>VDFB02105785.1:554856106-554934193 GCA_007258455.2 Sequoia sempervirens | reverse complement strand
AAATGATCTGTGAATCTATCAATGATTTCTTGGAATGTTTTAATGCCCTGAGGTACCTGTGAAAAGCAATCAATGGTTGGACTTGTCAAGCTTTATGGAAAGAGCCATATCAAATAGGAATCATTATGCAACCTCCATACACATTACATTAAACTCTTTGAAATGTTCCACATGATTTCCTCTCTCTTTTTATTTATCAAATTTGGGGACCTCAAAGCCAGGAGGGAAGGTACCATTGTGATGTTTCAATTGAATGGATAAGGACATAGGTTTTGTTGTGCATGGGGCTTCTACTTTTTTCCCATTTACATGTCTTACATTTGTTGTGTAAGCACCTTGAGTTGTGATGTGACATCATCTTGCAAGGTTGGTAGAGGAACATAAGTTGTGTATGATGGGATGGTAGATGGATTGTATGTGGTATTTTGATATGATGGGGTGTTGTAGGGTGTGTATGGTGGTGTAGGATATTATGGAGGTGATGATGGTGGTGGTGTGTATGTTCTTAACGTGTTTGGATTAATGATGTTTTGTTAAGGATTATAGTATGAACCTAGTTCTTTTTTTGTTGCACTAGCACTTGTTATTGTTTGGTGTATTATTGGGCTAGCAAGGCTTGTTGTTGGGCTGGTTGTTGTTGTTCAACTAAGGCTGATTGTTGGGCTTGTTTTTGTTGTTGTGCTACTAAGGCTGCTTTTGGAGCTTGTTGTTGTGCTTGTTGTTGTGCAACTAAGGTTGCTTGTTGGGATTGTTTTTGTTGTTGTGCTATGAAGGCTACTTATTGGGCTTGTTGTTCTTCTTGTGCAACTAAGGCTACTTGTTGGGCTTCTTGTTATTGTTGTTGTTGTGCGACTAAGGTTGCTTTTTGGTCTTGTTGTTGTTGCACTGCTTGTTGGTAGGCATCTTATGCTTGTTGTAAAGCTAGAGCATGAGAATTTTTTTTGTTGGAAGGCTTGATAATAGGCTTATTACTATTTAAAATCTTGATCTCGAGCTTGTTGTGCTTGCAATGTTTGTTGATAATATTTTTTGTGCTTGTTGCATAGCTAAAGCATGTGCTTGTAATGTAAAATTGTTTGGTTGTTAGGAAATTTGTGATTGGTTTTTGGTGTTTATGGTTTGAGTGAGTTGTGGTTTGATGATGATAATTTGGGGGTTGTGTTGGTTTAACATTCATTGTAAAATGGTGGTTTGGGATGGAGGAATGTAAATTTGAACTCCCATTTGATTTTACATGACATGGGGGACCAACGGTAAAGATGATGATGGTGCCATTTGGTATTGTAATGACAATGGAACACTAGGACCTTGAGTCAATTGATTGAAAGGGTTCCCTTGACCGATGTGTTGGGGGTTCCCTTTTTGAGTTTAATGTGGGACCAAGGGATTACCTTGGTTGATGGGGTTTGTGATCAACACATTGTTTTGATTTGGATTGATGATAGATGGATTGATGTGGATGGTGGATTGACTTAAGTAGTTTTGGTAACCATTTGTTTCGATGATTCAATGGGTTTGTTAGAACCACTTTTCAAGGATTGACTTTTTGTGAAGGTATTAACTTTCCCTTGTTGTCCTATTTGAGGCACTTGGTTCACATTACATTGTGTAATATTGGGCACACTTAAGGTATTTGCGGTGATGGATGAAGATTGTTGTGCTTAAAATTTTGAGGTTGTTTTAGTGTCATGGAATGTAGGTGGTTTTCCAAATGTTGGGGTCCAACTTGTGTTTTGGGGAAGGTTGTTGGTTAATGGAATAGTCATGTTGTGAATACAGAAAGTTGTATTTGTTCCTAGACATGAAGTGATGCCAGGGTTGGTTCCTAGTCTAGTTGAAAGACTAGATGTGAAGGGTTGACTTGGCACAAGGGATGGAGTTGGTTGAATCATAAATGGAGTCAAGCCTTGTGCTAAGGTTTGTGTGACAAAATATGGGGGAATTGAATCCACATTCTCTAAGGCTTTACATTCTTGTTTATACTCAAGGATTTCTTATTTAGTAAGCTCAAATGGGTTTTTTGTGACGTCTTCTACCTCATATGGTCCCAATGGATCTTGGGGTTGTTGTGACGGGGTAGAATGACTCCTTGGATCAAATTCTTGTGGGATTGGATCACTTTTGGTGGATGGGACTTTGGTTTCTTCCATGATTCTCTTGTGTTGTGATCTTGTTGTAACTAGGAATTGTGGGTCACCTATCGGAGAGTTATGTTGAGATTTGTAATGTTTAAACTCTCTAGTTGACTAAAATTTAGGTAAGAGGGACCCTCTAAGTTGTTTGGAGCAATTATGTGAGTGGGAGATGAAAAGGATGAATGGTGTGCGTAGTGATCTTTTGCAAACATTTTGAGAGAACACTTTTGACTAAGAGGTTTGATGTTTGATGTTTGGATAAGGGATGTTGATGGACTTGTGAATCTTTAAGGTAGAATTGTGACATTCAAGAGAAACTATTCCAAAAATGATAACTAACTTAATTAAATGCATGGAAAATGATTCATTTCACATACAAAGTAGCAAAGTTATGGTTTAGATTGATTTAGTGATGTATAAGTCCAAAGTGTTGGTGTGTTAAAAAAATTGCAAAGATTGGTGAGGTGAAATGTGAATGACAATAAGGTGTGGGTGAAATTTTTGAGCCAAAATGATGTTGTCCTAGAGTGAACCTTCGTGTTGTAAGACCAAGGTAATAAAAAACATGTTATACCTCTAAATTGATCAAACCCTAAGAGCTCAATGATTTAAATAATAAGTTCTTGTGAAATGTGTAGATTTGGTTTGTCTATCAAAGAGCGTAGAAAATGTCTCCTTAATGATTTGTCTCTGATGCGATGATTCCTTAAGATACATCATTAGATATACTTTGATTATGATGTCTAAGTTTGAAATGGTAGAACATTGACCTTCTTTTAGGTATTTTGATTTTGCAAGAGATCATGATGATAAACACACGATTGCAAAAAGAAGGATATCTATTGCACATAGGAGGTGGTAATACGAGCATTATAGCCACAATATTGGCTTTTCGCTCTTGTTTTTCTATAATTTTTACTACATTTATCCATTATTTTGATGTCTCTTTTGTTTCAAAAGTGAAGTTCCTCAAACTACTAATTATATTTTTTTTTCTCCTTCAGTCAGTTCAAAATTTGGTTGTATGATAGAGGGCATAAGGTTTGGTTGTTCAACCAGAGCAATTGAATGCCAAATTGTCATGTGTGGGGTTCAATTTGTCAATTTATCTTGCTTAAATGAGTTTTTTTTTACCACAAACACATTTTTTTCTTAAGTTTCAAACTAAATGTATATGTCAAAAAAATCATTCATTTCACAAGGTCTATTATGTGAAAATCATGAAGTTAGGGGCATAGTTACTTATGTTAACTTTGGGAAGTATGGATAGAGATATAAGTCAAGATATTTAGAAGTCTCTAAGAAAAGAAATCCTTAGGACAAGCATCATTATCAAGGCCCTTTCAAAGGGTATCCATGATTAAACCAAAGGGTTTTAAATTTTGAGAAATATTGTTTGATGTTTGTTTGCAATGTTTTCGAACCAAGCAGTGTTTGACTGACTACAAGCATTTACAATCCTAGTTAGAGTGGGTGCATATTTCTTAGTAGGCTTACCATCATACCCTAAGAGATGATTAATTTGTGAAGATGGAATGGAAAAATATGCTATGTCAAGGAAATGTAACGTCTTGACAGGCCAATTAAAAGAGTCCCTTCCCTATTTTCCTTATTTCCTCAACCAAAAACCAAACATGGTAAGTAACTTCTTGGAACAATTTTATTCCAATGTGTTGGTTATTTTTTTAGAACCAAACTTATTCTCATGATTCACCTATAAATTTTCCAGAATCCAAAGATAAGTAAAGGAAAGGATTGGTCAACAAACAAGTAAGGATTCTGAGGCCCTTACTTCTACACTTTGGGCTCTATGAATCCCAAGAGGGTAATCCTAGCAATGTTCGCATGATATTCCTATGCCATTTTATCATAAACATTATAACACATATAATTCTCATATAGTGGCTCAACCAATAGGACATATCAAAGAAGTTGGCTACTTCTTAATGATAGTTCATATTAAGAGCATTAGAATGGTAAAGCATAACATAATTGTGACCCATTTTATAGAATTTGATTTAATGAATGGTTTGTTGTTGAATTAATCAACATAATGCAATACACTTACCTCACTTAGACCAATGCCTCATCCTTGGAATGGATTCAACTCTAAACCTACATAATTTGATAGCAATATTCACACATGGCATTATTCAAAGCTTTAAGAGTATTGCATTACATTATTACAACATTATGTCGCAACCATCACTTCTTACTAGTGTCCTCACACTCAATTTAATATAAACCTATAGCTCTATCCAAGCATTTACATCAATTCTTTGAATTAGCAAGAAAAAATAAGACCATACATGGACATTGGAAATAAATAGAGACAAATAAGATAACCTTTGACTATATTATTTATATTTTATAAAACCAATACATAGGAGAAAATATGGTGTAGAACTTGCACTATTCAGTTCTATATTGCCAATATTACTATCAAGCTGACATATGCACATTAGTAGACTCAAACCTAATACTTAACACTAAAATTTTTAGTATCCTTTACAATTCTCTATGTGATCAATTCCAAAACAACCAACCAACCTCTTTGTAACTAGCCTTGAAATCCCATTTATAGAGACATGGGAGCGACAGGCATTAGGATGAATTAAAATTACAATCACATTTGGGTATGTGCTGGATCATCGCAGTAAATAGGCCCTTAAGTGGCAAAAATTCAGAAAAATTAGTGTTAGGCAACTTGACGTAAATATTTGAATAAGTTATCTATATTATTTCAAAAATATGTAAGAATAGAATTTGTATAAAATTGAATGTAGTTTCTAAAATACTAGGTTCATTTAAAAATAAATAAAATCTATTTGGTGAAAATTTGAAATTTCAATGCAAGTAGTACTTAAATTTCAGGGAAAAAATAAGAAGTAGGTGTCTGTCTGACCACCCTAACCATCATAAAATGATAATATTTTTGTAATATTTTATATATAAGTAGAGGACTCATGTCCGGATGTGATGAATATTTTTTGTAATTTTTTTCCAAGTAAATAATTAATTATGAATTTTTTATTACAACTTTTAGAAAATATAAAAATCATCAATCACCAATCTTTTAACTTAATAAACTTCATGAAATTTAATTTTATTTTTGTAATCATATATTATGTTAAGCATAGAATGTGACGCATGTTTCGATTCAAAAATATGATACCGCTTTGAAGTTATAGATATTTTTCAATCATTTTATCGACGTAACTTTAGTCAATTCTAATAGAAAATGAATAATAATTATTTATTAAATTCAAATTAAATCATAATTTATATTTTTGGAAAGCTGAGAATCTCCCTCTAAAACCCTTTCGCTTCATTAATTTTGGGTGAAAAAAGGTCAGCCACCACATACCCCCATAATATTGCCACTTTTTGTTACACCATGATCCCAACATACCCTTGCATTTGACAGTTAATTTCACTTTAATTTCAGATATTCCCTAGATAATTATATTTTCTCATTGAGAAATGGGGGGAAAAGAAAAAGAAAAAACCCCATAAGATTCATTGAAGAAGACCATCCAACCCTCCAAAAGGCATAGCTCATGGTTGCAACAGTGCCAAAACCCTTTTTCCACGTCGATCAAAGAAGATTTTGCATTAGCACCCAAGGTAAAAACTTACATATTAACTAGAAAAGGCATATTTTCCATCAAAACCACGGTGTCCAACACCTCTCCCTTACACCAGCCAAAAAGGTTTCCAAGTCAACAACAAAGAAAAAAAACTATATGCCTATTGAGAAGGACAAGTTCATTGTAGTGGCCATGGTGTCATAAAAAATTTAAAAAAAATTGGGGTACTACTCTAATTCATTAGCATCAGAGTGTGCACACTCGCTCTGTGTTCTTGTTAAAATTGGAGAAGCTACTACTCCCTCATCAGAATCCTCATATGGCATGAGAGTAAGAAGGTAACGGCCATACTATGGGTTAGTATCTCCTTCATCACTCTAAGAAATATATGAAACCTCTATAGGAGAGTTGTGTTTCCCCATATAAGAGTCATAAGCCTTGTGGTACTTTTTCTTCCTCTTCACTTCCCTCATAGGCTTAACTGATTCTTTCTTTCTAAACTTGACCAATTCTTTGGAAACAACTCTGCTCCTAAGGTTCTAGGTGCTCTCAACACCACCCTTCACATCCTTCCCATGGGCTCTCTTCTTCTCCTTTGGTGTTGTAGGAGCTCCTGGTGTGCCTTGTTATCTTTCAGGAGCATCATCCTAAAACTCAAGAAGACCAAGTCTCCTAGACCTCTTAACTAGTTGAGCTGACCCACTAGGCTTACTCATTTTGTAGGAAACAAGACAAGGACTAGTGAACCTCACTTTGAAGAAAAAATCATTAGCCTATACCCCTAGATTCCTTTTGTGGGAAAGAAATCTCAAACCCACATAATACAAACTAGCCTAGAATGCAATTTTCAGCAATAAAACTCTCACCACCGCAGGAAATTAAAATGCCCAAGCTAACTCATGCACAATTTAGAATAGTGCAAGTATGCATACTTACCCAGGAAAACCACTTTCACTACCTCTACAATTATTAGCTTCAAAATCACACGTTCCTCCCCCAACTCCAAAGCAATTACTTGGCTCTTCAATAATTGCAAATGGTCAAATAAAACTATGATAAATCTAAATTAAGTAGAGAAATTTGAGTGTATAACCATTAATGATCAAGAATAGCTCACGCGAGTGAGCTAACAATCAACCATTTAGCTTTGAATTCTCACCATCAATCATTTTGGATTTAAAAGATAATCAAGGATGCTCCTCAAGCATCACCACTTTCCTTTTCATCCGTACTCAAAAGTAGTGATGACACCTTGAAAAACTGCCATGTACTTATCCACACATTTGCCACATCATTTACATTTCATCGCTTGTCATAGTAATGCCCTTATATCACCTCCAAACTTTACCAACAACAAACAATAACCCACTAAAAGGAATATTCTCAGATATACACCCTATCACTTATCGCAGAAAGGTAACCAAACCGCATAAGTGTTTTGGTGAGGAGAACTTTCCAGCAATACCACAACACATTCACGACCCATCACTCATTTCCATAATAGATTTGAAGCCGTAAATACTTTTGGTGATAGGAAGTCTTGGTGCTAGCATTATATTTAGACACATGGTGATCACATTACTCCCTTCAATCCACTTCCATCGCTCATCGCAGAAATTGAGAAAAGTCTTGAAACACTTCGGTGATGGTGCAACAAAAAGACAGGATAATACCCATCACTCATCATTGAAGAGAAAATAGGAAGTTAGAATATTTAAGTGATAGGTGATACACAAGACCCACACCATATCACTTGTCATGGTAACCAGTCATGGAGAGTTACAACTTTTAGCAACATGCGATACAAAGAGAAATAAAGGCCCGCTGCTCATCACATTAATGAGCCTGACAATGAAAGGAACTTGAATGATGAGTGATCACTTGAGTGACTGAGAATTTCACATGCAAATAAGATGTTTTGAGAAATGGGACCACCTAGGATGACACATGAAAAGGACTCAAAGGACTTACCAACATTTATATCAAAGGATGTAAAGGCCAAACAAGGCTGATAATTCAACCTTATAAAATAAGGAAAATTCAAGGACCCAGGCATGTAAACAATTTTGAGTGATGGGTAGCATGAACTTCTAACCATATTGGGTCAATTATCCAATGAATATCAATGACCTATGTTTTTTTCAACATGACTAGGAATGTGCCAAGCATGTCAATGACAAATTATGCTAACAAGGGGAAAGACTTAAGGGTTTTTAGGAAGGGCTTTGACAACAAAAAGTCTCAAGGCATTGATAGTGAACAAAACCCTAAGTGCAGATACTTGAAACTTGCTGAATTTTACAAAATTTAGAAATGGAAAGAGAAATTATAAGGATTACATTAGTGTCTCTAGCTGGGTATGTATGTTCCTTCATAACAGAATGAGATTCTAGAATCTCAAGTTGAGGAAAACCAAGCATAGAGAACCCAAAACCAGGACCTGCCCAGACAAAGCAAGAAGACCAAACAGAAGCAAGCAAGATATGTACAGTATGAACATGACTATACAATGTATCCAAATTCAAATTTCATAGAAGCTCCTTTTGATGCACAAACTTTCAACTTGTACTCTACAACTCAATAAGCTTCATGTTCAAATGGGTGGCCCCAGGCCCCCAAAACTTATAATCATCTTTTCCCTCTATCAAAAACTTTATTTTCCACTATCTGCACTAGGCCAAGACTAAGAAAATTTCCATAGACTATCCACCAACTAATCTAGTTATGGTTACTACCATCAACCATACTAACCATGTGTCCAAATTTTCCATTATCATCATGAATTTTTCCCGACTAAAAATTGCAGTTAGACAATACTTGAAACCAACATTCTCTGTAATAAATGACCCCAACATGCTTATTAGTCTGCTCTGGTAAAGGCTTATCCAATTGAATTGAGAAAGTGAAACATTCATAATCCACTAGATCATTAAGGTCATATGATTTGACACCAACTTCAATTTTCTCATAGAACAAAAAACCCTCATAAACATTGGGCTTTAGATCTTTATCCAGGAGCATATACCCTAACTTCTCGGAGACGCATTGTAATTCCCCCTCTAATGAGTCAAAATGCATAGGGGGATCACATAAGACCTTAAAATCATCCCCTAGATTATGTCCCATTCTAGGAAAACATTTATCTTGTGTGATGAACAAGAATTACTCATTTATAGGCATCCTTTCAAATTGGGGTTCACATTCATCAAAGTAGTGTAAACCAATCATGATATTACTTGTTCCACTTCCATGGAAAGTTGATTCATCAGAACCCAAAGTAATTTTTCTCTCACTCAAATCAGGGTTATCCCCACAAATAGCATTATCCATACCATCCCAAGCATTAAAGAATAATTCCATTTCAAGTTCATTAACATAGTCTAATTCCTTCTTCAAATCATTGCTCAACTTGAAATAAGATATTTCAAAGGATGATGCACATAACTTACGATTTATGTGATCAGTAGCAAGGCACTCAAGTGCGCCATTAATTGACAGGTTTTCTGACTCACATGTGCAAGGTTCATTATAGTTAGAATGCTACTTATTGGCAGCTGAACATGTTTGTTCATTATTTTCTTCAACAAATTCCCTATTAAAAACAATCATGTCCATTTCTACTACAAAATTTACACATTCCATTTCTATTTCATACAAGTAATTAAGAACATGACCTTGCTGGCTAGTACCACAAATTCCATCATCTTTAACACTAAAGTTAGGCTCAAGATGTTGAATGTACGTACATTCTTAACTTCAAACACCTCATCATTCATAGCACTAGAATAGTCAATATCTGGCATAACTAGATTGCATTCCCAATATCCTTTGCATGGGATTTGTTCTTTGAATTGTAAGGGAAGAACCTCATGAGAATTACTATTTTTGCATCCTTCGAGCAATAAGAGTACCTCTAAATCATCCTCACAAAAATACTCATATTCTTGGGAGAAACAATCAAGAACTTCACTCTCCTTATGATCATCATTACAAGGAAACTCATTATCACATGAATTGTACTTAGAATGTTCATTGTAAATTCCCTCACTCTAATTCTCAATGTCTTGATTATCACTTTGTAAGGATACATCAATCATACTCACAGGTGTACCAATGCCATCATTAGATAGATGTTCACCTTCTAAAATATCATCTTTCATTATTTGGATTGACCTTTAATCCTTTTCAATAAGGCAATCACCATTATCATTTTGAGACCTCATTCTTTGTATATGATCATACTTAGCTTCCTCGACAATCCTGATCCAATCCAATATTTGATCGAAATCATGAGTCTTTAATTCTTTTGGTAAGGTACAAAGCCATGGCTCATAAATTTCACATAATAGGTCAATAGATACTAAGTCCTTAGGTCTCAAACTTTTTGGGATTTCTAACAAGATATCCAAAAACCTTTCTATCAATTCATATGGTGATTGTCCCTCATGTATTTTCATATTAGAAAAACTTTGAACCAAAAGTATCTAATCATCATTAATTAAATTTGGTTGAGGTTCATCATGGATTTGTCTATGATTGGCATGTTGTGAGGTTGAACAAGTTAAAGCATCAAAAGCATCGTCACCTTGACCATCTCTTTCATCCTTATGAATTTCATCTACATGATGTGTGTTAGGACAACAAACACTTGCAACCATATATCCTATTGGTTGTTTTTAATGAACCAATCAGGTCTTATTAGCTACCTATGAGTTTTCCATACTCAATTCTCGAATACCTACAAGACAGGTGGCCAAAAATGAGATATAGCACTGATCACTTTATCTCCTACACTTTGGGCTCTGCAAGACCCGGGAGGGTATTCCCACAATGTAAAATATACAACTCATTTTGATAATTTACACATACACTATAAATTCAAGCAGAAATATTCTCACTAATGGAAAATAAGATGAAATTACTCAAGAAGTTGGCGATTCCTTGAATGAATTATGAATCCTAAGCTGAGAGTATAAAATAACACAAATAACAACAAATTGAAGGTAAATCAATGATTATTTAAAAGATTTTTCTCAAGTCTGGTAACTAGAACCATGAGAATGACTTAATGGGTTAAAGATCAGTGCCATTATCTATGGGCTAGGAGTTTGCACAAATTGAAATATAAGGAATATTTAATTATGAACACCCAAGATATAGCGATATTACTTTGTAATTCACAAATCTATAACCAAGCACTAAAGACTACTTATCAAATCCAATGATCAAGCATGCAAATTAATGATCTAATTCACTTGCATTTTAACTCATTCTATGAACAAGAGTTAAAACCCAAACATATATCAAAGTATGAAATGATGACAATTAATGAAATGATCTATGATAAGTATTTTCATTAATAATTCAAATACAAAATCAAAATGGAGAGACTATAGACTTTGAAAATCTCCATTATCATTCAAATGTGCTCAGAAGCCATACATTTAAATAAATTTTCTATCTAGACTCAAAGCATTAGACAAAGACTGGGCATCCTTCCAAAGTATAGAAATGATGACAATTAATGAGAAATGATTCTATGATAAGTATTTTCATTAATAATTTCGATACAAAAATAAAATGGAGAGACTATAGACTGGAAAATCCACTATCATTCAAATGTGCTCGAGGCTTGATTGTTTAACTAAATTTTTCATCAGACTCAAAGCATTGGGCAGGGCTAAGGCATATTTCCTGTTTTTAATTCTTGTGTAGCTCCAGAATTTAAACAAAGATCCACACAAATGACCCTAAATTCCCTTTATAGAATAGGGAGCAAGCAACCAAATGCTTGCATGTCACATTTCAATTGGACTGCTATAAAACATATTCCCTAATTTTTTATCTTTGCATTCTTCAAAATGGAGGGAATAAATATAAGAAAAAGAATATTTACATTCATTTTAAGGAGAAAATTTTCCTTCCAAAATCCATATGTCAAAAGGGATTATCTTCTTTATTGTAGCACATCCAATTCATTGAGAAATATGAAAAAATGATGTAGACCAAAAGTGAGTCAGCATCTCAATCAACATTCCACATCATCAATAGCTAATACTTTCCTATGAAACATATGTTTTATACATTGTAACCTTTGAGGCCAGACCTGTACAATACTTGACCCATTATATGTTTCACATCCATACTTACCAACACACTCGACCAACCAATACCCTTCCCCATTCTTCATGCTCTTCAATATACGGACAATTTAATTTGATGATTTTATCTAATGTTTTCCTATATGGGGAATACTTGGTTATCACAGAGTTGGATTCCTTGTCAAAATCCTCTAGAAAGCTGATAACAAATGTCAACTTTCCCAAAGTGTCATTAAAGGTATTAATGTCCACTTCCTTACAAATTTTATTCACCTCAGACCTAATGACTTCATCCATCTCCCTTTTCCAGGCCTACAATGGTTTCAATTCATCATTAGTAAGTTGAATATCAGGCAATGGTAACAAATATGTCAAACTATACTGAATTGTTAATTCTCTTATCTTTTGTTCCAAAGGAGTAATGTATCCCTAGAATTTCTGCTCACTTAACTCACACACAGAGTTATAGGTTGGAAGCACATTAGGGTACCTATCTTCATGCTGACTAGATCCAACTGCTATTAACTTCAGTTTCTCATCCCTTGGGATCCATCTATTCAAGATTGGCAAGGCTAGTTCATGATCTCTCTAGGACAATTCCATTGCTCGCATCATCAGGGCATAGTTATCATGCACACTATTCAACTTGGCCTGAATCTTCTCATTTAGATGCCTCAAGATAGTATGAACAATCTTTGATACATTTTCATACATATTGTCCTGAGCCTTTTTCAGCAACCTTTTATATGTTTCAACTTGTAAGAGAATTTTCTCTCCTGTAGGTTGATTAGATGAGCTAGGATCTAGTGTGCTCATCTACTAAAAGTGGCTCTTGTCCCGAACTATATGGCACCATTTCTAAAGCTTGACCCTATAGTGATGGTGGGGATGATACAATTGGAGATAATGGAGGTGGATGACTTGAACTGGCCCGACCATATTCTCTCTACATTTATCCCCTTTGTTTATAAAATGCTAACTAGGTTTCTAGTATAGCTACCTTCCACTGACTAGTATCATATTCAATGAGAAGCTCATGATACTAGTTCCTAAATTCATCCCTTTCAAGGGTAAGGTGTTCAATAGTTCCCTTAGTAAACTAGGCAACATTAATAGCCATGTCAACAGCTTCCAAAGCTGGGGTATCAACAACTCTCTTCACCATTAGTTGTCCACTAAAATCAAATGGCTCAGCAAGCACCGGTTTCCTAGATCCTATGGACTGACCAAATTGCTAGTGCATCACAATCTTCACTAAATTTTGATCCCCAAAGTTCCATTTCCAACTCTTCTTCTGTTTTCACCATAGGTGTTTCATCCCTCCTTATGGCATCTAGGACTATAGCATCAACAATGGTCCACTCCGGCAGCACTATCACACCACACTTATTTACAAGTTCTCTTCCCTCCTAGGGGGTGAGCTTTTGAAATTCATTTTTCACAATGCTCCTCACATTGGCCTAGATGATACTCTCAAGCAACTCAGGGTGCAAGCTCCTTTCAATGGCCCGTTTCTCTGCATACTCTACAACTTTGGATTTCCACCAGAATTCTTTAAATGTGGATGTCTCAACAAAGGAGTCATCTTCCATAAACTCCTTGAAAGCTTCAATTCTCAATTCATCTACATTATTTAGACCACTGATGTCAATTTTTCCCAACCTAAGACTGCTTTGTCCTAAACTTGAGGCAATTTCCCTTACAGGGGAAGGCATTCCTTGTTGCATATCCTCAGGAGTAACATAGATGTCATCTTGATTCATATCAAAGTAATCAACCACTCCTCTTATTTCAATTCTTTTCTTGTTTAGAGGTGGTTGCTTAAGAGGAGCAGGACTTCTAGGGGGTGAATCAAGATCAATCACAGGTACATGACCCTATGTTGGAGGTGGTAGTGGTGTGCCCATAGGAGTATCTACTCTTTGCTCCTCATAAGCAATACAAGTTGGCAAGCCCTACTCTTCATCCATTGATTTCTTCCTCCAAGTGTAGATTCTTAATTGCTTGGGTGGTTAGTATGAGGGTCTTTCCTTTAATGTCTTTGAAGTGGTTTCCTCAACTACCTTTGCTTTTCCTTTGTCTGTGATTTCACGTTGTTCTCTCAGTATACCAACTACCTTCTCAAAATTAGCCATGGCATACATGGCTTTGCCAAGATCATTAGGTATGCTTGGAAAAGGATCATACTTGGGATGATTCTTCCATTTTGCTTCTACCATCTTCTGATAAGCAAGGTACTTTTCTTTCCTCTCATCCTGTTCTTCAAAGTTGAAAATGTTCTTGATAACATCTTCAGGATAATCAAAGATATGCACAAAATTACCCAATCTCTTCTTCCCTCTCAACTTGGTAATAAGCCTTCAGGGTCATCATTCCTTAGACACATAGTCTACAATCTGTAAGGCACCAACAAATGTACCAACTACTTCCATGCCCCTTTCGTTAGAAGATAATCAGCAAATACTATCCATTTAGGGAGGAATTACCCCTTCCTTGTTGTTTATGGTAGATGCACTATCTAAGAGGCTCCTAATTGCCTCATAATTTCAAGGAATCCTATCCTTAGTGGTACATCTCTTGGAAAAACATACGGATCTAGACCATTTCCATATACCCTAAAAATTATTATGTCAGGATATAAAATCAAGTCTCCCTAGTTATGACTCAATTTCAAGTTTGGCCTCAACTCCATGGGTTTTAATATTTTATGAATTTGTCTGGGAATTCAGGGTGGTTCATATAGAAGGTACCTCCTTATCCTTGATGCAAAAACATTCTAAAATATCACAAAATTATATTTCTTATCATCCCTATCTAGAATTCGAGTCCAACACTAAACACGTAGATCAACTCCTTTCCTTCTCAAAGTCATATCCTTCTCAAAAATATTCTTCCCTCTATGTAGGAGCATGTGCATTAGTAGTGAATACCACTAGAACTTTACCCATTTTTTTCCTTCTTTCAATTCAACTAAACCTTGGTGAATATGCTCCGTCAGATAAGTACCATAGTCATAAACTATGCTATATGCTAGATGTTGTAAATGTGTGGCCAAATAGCTATACTCTTTTTGCAATGTGTTTGGTGAAGATAAAATGATGATCTGGTACAAGGAATAGATAGTCTTCCTGAAATAACTCTCAAAATAACTCATTGGGAAAGGCTCCAACTCATTCTCACCAATGTTGAGCTTTCTCTTATGTTTCCCAATGCTAGTCACTGTAGTATGCAGAGGCAACATATTTTTTCTAATGAACACCTTGGTGATGTTGTGTTCTCTTCTAATATTATCCATGTCTAGAGGAACCAAATTTTGACTCCACTCATGCATGTCAAAAATATCTTCAATCTCTTTCCTGGTTATCCTTACCATATCCTCCCCATTAAACATCCTAACCACCCTAGAAATGAAGTAATAATTTGAGGCAATATCCTTCAAGAGATCCACATCCATATACACATTGGGAACAACTAATTTTCCCATATCTAACTTCCAAGTATTACTAAGAGGAGTTCCAAGGTTCTTGTTTCCAAACCAATGTTGAAAAAGTTTCCACCCAGTATAGGGAACTTCGACATCCTTTATGCAACACTACTTATCCATCACTCCTTTCACAACTGGGCCCTAAAATAAGACCCTTCCTTCTGGCTTCTTATTCATAGAAGGTGGCAATAAGTCAATTACATCCTGGGAGAGAGTTCTAGGCTAGGTTGAAGAGGTGGCAATTTTTACTTTAGGAGCCATGTGTACCAAGGTTTCAAATGGGAAGAATTTTAACTACCAACCTCCTAATCAAAATGTATGACTCAGAATGAGTATTAATTCTGGATAATTTTGCAAGGTTATGGCACCTTTAAAAATAGAATTAACCCTAGTTCAAGGTAATGGAAGTAAAGCAATAAAACATCCTTCTAAAAGAAAATTGAAAGTAAACCCTAACTCATAAAACTAAAAAAAGAATGAAACTAGGTTTTTCGTACTTACAACCTTTCAATTGTGATAAACCCTAATACCAGTCAGGACTAATTCTACAAATCACTCTTTCAATTCTTCATATCACTCTAGACACGTTCTCCAATTCCATATGGGCAAGAACTAACTGTATACACAGGTTTTGAAGGCAGTTGAGTGAGTTTATGAGTCACCTCCGCCATTACTGCCCACTCACGTGAAGTAAAATAGTTGCAACAAGTGTACTTCTCATCTTTGAATGTGTATCGTCCATCTTCAGCTAAGATGGCCATCTTGAATGACTCAAATTGAGTCAATGAAATTTGAATTTACATTGTCATCCCAACTGGGATAAATGGCCAACAGAAACACGCCGATTGGAACTTCTTCATGTACTTGTGGGCTCCACTCGCTAGGAGCTGTAAGAAATATGTGGTGACTTCTCACAGGCTTCGCTGCTTTTAACGATCCTGCATCTTACCTCTAGTAGCTGGCAAGGAACGATGGCAATCATTCTTCGTCTTTTGATCATTGTTGTCAGTCTTAAAACTTTGATCATTAAAATGGAACACAACAGTTGGGCCCACATACTCAATTAGACACGCATCTTCATCTCGTTGACCTCGCAGCAATTAAACCACTATCACTTGGGATGGGTGAGCTAGCGGTGAGTGGCCCAGATTAAATCCTACAATCTGGTAATCATCAAACTTGCATGTACAATGAAGTTAGTCATTAAAGGAGCCTTGACTGGGCCGACGAGAGTTTACCCCTTGGAGATTAATGACTTAGACTTAAGTCATTTAAATATTGAAACCCAACTTTGGAAATATTAAAACGTCCAGTGACAAGAAATGACCGAGCAACCTAGCCAAAGGGGTGGGTAAAGAACACATAATAATAGCTCAAAATGCAACTTATGTTACTGGTAACTAGAAAAAACAAGTCAACACAAAATTAAAACTCCCAAGGGTTGTAAATGGAGCAATTGAAGACAATGTTATCCATGTAAAACCTTAAACCCTACTTATGATTGACATGTGATAAGTTGTCACCGAAGACAAAAAGACCTCAAAATATCAAGGATTTTTGGGGCTCTATCATATCCCTTCATCATTGAATATCTCATGTTATTTTCAATATCCATGGTGAGTTGATATGCATGATACAATGTTGTGGGCTCCTTATCTCTCAACAAATAATTCATCTTATTATCAAATGCACCTAGATATACAACTAGACATTCTGCATCACTTGGTCTTACACTTTCAGGAATATTTCTCACTGCTCTTACAAATCTAAGGTTAAAATCAGGGATTGACTCCTCTTCATCCTTCTTAATTTCCATAAATCCTTTTCTTACTATGTTCAAATTAACCCTTTCACCAAATTTTTCTACAAATGCTATCATGAACTCATTCCATGAAGTAATTGAACATACTCGAAAATATGAGAACTAGTCTCTAGCATCTTCCTTCAAAGACTAAAAAAAACTTCATGACAACATCTTCATGGTTTAGCTCATAATCTCCTATCAAATCAATTAATGCATAAAATTTCTAGAAGTTTATTTTGAACTCTACCCTATAAATTTGGGCAAATTTTTCCTAAAATCATTAGGAATTAGGTTTGGGAAACCTTGAATACCACTAAATTCCAATGGCCTATCTCTCCCAATAGATAAATTCCTTTGGTGGCATGATAAAGATGGCATGCCCTACATGATTTTACATGACATTCCATAGGGAAATACAAGGGAATGATACATTTTATTGTATCCCTATTCCACCAAAAATATCAACTTTATAGTTGATCATTTACCACCTTACTCCTTATTTTGATCATGATTTTAAAATGCATAACTCAAATAAATTTATGCATTAGCCTTTCTAATAGGCAGAATTCAAGGTCGAGCATACTTCTTCAACCCAACACAAATATTTTTTATTATACCTTATAAGTATGTAAGATTATTACTATCATTCCCTTCACTAGTGCTTAATTTGCTTAATGGGAAACAAATTTTCTCCAGATCATTCAATATGGTTTTCCTACAAATTTACACTTCTTGAAAACCAAATTAGGGGAAGATACCTAGATATGTTGTAGTTGCTTTGAATTATGCTCCTGAATAGAAAACTTTGTAGATCTAAAGTTATATCATCATTCCATCAGGTTCTTTGCATAGAGTTGCCAACTCTTTCTTCAGAGGAATCAAACTTCACTAATATGAAGTTTCCTACATGAGTTGATCTCAATTTAGGCTTCCTTGACTAGAAAATTCATGCATGACTTCCATATATTTTATTTCTTAGCAAATTTATCATTCTACTTTCAAAATCTTATCAAATAATGCACATTGATACATAGATCTTAGAGTCGCCACTCACATATAGTGAGAAATTATGGAATTGTTCATCAGATCATAACAATGTTTGCCAATTTCAGGGGAAACATAGAAAATTCTTGCAACATTTATATGAATTAATATTTTCAAAATAGATTTGCTGAAAAATATTTGACTCATTAATATGACAATCTGCAACCCAATTTTTGAATGCATTCCCCAGCAAAGTCGCTAATTTGTTGGTGACTCAGATGGGAAAATGTTTTTCCTCAATTTTTAATCTCTAGTCACATAATATTGTGAAACTTCAATGACTTTTTAAGGAAAAACGATCTTTTATCAGAATTTTCTCATGTCATTCCCCAGCAAAGTCACCAATCTGTTGGTTTTTTTTTAGAACCAAACTTAATCTCACCGTTCACCTATGAATTTTCCAAAATACAATGATAATTAAAGGAAAGGATTGGCCAACAAGCAAGTAAGGATTCTGAGGCCCTTACTTCTACACTTTGGGCTCTATGAAACCTAGGAGGGTAATTCTAGCAATGTTCACATGATATTCCTATCCCATTTTATCATAAACATTGTAAAACATAGATAATTCTCATATAGAGGATAAACCAACAAAACATATCAAAGAAGTTGGTTGCTTCTTAATGATAGTTCATATTAGGATCATGAGAATGGTAAAGCATAACATAATTGTGACCCATTTTATAGAATTTGATTTAATGAATGGTTTGTTGTTGAATTAATCAACACAATGCAATACAATTACCTCACTTAGACCAGTGCCTCATCCTTGGAATAGAGTCAACTCTAATACCCACATAATTTGATATCAATGTTCACACATGACATTATTCAAATCTTTGAAAATATTGCATTACATTATTCCAGCATTATGTCTCAACCATCACTTCTTACTAGCATCCTAGCACTAAATTTAATATAAACCTATAGCTCTAGTCAAGCATTTACATCAATTCTTTGAATTAATAAGAATAAGACCATACATCCATTGGAAATCAACAAAGACAAATAAGATAACCCTTGATTATATTATTTATAGTTTATAAAACTAGTACATAGGATAGAATATGGTGTCGAACAAACACTATTCAATTCTATATTGCTAGTATTACCATCAAGCTTACATATGCACATTAGTAGACTCGAACCTAAGACTTCTTAACACTAAAATGTTCAATATCCTTTACAATTCTATGTGTGATCAATTCTAAAATAACCAGCCAACCTCTTTGTAACTCGCCCTAAAATCCCATTTATAGAGACATGGGAGCGACAAGGATTGGGCCAATTTACTATTACAATCACATTTGCATTTGATAGTTAATTTCACTTTAATTTCAGAGATTCCCCGGATAGGACTAATTCACCACCTTGGGTGACTTAGTCCCAGTGCAAATTCTACATTTTTATTTTCTGCATTTTGTTTCCCATTTTTGTAATTACTATTAGATGTTAGTGTTTTTTTTCTATGCAATTATTTTCTATTATACTTGAATCATTTGCATTATTATTATTTCTTTTAATAGAAATCATAGATAGCATTAGATTTTTACAATGTTCATTTTGAGCATTAGTTCCTAGTCCTTTTAGATCAGCTTCATTAGAAAAAGAAAACACAAACTTCACAACATTAAATGAGCCAATCAAAATAATGATTCATTTTAGAACAACCATATCATTCAAACCTCTTAGTAGTGATGACTTGGATAGGTTAGATGAAACCCTACAAGGTTTTCTCTCACCAAGTCCATCCACTAAGGCTTGTGATGACAAACCTAGATCAATTAATGACAACTTATCCCCCAAACCTTTTAGTAGTGATGACTTTGGCATGTTAGATGAGGCCCTTGAGGACTTCATCCCACAAAATCCATCCACTAAGGTTTGTTGTGAGCAACCAAAAACAAAATATGTCAATGTCATCCAACCTCAACTTGTCCTTTACCCACCTTCACATCAACCTCAACCTCCACCTAAACTTGAGTTTACCCTTTATCCACCACAACATGATGATGTTGCACACACACATTACACTTGAAATAACCCTCACCTACCCCAACCAACACAAACCTCATAACCTTTACCCAATACCACACTACCTAGTGCTCCTTGATTATGAAAGTATGACCTTGTTGAGCAACTTAAGAGAACCCCTACCAAAATATCCCTTTGGGACCTTCTTCAAAATTCACCCAATTATCATTCACTACTCCAAACAGCCTAGGAACAAATAGTGGTTCCTCCTAGTACAAACACAAATGATGTGGAAGATCTTCTAAAATGAATGAATACTATTAATGTAGACATTACCTTTCATCAAAATGAGCTCCCTCAGTTAGAATTAAGAAAACAAAATGAGGCCTTTATGATCATTTCCCAATATAATACAATAGGCATCAAGTGCACCCTTGTTGACAATGGCTCTGCCCTCAATGTGTGTAGTGTGAAACTCTTAGATTGATTACATGTGAATAAATCACAAATCAAACCTGATTCCTTATCTATCAGAGGATTTGATAACACAACAAAACAATCGCTTGGTATTATCACTTTACCTATAACAGTCAGAGTGGCTACCTCGCAAACTCCTATTCATGTCATGCCCTATGATCTTGCATATAATCTTCTCTTGGGTAGGCCATGGATTCATGAGATGCATGCGGTGCCTTTGTCTCTTCATCGCATAATGAAATGTGTCTATAACAAAAAACTATATCAAGTTGAGATCAAACCTAAGCCTGAGAGTTGTTTGCAACTTGAAAAAGGAACAACAAGTCCTTTGAATAATTTAATTCCAACATGTCACATTGAACCTCTTGAGACCAATAAACAAGAAGAAGAATTTGTGACTAAGTTGTTAAATGATGATTGGGGAACATTGGAATTCACACCTTCATTTATGGATGAATATATCATTACCTGCAAAGCTAATGAAAAACAAGAACAACCTGCAATTATGTCAACTCAGAATTTCGAAGAATCTTCTCTCACCTCTATCTCATCTCCTTTGGCTGAAAACACAACTTATACAACTAATTTTGATGACATAGGTTATCAACAATCACCTAATCAAAAGGAAATGGAAAGACTTTATGGGCAAGGCTATCAGCTTGTGAAACAATTAGGCTACAATAGAAAAGGATGTGGGAAGAATAAACAAGGTATTCAAGTTGCTATTGAACCTAATCCTCAAGAGACAAAAAATGGGTTGGGATATTCTTTTTCTAAGACAATGAAAGCTTCTCAACAACCATCTTTGAATGTCAACACTATTTCATGAAAACCAAGACATACCCTTACAATAAAGCATCCTGAGTTACTTGATATGGATCTACCACCATCATGGGAATACATGGAAAATGATGAAGCCTTAAAACAAATGTTAGGAGTTTATGATAACCCATCCTCTACTCCCATGAAACGGGTTACCTGTGATATGAGTCATACCAAGCAAAATGATACAAGTATTGTGCAAGATATGAATACAACACCATATGATCCTGAGTTTCCTAAGTCAAATGCACTCCCCTTAGGGGATACAATTGATGTACCAAAGGATATAAATGATAAAGAAAAAATCATTAAGATTGGGAAGTGCATTGATGATGAAGAATAAGAAGAGATTTGCAACATTACTTCATGACTTTCCTAAACTATTTTATTGGAAATATTCAAACATACCAAGAATAGATTCAAAGATTGTAACACACAATATTGTTCATGTTGAAAATGCTAAACTTGTTTTCCAAAAGATATGTAAGATGCATCCTAAGATAGCCTTGCATGTTAAGGGAGAACTTGAAAAACTCCTTGATGCGGGTTTCATTTTCCCTATAGATTATTCTCCTTGGATCTCCAACATTGTCTTAGTTGCCAAACCTAACAATTGTATTAGGATATGTATGGATTTTTGTGACTTAAATAAAGAATCTTTAAAAGATGATTTTTCGCTACCTAATTTAGACATGGTTGTTTATTCAACTATCGAACATGCTTTTTCATCATTCATAGATGGATTTTTTGGCTATAATCAAATATTTATCAACCCACAAGATCAATATAAGACAACCTTCACATCTATTTGGGAAACATTTTGTTGGGTCATGATGCCTTTTGGATTAAACAAGGTAGGTGCAACTTATCAATGAGAAATGACATTGATATTCCATGATTACATACATAAATTTTTGAGAGACTATGTTGATGAACTTCTTGCTAAATCTTTTAAACATCAAGAGAATATTCCTTTTTTATGAAAAATCTTTGAAGGGATGCAACAATACAACATGAGACTCAATCTGAAAAAGTGCATCTTTGGCATAGATAGTGGAATTTTTTTAGGGTTTATCATATCTCACAGAGGCATTGAGGTGGATACAAAGAAAATTGATGCTATTATTAGCATGCCACATCCCAAAAATATTTCTCAATTACATACATTACAAGGCCAAATTCAAGCCATTTGTCATTTTGTAGCCTCTTTAGCCAATAGAACGCTACCTTTCACACACCTCCTCAAGAAGGATGTGTCTTTTGATTAGAATGAGGATTGTAAACATGCCTTTGAGAGTTTGAAGGAATACCTTGCAACTCCGCCTATTTTATAGCTTGTTCTGCCAAACAAACTGTTCATCCTAACATCATTGCATCTGCTCATGCTCTTGCAGTATTGTTAGCTCAAAAAGATGATACTAGAAAAGAACGTCCTATTTATTACATTAGTCAAACTTTAATTGATTATGAAACACGATACATGCCAATTGAAAAATAATTTTTAGCCCTTGTATTCACTACTAGTAAATTGTGAAATTTACTAAATGTTGAAATATAAGTTATGACAAAATTTGATCCTCTCAAACATCTTTTTCATAAACTAGACTTTTCAGGATGTTTAGCAAAATGGGTTATTATGTTGACTGAGTTTGACCTTGAGTTTTTTTTACAAAAAGCAATTAAAGGCCAAGCCTTCACTAACCAATTAGATGATGCTCCTTCTTCTTTAGTGTTACCTAGCAATGACTCTTTTCCTGATGATAGTGTGCTGACAACAAGTATTTCTACATGGGAATTATACTTTGATGGATCTAAGTGTAGAATAGGCTATGGTGCTAGAGTAATCTTAGTTTCTCCCAAAGGAAATCCTATTCCCTTATCGTATTGACTCAACTTCCTATGCACAAATAACATGGTTGAATATGAGGCATTAATTACTGGGTTGTGTGCCACTTTAATCATGGGTGTCAAAGATATTAAGATATTTGGTGACTCACAATTAGTCATTAAACAAATAAATGGAACATATCAAGCCAAACATGACATATTATCCAAGTACAAAGATCTTATCATGAATTTGTTAGAGAAGTTTCACACATTTACCATTGATAACATCCCATGAAAAGATAACCAGCTTGCAGATGCAATGGAAAATGCTACCTCTCTTATTTCTCCTCAAGATCCTTCAAAATATTTCACATTCACAATCCACCCTATTATGAAACCTTTGATTGATGACAATACTGAAGAGGTTTTAACAACAGATGAAGAAAACTCAAGTGAAAGGTATGATGCCATATTCAACTATTTGAAAAGTGGTAGCTTTCCCCAGTTGACAACTAAAAACCTTTGTGCTCGTTTATGAAAGCTTGCATCTAAATATGTGATCCTCACAGATGTGCTATATCGAAGGTCATTTAATGGTATCTTATTGCAATGTTTGAACAAAACTGCGATGTTTGAACAAATTTGAGATACATCTTGCACTTCACCAAGCCCATGAAGGTGCTTGTGGTGGGAATTTTAGAGGACAAAGATTGGTTCAAAAACTTATCCATATAGGGTATTATTGGTGTTACATGGAATGTGATTGCTTTAATTATGTTCAAAATTGTCATAAGTGTCAAGAACATAGTAATTTGCATCATGCTCCTGCTAACGAAATTCAAACTCAACTTTTGATATGGTCCTTTATGGTTTGGGGATTGGATAGTATTGGAAAAAATTGACCTCCTTCTGCCAAACATACCTTTATTATCACTACCATTGATTATTTTACAAAGTGGGTAGAGGCCATTCCTCTTCGATCTACAACAACTGAAGTAATATGTCAATTCATTTTGGAACACATTATTGCTCGCTTTAGACTCCATTCTGCATTAGTTTATGATAATGGTACACCATTTAAGAATAATGACGTGAAGAAATTTTTAGAGACCTTTTATATCCAACATTGTTTTTCAACACCTTATTACCCACAATCTAATGGTCAAGCTAAATCAACTAATAAATTTCTTGAAATTTTTTTGAAGAAAATTGTTAATAAAAGTCATAGGGATTCGCACACACAATTACATTATGCACCTTGGGATTATTGTACAAGTGTTCAATCTTCCACAAGGACCACACCTTATAATTTGGTCTATGGTAGTGAAGCCATCATGCCCTTAGAATTAGAAATCCCTACACTAAGAGTGGCTTTCCAAGGAATTGTTGACGATACACATTATCAAAAAAAACAACTACATCAGCTGGAGATGCTCGATGAACAACATATTAATGCTCTTGAAGATCTTCAAGCTTATCACAAAAGGAAACATAATCATTAAAACATTAATGTTATCCCTTGATCCTTCCAAAAGGGTGGCAAAGTTCTATCTACTAATCAGTGCAATGTCAATGCCGACCCAAATGAATGTGACAAGTTCAGTTCTAATTGGTTGTGACCTTATATAGTTCACAAAGCTTTTGGGGTTGGTGCATACATGTTAACTAAGCTCAATGGTACACCCCTTAAAGAACCTCTCAATATTATGCATTTTTGTTAGTATTATGTCTAGTCCCTTTGAATAGTATGAATTATAAAGCAGTATTGTTAAAGTTATGGGGTCTTATCTTATATACTTTCATATTGCTTCATTCTTGATAAAGTATCTTGTGTATCTCTTGAAAACTAAAGTGATTATTTAATTTTTTTTCATAATTACTTTAGGTTTCACATTACTCACCTTGGTATTATGTTAAATTAGATCATTTTATAGATTATATGTGCATTTAATTTAACATAACCTTCTTAAAACAACAATGTTGTATCTAAGTGAAACTGAAATATGTTTTAATTTAGATCACATAGATTCTATTAAATCATGTAGACATTAGTTAAATAATTTTACAAAAGTTATTTAATTAATCACATTTCCATTTAACATTCATATATATATATATATATATATATATATATATATATATATATATATATATATATATATATATATATATATATATATATATATATATATATATATATATATATATATATATATATATATATATATATATATATATATATCCAAAGTTTTATGTACATCTCATCATAATATACATCACCAAGGTCTATGAGAACTAGACCCCTTGGGATCTAGTACTCGCAATCCCGTACCCGGATGTCATGAGACGGTCATGTGTGATTGTGATCGAGATCCACTAAATCTAAATGCAAACTCCAGACCCTGTACTCTCCCAAGAGCCACATGATGCTCCTTTGCTATCTGATCCCTCTCCACCTGTAGCCATGATATCTCTACATGCAATCTCTCAACCTCTATTGGGGTCTGGGATGACTATCTTGCTATCTCAGCTTGACGGAGTCATCTCCTCACACTGCCATATGTTTCCTGGAGCCTCAAAAATTGTCTCAATGACTTTGGTTCTTCCTCCATGATAGGTGGAAGCACGTAATCAAGGACCATCTCCTTCTCATCGATGGATGCAAGTCCTATCTCTATAACAGCTTGACGATAGAACTCTCACCAGTATCGCACCATTCCTACAAGGTAGAAACTATACACAATTAGTAAACATCATCATAATATATATATATAGAAAAACATAACCACTAAAGTACATTCATAAATTCAAATATCATCACCTATATCGCCAGTGGGCTGAGCAAACTCAATGTCATCCTAGATAGGGGGCATGGATGTTTTGCTAGCCTCCTCTCAACCATGAGTATTGGTGCTTGCTACAACTACTGCTCGTGACCTCATCATATAGATGGGAGAGGAATCTCCCCACTCATGTTGATCCTCAGCTCCTCTCTCATCACTCTCACTCAAGGTGGCTTCTCCTCCTCATACTCCTCCTCATCCTCCTCATACTCCTCCTCATCCTCCTCCTCTCCCTCCTAGCCATCATAATATGGATCTCCATCCTCATTGTACTCATCATCAATAGCATCAATGAATATATCAGTAGCCCTGTAGCATGTCTCCTCGGCTCTATCCTCTTGGTCATCCCTCTCATTTAGTAGTGGCTCTACATCTCCCATTGGCTCGTCCATTGGAAATACTGGTGTTGGTCGAGTCACTATCCACCACTCCTCATGCTCTCCTATGGAACTGAAGTTTGTGTCGAAGACTAGCAGCTAGTCATGATCAGAGTAGTCAAACTCACTCTTGACTACATGCTTGAGAGTGAGTCGCACTATATCACTCGATCTCTAGGAACTTCACATTGATATCCTAAAAGAGGGTCATGCTCAGGGTGGTGTCAGCACCTGTCCAAACTGCCACACGACTTGATCATAGTAGAATGGTCATACTACATGGTCATGTCATCCAATGAAAAATCTATCCATCTGCATCCTCCTTAATTGTCTGGTATGATCTGGCCACTGTAATTCCAGCTGATAAGGTCTCCAAAGGACCTCATCCTCATCCAATCGGTCAAATCGTACCCTCCAAAAATGAAAATCACCACACTACCATAATCACCATAGAGGATAGTTGAAAGCTTGATGATACCCAACTGTTGTTGCACATGGATAACCGATTGGTCTGGTGCATGTAATATGCTCAATGCACCACACTTGTAGAAGTGTGCAATGCACCATACTATCCACCTCTTGGAATACAAATAACCTAAGATCATAATACAGATGTGCCAGGATACACCAACCCCATGTGTATACTGTGTGTTGCTCTGTCATCCCTCGAATCAAGGGGACTAGTCCTCCCTCAAGGTGCATCACCCACCCATCAGGGATGAGAACTAGTGCTACGATGTGCATCATAATCTGTCAAACCATTGGTGCTCATGAATATAAAAGCATGCATAGATATAAGTCAATTTGTCCTCTAACCCATGCATCATAAACCAGACCATCTAGACAATACTGTAAATCGACCCTCTACTCATGGAAGGTATGGTCTCTATGGAAATATAATTGTTCTCCTCAAATCTACATGTGAAGAATCCAGTGTACATCCTCCAAGGTGATTTCCATCTCCCCAGTCAGCAAATGAAAAGTGCATGTATCTGCATTCCACCACTCGCAAAGAGCCACCAACATGACATCGTGGTATCTCATAGGAGGAATCATATCTGCCCAATAGATTCCCACATCCTGAAGATGCTTTGTCTCCTCTATTGACAATGTTGGAGCCAAATCTCTCAGGAAGCTCAACTGTCTCCCTCATAATCACTACCATGAATGGGTGGGTACCTATCAAATTTACCAAAATATGCTCTAAAAATCATACCATATCTTCAATTTTTACTTTATTCATCATGTAAGTGTACTAAAGTCCATCTAGTGTGCTTTCCTAAAGGCCTTAGACACTTTAAAACCCTTTTGGGACACTTCACAAAGAAATTGGACACTTTGCGAACAAATGGGACACTTCATGAAAAAAGGGGAAACTTTGCAAACTCTTTTTCCAACATCCTAAATTAACCTATATATGCATAAAAATAATTAAATCAATACAAAATCACCAAGAAAAAGTTGCAAAATTGACTCACCTCGTGCTAATGCTCATCGCATGCCACCTGATCTCAGAGAATGTCCAAACGTGCTAGTGTGTATCGCCATCTGCTTGACATTTTTCCATCTCACTTGTCACTCTCAAGCCATGAGAAGGTAAAATAAAATGGTATGTGACAAATTACTCTCCTTTCCCTATTTTAACCTACTTTCATTTCTTTTTACTATGCATTAAATTAGGGTTTCTTCTATCTTACAAATTAATAAAGTACTTTTTTTCTTCAAAACAACATAATAGGAGCTAGGGAACTTTGTTTTTGACACCGTTTGATGCATTCAAATTGTGATTCCACACTCAACATCATTAAATTTCTATCGTTATATGACACGGTACTTTGAAATGTCCCTTGATATGATATTTCTTATTCTATGTGGATAGATTGCTACCTTGATTCTACCTCCATAAAACAAGCAAAATCAAGGTTGGGCATACATCTACCCTTGAATTTGATTTCTAGAAGTTAAGTAAAAGTATTTTTGGAAAAATAATGAATTCGTGTTGCAGGATATGGTTCCTAATGTTGTGGTCTTGCAAATAATCACATTGGGGGCTTCGTTCTCCCATCTTTTGAAGGAGTATCCTTTTAAGAAGTAAAATGCATTGTTTAGAGTCTTTTAGCTTACATATGCACGTGAAGTCATATGGGTGCTAAAGTGGGGGCTAACTATGGACACAAAAATTGTACTCCTTTGTAGAAAGTATATTATGGCCTAATTAGGTCCTATTTTAGACACCTTGCATCAATCACCCCTTAAAAACTACATTTATAGGCCCTTAATGCTCATGATTTTGGACTTTAAGGCCTATTTCACTCAAAAACCACTTAAATCCCAAGAAATAACATTCAAACCACTCAAATTTTGTGAAACCCACCTCAAAAATTCCTAGTGGGGCTAAATCGCCCAAGGTGGCGACTTAGTCCCTTTTTGGGTATTTTCCACTTTTGAGCGGGAAAATCACTGACCTAATTCAAATTATTAAGGGATGTTAGCCTATGAAGTTAAACTAATGAGTAATTCAGTATTAATGCCTATAAATACATGTTTTTAGGTCATTTTTCACATATCCTAGTCATTTTACAAAGCAAAAATAAAAATTCAAAGCAAAATATCTTTCACAAGAAGTCTCATTAGTCTTCCTACAACAAAGTTGAAGCTTAAGGGTAGAATAGTAGGGTTTTTTGCAGGTCTTCAAGCTCACTTTTTGTTCAAGATCTTACATTGCAAAGGGTTGATCATGGATGCCTATGGTGAATCATGGATAAATCTAGGTTGAGGAGATGCAACTAGCCATCAAATCACACCTAATGACTTGTTTTCAAAGTGATTCCATCTTCCATTTTCTCTCTATCTTTGGACTTAATGTTTTCATAACATTTGCATGTCATTTGAATTCATTTGAAATATTGTAGGGTTTCTTAGATTGAAGTCTTGCATCATTCAAGAGGTATTTTCTTATCTTATTCTAGCACATTAGAATATAGGGTTTTGTCTCATTTCAACTTTTCCTAGTCTTAGACACACTTAGGGCTAGGGTTTTATGCAGATTTTATCTCTCAAAAAGTTTAAATACCAATTAGGGGTTTGACTGAGGCAAACCCCCCATTAGAAATCAAACTATCTTTTGCTTTATAGGGTTTTTCGAAGATTCAGATCCAAATTTCCATCAAAAAATAGAGTGCAGGTTGTGATATTTTGTTTCCACTTTCAGATTTGCAAAAAATTCAGAGTGGACTAAGTCACCCATAGTGGTGACTTAGACCCACTGCACTAATTATTTGGAGATTTTTATAGTTTCAGGTACCCATTTGACAGAAACAACTTTTTGGGCAGTTTCCCTAATTTGGGACTAAGTCGCCTAGCTTGGCATAAGTGTCCTAATTGGTTTAAAGATCAAAATTTCTAGAATTTCAGAGGTCTCTGCAATCTCCAGTCAAATCTTCATCAGTTTCCAGGTGCATAGTTTCTATCTTGTATCTTTATTTTTTCATCTATTGCATTTATTTCATCTTTTCGCATATCACAATGTGTTTTCCAACACTTTGCATTTCTTAGGTTTTGCATCATTTAATCATTTTCTTTTCAGATCAATGCATTAGTACATATTGCATTTCATTTACATTAATCTTGAGTGTAAACACCCTTGATTTTGATTTTGGCCCTATTCCTTCCCTTTTAGGTGGAAAACCCTAGAAGAGCAAGTGCATAATAAGGTTGCCAAAATCTTTGTTTACAATGTATATTATATAATTTATACTTTATATACTATAAAATATATAAATATCAAATATTATACAATATATAAATAATATAATATCAATATAAATATAATATATTTGTGGATGACTTGTTTTCAAAGTCAACATCTAAAATATAGTTGCAAGGATGCAAGATGATTGAAATATTCTCAACCATTAGATTTTCAAAAATATTAAAATATAAAATGTAATTAAAGAAAAAAATAATTGCATTCTTATCCAATTTTATATTTAAAATAGAAAAAGGCGGGATAAAAATCCAACTATTTTTTTCTTTAAATTTTTTAAAACTTAAATTTTTAGACTTCTTTTAGTTATAACATATATAAATAAATAATAAATATAGTGTATAAATAGTTAATTATATATCTATAACTTTTTTTATTTTAAAGATCTTAATAATTATTATGTTATGATTGATATTGCTCTTGCTCAACAACTAGTGTGTGCCTAGAGCTTGTTGTTGGCAGGCTTTCCCACATGGGTGTGGAGGAGGCTTGACCCTCCTCCACACTAGTGTCCTTATTGGCATTTGGGGATGGACAAGCTTGCTATGGAAAATATTTTCTGTCTTCCCTCGCTCATGCAAGCCTATGCGAAGGGAAGTGTTTTCTAATGGTAGAGAATTCAAATCCTCCTAATGGGAATAAAAGTCCTACTAGTGGTGTAGATGGAATTCCATAGCCAAAGTCTTTTAAAGATATTGTTGCTAGCGAGAAGGTGGAGTTTCCAAAGGGAGCCAAAGTTGTGGTGCAGTCGTGCAATTCTAGGGAAGATGGTGGAGCAAGAAGAAGAGGTGAGTGTCCCCCTATATCTTTGAATTTGGATGTCTTGGTTCCAAATAATGTGTTGAATGATACAATTTCTAGAGAAGATAGCAAGTTAAAAAAGATAGCCATTTTTTTTGCTACTATTTATGTAAATAAAATTTTGGAAAGAAAGTTCTTCGATGACTAGTTTTCTAGTGTTTGGGGAAAGAAACTTGGCATCCATTTCTCTTATTGTAGAATGATACAAAAATGGTTGTTCATAATTTTTTTGAAAACCCACAAAATGCAAAAAACTGTTACAAGTAAACAATTTTGGACTATAGGGAAATGTATTTTAAGGGCTTTAGAGTGGTCACTGGATGTGGTGAATGAAGAAATATTGGCATTATCAAGCCCTAGGTGGGTGGTTCTTAAAAATTTCCCACCCTGGCTCTGGAACTTTGTTTCGCTAATCCTTGAACCCTATGGGAGAATTCTAAGGTTGGATGACTCAAAAACTGCCATGTTGCATGCTGATGCGAGGGATCTTGTATCTCTCTTCCCTAGGGTGGATATCCTGAAAGGTGTTGTAATAAAGCTAGAAAGTGGGGAGGTAATGTGAACCATAGAGCTACTTTGTAGACTAAATGCTTGCTATCTATTTAGGAGAGAGGGCCACCTGAGAAGGAACTACCCTTTACTAACTAAGAAAAATAGTAACAATAATCAAAATGCCACAATCTTGAAGAAATATTCAACAAACCCTAATACTTCAGTTGCTTAGGCTAGGGACTTGAGGGAAGGTGATGGTCATGGCACAAAGTTCAGCATGCCGAACCATGCTAATATTGCAACACACCCTAATGGCTCTAATTTAGTGGGTTCCTTGCTAAATACTAGCTTGGAACCTATAATTGGAATAAACCCTAATGCTCCAAATTGCATTCATGAGGAGACGAGGTATTTTGAAAGATTGCAGGTTACTCTCAGTCATAAGATAGGAGAAAACCCTGATAACCCCTGATAACAATGGCATTTAAATTACATCAACAACATACCTGGTGGAGCTAGATTGCACATAGGTAAGAGATGAGACAGAAATAGAAACATGAAATAAAGAAATTGAGACACGATCTAGCTGAGTGATACACTGATAAAGACTCACCGTCATAATAATTTGATGGCGATGGACACTAACTGGGAAACAAATAGTGATAATAAAAATGGTAACGCCAATCTTGTAAATAATACCAAGCACTTTTGTCACCCTGAGGAAAGTAGAATGCCAAGGAAAAATGTGTAGCAACTAGCTTTGGAAAAGCTAAGAAAAGGCAGTGATGTGCCTAAGGAAAGGGAACCCTTTGAAAAAACATATGCAATGAAAGATTTTAAACTCACTGAGGTGGTGGAGGAAACAAAGAAGGATGTTAATGCAGTAGTCGCCTCTTTTGTCAATAGTGTTGTTGCTCCCCCCACAACCTCTATTGAACAAATGGTGTGTTCCTATGAGGGGAACTTGCAACCCGCTTGTATCCAACAAGGTACTACCATTGAAATTGGTACAAAGCTGACACTAGATGAGGCAACAAAAGAGCCCCATAGGGATCCTAGAAACATGGGTGACTTGGAATCTATTGGTACCTTATTAGATACTAGTGGGAGAGTGTCCTTGCTTTCTATTGAACCCCAATCCTAATACCTGCAAAACACAATGAACAAACACATTAGAAGGTAATATGCAAGCAAGAACAAGGATTCCCCATGAAATCCATTAGCAAAGTTTAAAATAGGAAATAAAGCAAGAATGAAATGAAAGATCAAGAAAGCAAGCTAAATCCTATTGAAGACAATGTAAACTCTTGATCCCATGGGGGAATTGGTGCCGATTTGATGTGAAAATTGGCCCTTTCCCAACTCTTATGATGCAAGATTGATGTGTGATGAAGAGTGATCCACTTTGTTGATGATTGAAGTACGATCCAAGACAAAAATTTGCATAACCTAGCTATGAACTCAATGATAATGGATGAAAATTGCTAGTGATTTGAGCATAGTAAGTTTACTCAAATTGTGGATGCCAAATACAATAGAGGAGCTCTCTATTTATAGAAAGAAAGAGTTGAAGATTGAAGGATAGGATGAATGTGGGATAAAAGATAAGCCAATGACATGATGCCACTTGTCAACATGTGAGAGGATGAAGGTTGAGCACATTTTGATCAATGTGCAAGTTTGAAATTTGAATTTGAAGAAGTGACACGTTTAGGGGGGGTGAAAGAAGAGAGTTAAATGCCACTTGGCTCAAGGCAAGGACATGTAAGAGGCATTGAATGCCTTGTTGGAAGGGACAAGTCCTTTTGGAGGGACTTTTTGAATTTGAAGAATATTCCATCCATTGATGCCTTTTTGAATTAGAAGAATTTAATAAATCAAATAAATTGATTTATTGTGCAAGTGGGAAAAGCTATAGGATGTGACATGCAATTAGAGTAAACTAATCAGGTTTTGATCAATTTAAGAGGAGATTAGTTGATTTGACTAATTGATTTAAGTTTGTGGGTTGAAATAAATCAAAAAGAGATGAAAATGATTAAGATCTAGTTAAATAAATATTTTGATTTCTTTAACCAAAGGGGGTGATGTTTGATTAAATTAGATAAATGTTTGATTTATTTAATTTAATAGAGGAACTATAGAGATTTAATTAAATAAAATGAATTATTTAATTAAAACAGAGATTTAGGAATTAATTAAATAAAATGGTTTATTTAATTAACGAGAGATAATGACCTAACAAGATAAAATTGATTTATTTAATTAAGAGATGAAATGTGATGAATTTAATCAAATAAAGGTTATTCAATTAAATGGTTAGACAGAGGGATAATTCGGGATGAAGCAATGTTAGTAGATTAGGATTGGATGTGTGATATCAATCAGTATATTTTTCGTGTTTACATTTTGCCCCTCTTTGAAGCAATGTACTTGCTGCGTTGGTTCAAAGAATAACCTTTCCATGATCAAAAGTAAAAAATTCTTTGATTTTTCGGATGCCCCATTGAAAATAATTATGTTGGTATATTGCCCCCTTGAGAGATTGAGTGGAAATACTAATTTCTGATCGAGATCATGATAAAATGTGAGAGGAGTGGTTCTACTAATTAGAGGATGAAAGATAATTCTTTAGAAAGATCAAATATTTGATGTAGACAATTTTGATGTTGTATAGACAGTCATCAACCATGGGTAGCCTCGTGTATATTTTGAGATATCACACAAATTTGGATAGAAATGTTAGTAAAGATAGAAGAATAAGATGGATGGAAGAGAGGATCCAACAAGTTCATGATCTAATAAGACCTTATTGGAGATGATGATGGATGATGATGATGCTCGCTTTCTAAGAGTTGGGATTTTGAAAGGGCCAATTACCTTATTGTTTGATAACACACATAGATACGATGCATCAAGGTATAGACGACCAAGATGGCATTGTACCTAGTGAAATGGAATTTGACTCGACAAATAGATAAGAGTATTCTTGTTCACACTTGACATACAAAAACCTTACTAGGACGTACCTAACAAAGCAAGTATTCGCCAAGTTATATTACAAGAACGTCCAACAAGCACAACAAACAAAAGATAATGATCGTTGCCCCATTCCTATCTCTCTAAATCCCTTCATTGGGGACATCATTGAGAGGTCCTTGCAGTGAGCACAATAACATAAATCAAAAGGCAAAGATACAGTAAACAAACAAGTCAATGTTCTTCATACCACTAGCCAAGGGGATGTGTTTTGATAGGATAAGAATCCAAGGTGATGATGCCCATTGTTAGAATGATATATCCTAGGACATGCATTGTATGGGATGATGATGGTTTGATAAGTTGGTTGATAGGCTATTGATATAAGGTTGATTGACATGTTTGAAAATGATTAAGATTTTGATTTTGCATTTAAAAGTTTGAAGTTTGCTTTTGATTTTACATTTGAAGCTTGTATTTGATGATTGTTGTAGTTGTTTCTATTTGTTTTTCCAAAGGATGAGTGTGATGATTGATTTATTATTGATGATTGATTATTGCGGGTGAAAGCGAGATGGGATAGATGGATTTGTATTTTTGGAATATTTCAATGATTTTGGAGTTTTGCAATGTTTTGAGGCTATTTTTGGTATTTTTGAGATTTTTCAATGTTTTGATTTTTTTGATTTTCTAATGTTTTGGGTTTTTTTGAGATTTTATGAATTTTTTATTTTTATTATGTGTCTCGGGGGCTGATCAAAGATTAGCCTTGCCTATGTTTAAGCTAAGAGATGACGTAGTTCAGATAACATGTTTTTGATTTGTTTTGACTTTTTTTGGATTTTTCACATGACTTTGACAATTTGGATATGGATATGTGTGATGATATCAATGCTCTATTTTGGGATTTTGTTGAAAATGAAGCTAAGGTTGATTGGTCAGATTGATGGATTGGTGATGATAACATTGTTGAGGATACATAACAATGCAAGGATAGTGTTAAGAAAACAAGGATTGGAAAGGATATCCCAAAATGATGATGGGATTGATGATGATAATATTGTTGAGGATGCACAACAATGCAAGGATTTGATTGATCACGATTGATGATGATAACATTGTTGAGGATGTACAACAATGCAAGGATTGATTGATCAGGATTTTGAAGCTTGGATTTAGAACAAAAGTTGTTCTAGATGATTTGATGTGATGTTGATGTGCAAATTAGATGCGACTGATAGTGATTATTTTGATTGATGTTCAATGAAAGATGAATAAGGAATGTCTTCTCATCAAAATATACCATGGGCTAGTGATTTGGAATTTTTTTCTCACAAGTGTTTTGACCAGTTTGGTTTCACATTTACCAATGTTCGGATCACCACATAAGTTGGAGGGTATAGATCAAGATTTACACTCAAAGCCAAATGTAAATTTTTTCCCCCAGTGTCTAAAAATGCATGGAATACCATGGATGGATGCTCAGATAGGTGTATGGATGGATGGATATGGCAAGCATGCAAAGGATGCCAAGGATTATCTTGCGATAAGATAAGGTGTTCAAATAAAGAATACTTCATGGATTAGGTAACATTGGGTAGGATGGGATCAATGAAAATGACCCATGTCAAGATGTTTACCATAAGCAAGTGTAAAGTGTACACCAAACTTTCATCAAGATCAAGATAACTTGGACTATGTATGCAGATGGATGAAAATCGATTGGATAAATGGTTTATCCATGGATGAATTTATTATGGATACGATGAATGAAATGATGGATTTATTATGGGTGGGATGAGATGCTTTTACCTAAACTAGCGCATACAGATGCTCGATTCTACACATGACGCATGTTTTCCAGGTTTTCATCATGGTACTGCCTAAAGTGCCATCGTACTGGTTTTCATTGGAGGATGATTTTTATCTTTACTGCTTTCAATCCTTTTTGATTTTTTTGGATTTTTGTATTTTTTTTATTTTTTGAAAGATTTTAAGCTCATGTTGAACCACATGGTGGTGTCTATGTATATGCATCTATCATAATGTGTCATCGATATCCTGCCTAAAGAAGCTACTTTTCCAAGATACGTGCACTTGAATGCAACTTTTGAGATTCTTGAGCTGCTTTATACATACCAAAGTTAACTCTATCTCTGTGCACACATCGTGATAGGGTGCATTCTAAATCCTTATGATGAAGGGTCGTTGCCAATACATGGTCAATGTAAGAACTAGATATCATGCGTGGAGGCATGGATGGAGTGTGTTTAGGAATAAGAGATGGATTGGTTGACAATTTGGAACCTTTGACTCTCCAAACTTGGGAAAATGAGCAATGATGGGTGGATACAAAAGTGTACATGGAATTAGGACCAATTGCTTGATACACTTTGTATGTCGCTTGAAAAGCTTGCTTTTTCTTTTGTGGACATCTTTGATGGATACTTTTCCCTTTTTTATTTTGCCCCATAGTTTCTTTGACTAATGCAATTTGATAGGGATAAAATTTCTTTATATTCTTTGGAATCCATGTGTATTTGATTTGTCCATTATTTTTCTTTGCTTCTTTTTCTTTGATAACATTCTTTGTGCTTTGATTCAAATCTTTCTTTTGATGTTGGTCCCAATTCGTGGATGGGGTGATGGGTGGATGAAGATTCATGACGTGGGTGGTTGTAGTATTGACATTTGTTTCATCATAAGGAGTCTTCATGCTCCCTATGTTGACATTTGCTTGAGACATAGTTGATCCCAGTATTGTGGAATTATTACCTTCATGCTTTGATTCTGCCTGTTCTGAGATGTCTTGTTCAATAAATACTCTTCGATAAATGACCACTGTAGATGATGCTATTTCCATTTGCCGCTCTGCTAACTCTGGAATATCCTATTCTATCTCACATGTTTCTTTGAGTGGATAATGCTAGATATCTTCATACATTATGTCCTCAGTTTGAATTTGGGATATATATGATCCTGATGTTGACAACTCAGTTTGACTATAGGAATTAGTAACTTGCTCTTTTTGTGTAACAAAATCCTACTCTAAATGAAGATCATCTACATGTCCATCCATAGAAAGAATCTCATGGGTAGATGAAGGAGTATGTGCTATATGGATATGATCACCATGTATAGATAGGAGAGTTTCCATTAGATCATTGTAGTAGCTTGGGGATGCAAATTCTTGATCTTGAATGATTTTGGAATTGCCTTCGACATGCTTTGGATCAAGTTCTTGACATGGGTCAATTTCAAAGGATGGATTGCTTACAAAGGATTCTTGGATATCTTCATTAGGCATAGGAAATGGCTCAATATCCTCTTGATCTTTGAGTGAATTTGGATCAAGTGTTGAGTTGAATATTCCTTCAATATTGGCAATCATGAGGTCAAAGGATGTCAATATGTCTTGGAAAGGACCATTGTTAGACTTTGGTGAGAGATGTTGATCATGATTTAGAATAATTTTTTGAGATGTGCCCTCTAACTTATTAGGTGATGTAGAGACATTTTCAACATGATCATTGGTCGATGGATTATTGATTACAGGATCAAATAATGTTAACACTCCTTGAAATAGATCATTGTTGAATATTGTTGAGGGATTCTCATCATGAACAAAAGGTGACTCTTGATGTATGTTAATTTGATCTTCAGATGAGGTAGACACATCTTCCATGTATTCATTGATGGATAGGTCTTGATCATGTGATTGTTGACTTGGATTGATACATGGAGTCATTAACATTTTGTTGGGATTTTGAACAACATTTGCTTGTTGGGCTTGGTATTGGGTTCGAGCTTGTGCTTTCACTTGAGCCTGGGCTTGTGCTTGTTGAGCTTGTAGTGTGGCTTGGGAAACTTGAGCAGCTTGTGTAGCTTATTGAGCAACTAGTTGTGTAGCTTGTCGATTTTGGTTTTGTTGGAGTGCCTTCTAATAAGCAGCCTATTGAGCGCCTTGCAATGCAATTTTGTATTGGTTTGATGTGTTTGGTTTAGGTGGTGGTGGTGGCAAAGGTGGTTTTGGAATAGTGCTTGTTGTGGTGATAAGAGGTATCATCGTATTGATGATTGGGATTTGAGTGGTGGATGGTGCGATTGATATGGTTAGTCCTTGATAGACCATGTTTTGAGGGTTGATAAATGATGTGTTTGTTTCTTGTGCTATGGGGATGATTATCATCTATTGTTGCAATATCGATGGAAAGGGGGGAGGATTTTCTATGATGCCTTGATTGATGGTTGGGGGGATGTTTTGGATGACCGGTGGTAGTGATGGTAGCCCCAAAACAAGAGGTGATATGGATGTCAATGGAAAGGGTGGGAGTGGTGGGAAAGTGAGTGGCATGCTCCCTTGGGGAAATGATGATGTTTGATAAAAAAATCCCCTCTGGTCCAAATAGGTCATACCTTCTCCTTGTGAGGTCATAGGGAGAGAGGTTTGAGGGGTTGTGTGAAATGATGATGATGGGTCATTAGGATTATGAAAGGTGAGGGGGACATATGGGTGTGATGGATTTTGAACAACATTCATGTGATTTGCAAACATATCTATCCAAAAGTTTACCAAGTGTGGATTTGAAATGTTCATTTTTGGTATAGTTGTACTTGGAATATTCATATTTGGCATGTGTGGATTTGGTGGGATAATGTTGTTTTGTTGAAGACTCATGCATTAAGTATTTGGTTGATAGATTTGTAAATTTGGACTTGGATTTAAATCTACCATCAGAAAAAGTGTTTCAAAATTTAGATTGGGTATACTCACATTTGTTGTACCATTGAGGTTTGTAGGAGATAATGATCCCATGTATGGATTGTATAAATGTGAGTTTTGAAAATAAATTGGCATTGTAAGGCTTTAATAATTTGGTTGGTTTAGACTGCTTATGATGTATGGATCAAGTTTATATTCCATGTTCTTCTTGTGTTTTGACCTTGTTGCAAAAGTGACCTCTAAGGTGTTTAAGACCAATGATGAGATGAAGGATGAAAGGGGTGAATGATATGGGTGTTGATTTTTTAGGAACTTTGGATCAGTGCTAGACTTTAGGATTTGATTTTGATTGGTTTTGATTAGATAATGAACTTGTAAACCCTAAGATGTTGAATGTGATCTTTAGGATAAACTTGTTCAAAGGTGTGCTAATTTAACTAGAGGTATGATAAAGGATGCATTCCCATAATCCTAATTAAACAAGGCGATTTTGATTTGGTTTAAGGATGTACCCAAGTATAGATAATGATGTTTCCAAAGCTCTAAAGTTGCTTGTGGTATGGGATAATAAATGATGTTTCCATATCTCTAGCTCTATCTCTATATCTATCTCTTTGCCTCTATATCTCTATATCTCCATATTTGTTCTTTCATCTCTCCCTCTATTTTATTATCTCCCCATATCTCTTTACCTCTATATCTTTCCCTCTCTCTACCTTTCTATATATCACTTCCTATCTCTATCTTTATTTTTCTATCTCCCCCTCTCTAATTCTATCCCTTTCTCCCTCTATATATTTATATCTTCCATCTCTATTTATCCCTCCACCCTCTTCCTCTCCTCTCCATCTCCATCTCCATCTCCATCTCCATTTCCATCTTTGTTTCTATTTTCCTCTCTATCTATATCTCCTTACCCCTGCCGCCCCCTCCGCACCCCTCCCCTCTCTCACACACACTCTTCCCCCTAGGTCTCTTCCTCTTTCTATCCCTATATCTCCTCTCTCCCCCTTTCTCCCTACTATGAACATAACATGACCCTATTGGTAATAGAGCTTGATTATCTTCATGATTCAAAGGTCTTATTTTAGTTGTGTTTGGATCCCTGTAAGTGGATGCATAATTGATTTGAAGCTATCACTTCTCTGTTAAGATCATTGTTGTGCAAACATCATTTTCTAAATGTCCTACCAATTGAACTCATATATGCTATAAAAATGTATACAAAAAATAGGCTATTTTTTTTTCTAATTAACCTTCCACGCATCTTCGATGTAACCATTACACACCAAGATGCAATTGCTAGTATTACTACTATTACTACCTATAATAATACTATAAAATCAATATTCACCACTACTATATTATTTATATTACATTATATAAATAAATAATTTAATATATAAATAATATAATATATAAATAATTTAATAAAATATATAATATAAGTACTATTATAATAAATAATATAATACAAATTATTACTACTCTTAGTATTAATGGCATTTATTATTTTATATAAATAATGAATGAGACATTAAAAAAATATATCCTTCAATATTTTTCATACATCTTTTAAATAAAAATCATAAAATGAAATAGGTAGTGTAGGTATATGCTTTTCGAACTTTCTAGAGTGAATCTCCACCTTCCGGTACCCCCTTATTTGAGCCATTATTATTGAACACCTGAATAATTTAGTCTAACCTCGGACCTCATCTTTTCTTCTTAAAGAAATATTAAAACTTCAACAATGCAAATTCATTGAATATGGAGTACAAATACAAAAGCAGAGTTGTAAAGCGTACTAAGGCGTCCGTAACGCGTTAATCCCAGAACACACTGATATCAACGCTGCAAATTTATTCCCTGTATAGTATGGAGTGGACTCGAACCAGTGATGTGGTTCAACTTCATCCAGGTATTTTCATGTAGGGGAGAGGACCCAGTAGTTGAGTATGTTTCAATAGTTGAGAATGTTTTTGTTAATATAATGCCCAATAGTTGTTTATATAATGTCAATAGTTGTTTATATAATGCCAATAGTTGTGACTTTACTACCCATAATTAAACAAAATGTATTCTTTTGATCTAAAAAGCAACCAATCATGTGATGCCACATCAGCGCTCAACTACTGGTGATGTGAATGCACAAGTATTGGTAAGGGGTTTAGACGGTGCCTTTTTGGACACCTTGACAAAAAGCATGCTGATGTGGCATAATATTTGATGATGTGGCCCCGAAACTTTTGTTATAAGCAGGGGACTTGCCAAGTAAGCTGCTGTAAAAAAATTGGAGTGATTTGAAATTTCCAAGTAAGATTTTGAGGAACGCGAAGTTAGGTGCACAACTACTGGGTCCTCTCCCCTATCAAAAGTTGTACTGAAGGTTCCTGAAAAAGGCTTAATAACCATTTATTTAGCTGTAACAATTCTCACTTTTAGCTTAATGGTGGGTACATCGGCAATTGCCTAGAAACGTGTCTGCACTGTCACGGAAGTTTCCTTGCTAGGGTTTTCTTTCCTGGGCACTTTCCTAGAAAGTTTATGTGGAATGACGCGGACGAATAACCTGCCTTCCTCTTTCTTCAGTGCAGAAACCCCTGTTTGTTCTGAAGAAATTGGCTTTGAAGGGAAACGAAGGGCTAAAGGGCTTAATCGAAGAAAGGGATGGCACTAATGATGTTATCATAGGTACGTAAAAACTGGTTTTATGCAAAATCTGTGTATTCTATATGATTCCTTTCGGTACCCTTTACACCTCTGAATAGTTGTGGTGGATAAAAGTAGATTAAATTTTATTTGTGCTCTGGGTAAAGATGTATTTGATGGAAATGTGTTCAACAGTTGAGTAGCCATTTTTTGGTTATTGAATGAATTTATTTGTTACTATACTACATTAATTAGCTATAAGAATTAATGATGTTGTCAAATGTGCACAGATTCAGATTGTTAATCACTAAGGTACCCAAAAAATGGTTTTTAGGTATCGGGTGTGTATGTGTGAGACAGAGTATTCTTTACAGTACCACTTGAGATTCGAACCGTGGGTGGAACAACCCGAGAATTATTTTTTGCTTTTTATTGTATTAAGATATGTAAAAATACAAATAAACCATCAAAGGACACAGAGCAAAGTTGATCTGTCAAACCAGCTCTAAGGAAATAGGGAGTAACTGGCTATAGGTACTAGCCATACAAAAGTTCAGCATGACAGAAATAAAGAACTGATTTTTTGTTAGCTAGGGGAGAGGACTCAGTAGTTGTGCACCCTAACTTCGTGCTTCTAATTATCCTATGTGGAAATTTCAAATCACTCCCAATTTTTTACAGCAGCTTACTTGGCAAGTCCCCTGTCTATAAGTTGTTTTTTAGATCAAAGGAATACATTTTGTTTAATTATGGGTAATCAAGTCACAACTATTGGATATTATATAAACTACTACTATCACAACTATTGAAATGTGCTCAACTACTGGGTCGTCTCCCCTAGTGAAAATGCGTTAGTTTTAATAGGCATGATAGAAACAGACAACTGATATTTTTGGTAGCTAGTGAAAATATGTTACTTTTAATTGTATTATATTAATTAGTTCTGCACCATAAAGCTCTGATTATACTATTCTATATTAATTGGTTAGAGGGTTAATTTTTATTACTTTTATAGAACTAATTTTATGTAAAATCTGTGTGTTCTATATGACTTTTTTCAGTACCCTTTACAGCTCTGAATAGTTGTGGGGGAGGAAGGCAGATTAAATTTTATTTGGGCTCTTCTGAGTGAAGATGTGTCCGCTGGAGATATGTTCTAACGGCTGTATAGCGGTTTATTGGTTGTTTGTTACCATATTACTTAATTAGCTATACGGATTAATTTTAGATTGAATAGAAGCGAGGGACTAATGATGTTGCCAAACGTGCCGAGATCCAGATTGTCAATCGCTAAGGTACCCATAAAAAATTAGTTTATATTCATTAAGTCTGAGTTATACGTGTCTTTTAGGTAGCCTTTACAGCCCCGCTTTAGAGTCGTGCAACTATGGTGGAGGAATTTTCTTTTTTTTAATATTATATTAAGCTAAATTTTTTTACAAATCTGATCGGTCAAACTAGCAGTTAGAAAACAGAGTAACCGGCTATGACAGCCATACAAAAGTTTATGCAGGTAGAAAAATAATTTATTTTTTTTGGGGTTAACTAGGTGTTCTACATTGATTTGTTATTGTGTCATATTAATTAGTTCTCCATCATAGAGTTTTAATTATATCATTTTATATTTTTATTTAATAATGTTATTTTCTATATACATTAATATATCTACGTACATACATACATTCACCTATAAATTTATATAAAGATATATGTAAATGTACATTCATATATATATATAATACACATACTCAAATATATTAACACATTTATATTTTCGCTCTATTTTATTAAGTTTATTATTACACTCCTTTTTCTTGTTGATTTTTTATTTATTTACTTTATTTTCCTTTCCTTTCCTCATCCCTTCTTCCTCATTTTTGTCCCTTGTTCTCTTATCCACCCATCACTTCCTACCCTAACTATTTTAAGAATATGTCTATAATTCAACTCTTCATTCTCCTATTCCTCTGATGGATCATTGAGTGTATTTTTTTTTTATGATTGTGCTAAATTTACAATCTTAAAACATTTTTGAATTTAAGAAGTTATAAATAATAATTTTCCTTGATTTAATTAAGATTGTAATATGTATAAAAAATATTGAATAATAAAATGATAAGGGATTATTAATGAAAAATTGATTAGCTCTAGATTTTGTTATTATTATCAATATTAATAAGTGAAGTGGAAGGCTCAATCCTTAGCTTGAAATTGGTTATTACCTCTAAGTTGGTTATTGTAGGAGTGGTAAACATCCATACACAAATTGGGAACTCTCCATTAGAAACTTTCTCTGCGATGTACATTTCGAAGCAATGCGATCAATGTATGTCAGTTATGATGTTCACCTCTTCCAATCATATTGGGCTTGTAATCTTCCTTCAAATAGTGATGTATAAGTCAAACTATTGGCACTTAATATTCCCAAGGGATGATACTTTTTGCGTACATCATGAGACAAAAGGATCTTCCCAAAAATGTCCCTATAATATTGCATCTCTTCACTCAAAATAAGAAATTTAATGCTTAGAAACCACCTTATACTGGCTGCAAATATCTCAACAATGTAGTGGTATGGAAATTTCACCATATGTTTGGAAGTTCTTTGGTTGTTAAGGAAAGTATGGGAAATATTGAGGGTAGCAAATCTAAAATCGGAAACCATACTCATGATGGCTCTTGTCTCATATCCCTTGCGACCAATACTCATCCTAACTATGTCAATTTAAAGTTCCTCAACCAAGAAATTTCACTCAATATTTATCCCTATTGGTGGCCAACTTAGAAGTGTAATATTGTGCATGACCAAAATAGATCAAATACCATTAGGGTCAAGCACCTTATCTTTGGGATAAGTTATGTTTATCACCCATTGGTCTTTCATCATGACCACTATGGAATCTCCTCCTTCAATGCTTCAAAGTTCTATCAAACTCTTCCATGGATTTCAACTCCAAAGTAGACTCTCTCATAGGATGTATCATTGCATGCTCCATATTATACTGAACTCTTCTATGATATGCAATTTGTTGCATTCCATGTGTCCATTTACTATGTTGGCATGTTGTTGTGCCCACTCATTCTTCTTATGTGATGAATAATACCAAGCATCTAGTTGAGCTTTATGACTATACCTTATCCACATCAATGTTATGATGGTAGGGTAAATTTCCCTCCATAATAGAGCCTATCCACAATCATCACCATGCAAGGAAATCCTCTCAAAATCTATTACTTTAGTGTTGCCTATAACTTGAGATATCAAAACCAAATTTTTTAAAATAATGTAATATCTATGAGCATGATAGCCCTGTGCAATATTCAACCATGCGATTATTGCAAGAGTGGTAAATATCCATACACAAATTGGGAACTCTCCATTAGAAACTACCAATTGTGAGAAATAAAAAATTCTGAAAAGGAATTTGAAATTCATGAACTTTTAGGACTATAAAAAATTAAGATACTAAACTAGATCTAAAATAATTCTAGGTTTGGATGCAAGCTTGGAGACAAAGGTCATAGAAGAAATAATGTTTTCCTTTTGAATGCTAAATTTTTTAAAAAAATTCCAACACCAACTTTTTACTTTTAAAGTTAGGGAAAGGTACAAAAATAAATCATTTAAATTGTTCAACTAGATTTTGTAAAAACAACAAGCTTGACATAAAGATGATCAAGGAATTAAAAAATCCAAGGCAAGGACCAAAGAGTAAATAAATGCAAGTGAATTTGTACACCATACACTAAATACGAGAAATTGAACAAGGGATTTCTCATGGATAATGATATAATACTCTAGATCTAGTAAACAAGTAACCAAATAGATTATAATTTATTTCCTTGGGCATTTTGGACAGGAAGTCACAATAGGCAACTCAATAGGAAGAACATTTGAAAAAGTTTAGAACTCAAAATCTTTGGTTTTTTTTCCAAGAGAAAAGGAGTGAATTATTTACATCTAGAAGACCTCTCAACTAATTATTTTAATTATTTACATAAATCTAGGTGAATTTTAATTCCTTTTAAGACTAAATTGATGATTTTAAGCAAGCAATATTCTATATAAATGTGTTTTGAGTTATATAGACATGTTGCTATCATTTGGACTTGTGCCCCTTCCATTTAAGCATTTATAGCTTTAAGGGAGATGTCTCTTATTGATTTTCTGACATTGCTCTATTTCTAGTTAGGCATCCCTAGCCATGCTAAAGTCAAGTCTAAAACACCATTGTTACTAATAACAAATTTCTCAATTATATTGCATTTTTGTTTCTAATAGAACGTTATGAGTGTTTCAAGTCACTATGGATTTTAGAGGATTACCTAGCATATGACGATTAAAACTTAAATTGATTTTATTTTAGTCGATAAGTTTAATAGATGATTGAATCTTGATCATTGCTAGTCACAACCATATTTGGCACTTTGGAGTATAAATGATTAACTTCATTCTTGGAATAGATAGAAAATAGAGTCCTAAGAGCTTTTAAAATAAATGCTTGAGCCTTAAATGAAGGATAATTAACTCTTACATGGCTATGTCATGTTGAGATTCGCTAGACCAATAAATCAAATCTTCCCTCCCTAAAAAATCCAAAACAAGCCAACCAAAATTTCTAAGATGACATAAGCCAAAAAGGAGAAACTAAAATTGAGCTAAAATATAAAGTGCCTCACTCATAAGATTTTGTGATTTAATATAGTGCTTTATAAATTCCTTATTAACAAGCAATGGCAACATTTTACCAAATAAATTATAGATCTTGAAAATTATTTTCTCCTAGTTTCTCAACAATAGAAAATGTGCCTAACTAAAGCAGTTCAAACTTATTGTGATTTCCTTTGTTCTTGTGGGGCTTGTTTCATAATAAAACTATATTAAAAAGATGAAAAGCCTTAATAATGGCTTTCTTATCAAATTATTTCGTGATAATATCATGTTGTTTGCAAAATTTCTACATATCTAGGTCTCTTTTTTTCTTTTAGGTGCAACAAGTTTAATGATTTGGGTTCTATTTTATCATCTACATCAATATATTCCCAAATTAACTCAAGTGTGGGGATCCCCAAGTTCAATGAAAAATAGGATCCTAACCATAGGAATAATATGTGAAGTTATTAAGGCTGGTATTGGCATGGTGTGACGGTTTATAGGCGGCATTGTTGTTCTTGCCACCAAGGTTCAAACCCCATTGGGGTGGTATTGTTGAATGGTTGTATTCGGTTCATAGCTCCAGTCAAAAGCATTTACCCCTTGAATTAAAAAATAATTTGGCATTGCTGTTCTTGCCACCAAGGTTCAAACCCCGTTGGGGTGGTATTATTGAATGGTTGTATCCGGTTCATAGCTCCGGTCAAAAAGCGTTTACCCCTTGAATAAAAATAAATATGTGAAGTTATTAAATATAATCTTATTTCTAATCCTATTGGCCCATAGAGCAAATTTCAACTTATATTTCGATCTCTACAATCAGAGTTAATTAATTTCCTAATCACATTATTAGATTATCATTAGTGGATTCAAGGAATTTTATTGTGGGTAATAGTTCGAGGAATACATGATTATGACATTATGCTCATAGATGTGGTTGAGAAATAGAGGCCAAGACGTGCATGCCAAACCTAGTGTTGATAAAATCAAGGAATTTAATCACAACCTCCATGGTGTAGTTTCTTACTGATTAAGATTTTTTCCATTTGGTACAATAATTGGTTATTGTTAACATAAATTTATACCCTTAGGAAGAATTTGGGTTGATTACTCTTACAAAGATTGATCCTCATTGGGAAAATGATCTAGCTTTGACGATGAGCTAGTGGGGCATAGTTGGATGTCTCTCTCTTACACACACTTGATAAGTTTGAAACTTCTAGTATGTAGATAAACATCCATAAATATATAAGGTTAATGATAATCAACATGTAAAATCTAATAAGCCATGTCATCTCTAAAATAATGTGTGTTACCTAACTTTCTTATGAAAATTGTGTAAGACTTCCATTGCCTCTAACCTATCTAACCATCGTAACTAAATACCCTCATGGTTTGATGATATAAGACACATGACTTGATCAAGTATTACATACTCTTTGACCTCAATGCTCTCCTTTGTATTGCATTACATTTTCAAGGAATAAACTATAAGTGCTTGATAATAGACTATGTCTTGGTAACAATCATCTGCACTAACACCCTATGTTAAGCATTGATAAGGAAAATTCTCTAGATTTGGTATAAGCTAAGCTTTATCTTAAACCTAGATTTTTTGGTGATTCTCATAAACTTGGTTTTAATGTCAAATTATTGTAAAATAACTATACACTTTCATATGTATTCCTCTTATTCTACATTGGTGTAGCCTTAATAGGAGGAATATATAATATTATAAATCTTGTAGCATTGAATGCATTGTTGAAATTTCTTGGTTTCTTTTATCAGGGTGTAGGCTTGCTTATCAAGCGTTACATTTTTAATCTTCACCACTTGAGGGATGCTTGTGAAAGCAATTAGGCATTCTTGTGTTTCATTGGACCTCTAAGTAATAAATCCAACCACATAGTACGTTGAGGTCAATGAGTAACATAAAAAGGTTTTTGATAATGTAGGACAAAAAGCACAACAACTTCTACAATCGCCTTCTTCATTTTCTTGCAACCTTTTTGGGCATCTAGAGCCCATTCCAGATTTGTGTCATTCTTTAATGTGTTAATCAGTAGTTGTATAATTTTAACAAATCACAATACTAATTTATTGATGAAATAATAAAAAAAAAAATCTTTATCCTACGTTATGGTATTTTCAAGAGTGAATCAAATTTATCGGGGGTGATTGTGATGACATTCTAAAAGGCCAAGTGACCTAGCAACTTACTTTAGTTAGCCACAAATGCACATTTCCTACAATTTAGGGAGTTATATGCTCTTTGCACCTTTACAAAATCTTCCTCAATTCCTATACATGTTCTCTACACTAGAAGAAAATGGTCATTTGGTATGTATTGATGTGCTTACCAATCAAACCCTTAAAAGCAATGCTCATTGCCCATTATCTAATGTATCTTAAAATTTTATCCAAAAATACATTACTTGTGAACCATTCACAATTTGTGTTCACTTAATTCTTATTGGATACAAGAAATTTTCCTTTTTTGAGGTACAAACTATATAAATCCATGTGGAATTGACTCTTTCCATTCCTTTTATGGGCGTACTAGATTGGTTGCCCAAATAGAGTGGTAAACTAAGATATTTACAATTAACAAAGTTTGTGTATATTTAAAAATAGTTGGATCCTAAAACATGAGTAATTAACCTCTATTTTTTCTTGAATTTTGAACATTAGACTTGAGAATAATAGTATTGCTAATGATAGAAGGATTAAACACTCTCAAAACCTTGTACACCCATGCAAATATATCCTTAAAATCTTTCAAATGTAGTGTATTTTTTAATTTCTTCCTTCTCACAATTTGATCCAATGTTAATGTTCTTGACATTTGGTGGGATTCCTAAATTATGCTACTACAATGATTAATTTTTACCCTTGGTTGAATGGTTCTCATTGCTAGTCATCTTAAAATCAAACAATTTGTTAAGAGAAATCAAACCTATTGGAATGGTATTTGTTTTGATATTAGAATCTCATTTTCATTGAGCTCATTGTATTGATGTTATATAGATTTACCTTCCTCTATTACTTACAGCTCAAAAACTTTTGAACTAGATAAGAAATCTAGAATGTGTTTATCATCATTGAAGCTCTATATGTGATTGACATTGTGAGGAACAATTGGGTAAGATACTAGCTTCATTGAAAGCTCTTTCAATTTTCCTTGTTCAAAGGCTTTAAATTATCATTATAAATGGCTCTAACCCATAAAAAACTTTATTCTTTACCTTGGGAATTGAATATACCACAAAAGAATCAAAATACCCAATAAAGTTGCATACTTTATGCTTATAGACCTTCAACCACTTGTTATACTTGTAAGTGTTTCTGAATTACCATCTCTAAATCTTTAAGGAATTGGATAAATATAGCCTTCTTGTTCAACACTAGTTTCAAACCATAAAAGAGATCCTCATAATCAACATTTTTTATGCAATAAAATTGTAACTGACAAGAAACTAAATAGATCTTTTTTACCTTTTGAGCACCCATGTTCAATTTTAAATCATTGAATTGAAGCAACCAAATTTAATCACCAATTGAAGAGGAACCTTGACTTGTTTGTCATCATCTTTATTTTTGAATTCAAGAGTATACACACCTGAATCAAGTTTGATGAGATGCGCTTAATAAGTTTGATTTTATTCAAAATCATATGCTTCATATGGGATTCTCTCTACATAATTTAATTTGTTCCCTCTAGAGAAACCACATGTGAAAATTTGGTTTACATATATCCAAATATAAAATATGTTAAAATATTAAATACTTACAATAAATCAAACTAAATCAACAATCAACTTTGCTTGAAAATACTATGTTTTGTAGTGACCAAATAATAAGATATTTAAAAAAAATTAATGAGCATTGTAATTCAACCTACAACTAATTTTTATAGTACATTTTAACTACTTTTTGATCACCAAGATCTTGTAAAGGCAAGTGAGGGCATATGATGGTAACATTTGACTAAAACTAGCAATCGCACCTTGGTGTGCAATGGGTATGCCGAAGAGGTGTGGAAGGTCAATTAGAGAAAATTTTGATCTATCTTTTTCATACTTTTTTTGGGTACATGGGGTCAATTTGTAGCCAATTTATGAAATGATGTTGTTTGTGCAACAAACATCTCAATGAATAAATGATAGTTCAAATCTCATTTATAAGGATCCAAACAAGACTAAAACAAATAATATTTATTGTTAAAACTGTGAGAAGTCTTGAATTTTACTCAATCAAGGGGACCAACTGGAATCCACTCGACTAAAACGTCGGTGGACAATAATCTAGCCAAAGTAAAATAATATTTTCGTCTTGTTCATTTCGAGGACGGTCCACCACGTGTGGGCGTATATTTTTTTTTTACATTTGTCTCATAACTGGAGTGGAGATTAGAGAACCATAAGGCGATGTGTTTGACGGTGCCATATATACTGTGGATATATGATTGGAGAAAATCGTGATAGATTTGCAAGGGCAACATGCGAGAGTACGCGTGCGGGGTATTAGCAATCCAAATGTAAAGAGAAAGGAATCCAAAAGTTGATAGCAAAGGTTCTTCCTATCGCTTTGAGTAAACAAAGATTTAACCTTTGATAGGGAAGACATGCAAGTCGCCCAAATATACTACATTGTTTTGGCTTCTATATTTTTTTTTGGCTGGTGATCCCCGGCCGGTGCTACTCCTTATGCCGGTGCTCCTCCTATTTTTTCTACTGCCACTGCTCCACCTCTTGCTATGCCCAGTGTTGCTCCTGCTGTTGGTGCTCCTGTTTCTGCTGCTATCAAGAACAACAATCAAAATATTCGATTTCAAAGTTCTAAGCAACAAAGTCCTTTCCCGAATCCTGTAAAACTTGTCATGGGAGGTCAATTCAGACACAATGAGAGAGCTTCATATTCGAGCTTGTCGGGTAATCTCTGTTATCACAAGAGGCACGGAGAATGATATAGACATTCTAATTAAGGCAGATCTATTTCCTACGCTTATGGGATTACTCTGCGCAGAAGTGCACGGCAATGTAAAGCAAGAAGCGGCTTACGCTATCTGTAATGTCGAGACCAATGCCATGTTTGCAAGAAGATGGCCATATTGGTACAACGGTGTATGGAAGAAGACACCATCTTGTGCCCAGATATGAAGCAACAGGGAAAGCAGCAAAAAACGGCGAAAAACAGCCGAAAAAATGGCGAAAAATAGCTTATTAAGTTGATATCTTTTAGTAATTTAATGAACAAATCTCCCAATTTATTATAATTGTGGATCTTGTGTTTACTTTTCTGATCTAAGGATAAGACCCCTTAGATTTAGATATTTGAGGGTAAAACCCTTTGGTTTTTTGAGAAAAAATTATATAGAGATTATATTATGCTTATAGGAACAAAGTCATGAAGATTTTAGCAAATTTGTGAAGTAGGAGATAACTATTCCATATAAATTTAATTTACAATTTTTGTTTTTATTGGTGATGTTGTAATTTTTTATATGTAATAACACTTGTTATATTTTCCATCATAATAGTATAGTTCTAATGGTTTGATGCATTTACAACTTTTTGTATGCAAGTTTATTCTACTATTTGTAGTATTTTTGTTAAAATTTGCATAAATTTAGTTAATTTTTATCTCTATATGCTCTCACTTTGCTTTTATAGGATCTTGGTGATCATAAAGTTATTAAAATTTACTAGAAAAATTGGCGATAGTTAGCAAAATTCAAGATTTATATCATTCAAAAAATGTTTTTGTTTGATCATAGTAGAAATCTTGGGTGAATTTGAGTGTTCATTTAGCTTGGTTTGTTGTGGGCATTCAAGATTTCAACTTATTTTATATTTGATTATTAAAAACTATTTGAATACTGTAGATCAAAGAATATTTTAATATTATTGCAGTTGGGGATATTATAGGTGAGGTTGGAGATCTCTAGATTCTAGAAAGCGTGTTAGAATTGTGACTCTTTGATGAGGTTTTAGCATAAAGACCAAAGAGCCTTAACTCAGAGTAAGAAGTGAATTTAACAGAAACTTGTTGAGGAGATGGGTTGTGGATAGATTAATCTTATTCCTCACTCTTGGTTTACTCAACACATAATCATTTGATAGGTTGGTTTCTCATATGTATTCTATTTTGTGCTTTGTATTCTCATGGAATGATCCTTGAGACATGCATCTTAGTTCTTAGAGTTGGTTTGAGGATTACTTGGCATGGTTTTGTTCTTGACTTAACTGTGTATTCAAGTTAATTTGAAGATCAATTTTGGGAGAGTAGGGGATGGTTTGTGCTTTTGAGCATATGTTTAAGTTGCGGGAATGAATGTTAGTCCGATATTCATTTAGTTAAGGAGCCTTGCATTTATTCAATTTCTTGATGATATTATGTTTGATGCTGACGTTGACATTGAATATTAGGATGTTGAAATAGCTTTTCTATTTTGAATCTAATTACACAGAAGACGTATCCTATTTGAAGAAGACAAAGCTAATTTTGCCTGATCAATGGTTGGTATCAATCTGCTAACCATTAAACGAATCTTAGTCATTCATCATTTTTTACACTTTTTTACCTGTTGCTTTCCGCGTCGCTTTCTGGGAAGGTTTAAAGTATTTTTTAAAAGCTCGAGGGCTTTGTGCAGGCATAGCCTGCACTGGCGTGCTGACCAATCAGGGAGTACCTTGCTGCTTAGCTTGCCCTTCAAGCTTTTAATTTTTTTTAAAATTTTTATATTGATTTTTTAATTTATTTCATTAATAATTTCTTAAATTAACTTTTAACTTTTTATATTGATTTTAATTATATCATTAATTTTTTTTAAATTGATTTTTTAAATTATTATATGAAATGTGGATTATATTTTAATAATAAAAAATAAATTATAAATAATTTAATTATACCTATTATTATATATTATATTTTAAAATAAAACTATTAATTACATAAAAAGATTAAAATAATTTTATATATTATAAAAATAGATCAAAAAATTTATCTTAATTGACTTTCTGCACTTCTTTGGCGTACCCATTGCACACTAAGGTGCAATTGCTAATTCATATGAATGTTAAATTAGGATTTATGTTGAGTTATTTTGGTCACAATATTTGTGATCATCTAATATTATTAGACATAACTAATTTTTATTTTTAGTGACAAATATGGACTCTTTAATCTTCGACTTTTCGCCGAAGGCGTTCCCTCCATGAACTAAGCCGATTGACTCTAACAATCCACGGTTTACGTTGACCACTGGCATGGAAGACGATTGAATTGTTGATAGCCATCGATTCGTTTTCGCCGTTTTTCAAAAAGACGGGGATTTCAAAATATTTTTCCTTGCAAAATCTGCCCACTTTTTTTATCATCGGCATTGTTGACAGCGCGATCCAATACGTGCAAAATATTTACCACTACCTCTCCAAGGGCTTATGTCTTCATTTGTCAAGCTGGACGGAAATCGTCATTCAACGGTAGGCACTAACAGAAATCCACTTCCTTTCTCTATTTCATTTCTTCTCATCGCTTGCCATTTGATCGGCTGATGCAGCCGTTTGGACAAGTGCCCACCATTAAAGACGGCCATTTCACCTTATTCGGTACAAATCTAACTCTTTTCTTCTGTTCCGTCAAATTTTACATGCATTTATATGTAGTTTGAGGGTTTTATTTGTTTGGGGTGGAGTCGAGAGCCATCATAAAATACCTGGCAGAGAAGTACGAGGGGCAGGGCAGCAATCTGTTGGGGAAAACATTGCGCGACCGGCGGTGGTGGAGCAAGGGTGTCAAGTGGAAGCGCAGACATTTAGTTTGCCCTGCGCCGCCATTCTTGTGTAGATTGTGTTCGTCCCCATGTTTGCGGGAAAGACGGACCAAGCAAATAGTGGACACAAATTCAGAGAAGCTGGGTAGGCCCGGCTTAAACATCACACACTAAGCTACTTTGACTGCTTATGCGGTAGATGTGGGCCCGCTTCTGTAGCCAGCGACTGTTCCCGTTCCCGTTCCCGTTTAGTCGCCTTAATTTCAAATTCAAACGGTTCCCGCGCGGAAGTCTGGTGGAGGGTTTGTTCGTATTAAACAAGACATCAGAGAAGAATAGAAACGCAAATGGTTGCTGCAGCGGTGAGTTGGGAGCTTTGGAACAGGGTATGAACATCCATTAAATCATAAAGGAAAGGGGATTATAGTCAGATATTACGGTCGGAAATGCTCTGATACACATGTATGCAAAATGTGGAAGAATATACAAGGCACGTGAATGTGCCTCAAAGCAATGTGGTCTCATGGAATGCTGATTGCAGGATATGCGCGAAATGCGTTTGTTGAAAAGAATTTAGAAATTCTCGCCAAATGCGCAGCTGTAAAGCCAGACTCCGCAACATTTGCTGGCATAAATGGGAGTTTTGGAACATGATATAGACATATTACAGGATAAACATTAGAGGAATTTTGTCAAATGTTGTAGCTGCAACTTGTCTGGTAGACGTGTATGCAATGGAAATGGAAATGGAAATGTGGTCTCATTGAATGCTATGATTGCAGGATACGCACAGAATGTGGTCTCATGGAATGTGCAGGTGTAAAGCCAGACCCGCAACCTTTGCCAGCATCCTCCCATCCTGCGCCAAGTTGGGAGCTTTGGAACAGAGTTTGGATATCTAGTACAGGATAAACGTTAGAGAAATTTTGTCAGATGTAGATGCAACTGCCCTGGTAGACGTGTATGCAAAAAAGTTGATGTAAAAAATTATATGAAAAATGAAACCAAATCCTAACTTAATTTAGTGGAAAGGAATATTTAAAATTACTCAATTACAAATGCTATATTAAATATTATTCACTTAGAAAAGTGTCAAATTTTAATTTCATATATTTAGGGTGTGTTTTTACTTGAGACATTTTTACATTATAGAGAATATTATTACAAAAAGAATGTTTTGATAAAGTATTAAAAACATTCTTCTCTTGGTTTGATATGCATCATTCAATCATATCATAAATCAATGAAAAGTCAACTTTCTTCTATCAATTGTCATCAATTATCAAGCTAATACTTCAAGGTGCACTCTAGTACAAAACATTATTGGCTTACATTAACAAGATTATCACTCGATATAGTGATTTTCATTTTCCTATTGGTGTAAGGGCATGTGGTTGGAAAGTGAAATCTTACAAGCCATTAAGTTTTGTGACTAAGTTTTAGCATGTGTGTGGAAGAAGGAAGATCATACAATGGTGTATCACTCATTGTGCCATGAGTGCTATATGATTGATAAATCCGCATTGTATGCTAATAATAACAAGAAGATTGAGTACAAATAGCAATAGTCAATACAATGTCCACATGGAAGTTGTGCATGAGTAATAGATGGCAATTAGACAAGACCAATACTTTATTGTTGCATTTCATTGGATGATTTGATCAATATTAACTACTACATTTTTTAGATTAGCTATGGATTTTATGTCTTTAATATATTAGATAAAGTTTGTAAATTTGAATGTTGGAGTAGACTGCATTGATGAAAATTGGTGGGTTTTGGCGACTAAAATCTCATTATTAGTAGTTTTGTGTAAAAGGTCAAGGTCTTCTTGTTGGTCTTACAATAGGAGTTGAATCTAAATATATAGTCAAGTTTGAATATTTATGTATTTTATCCATAAAGTTTTAATCTTTGTCATTCAAATTATTGGAAAGCATTTTTCTCATACCATCTCATTGTTGTGAGTGTGTTCTCCATTGCTAGCCTCATTGCTATATCACTAGGCATACCTTTACTTAGGATCTCACATTACAATTGTATAAAACTTGGTCTCATAGCCTAAGTTTGGCTTGTGGAGAGGTGAAAACTTTATATGAAATTGACTAAAGTTTATAACCAAGGTATTTTTGTCCTCAATAAAGTATGAGGATAGGTAGAAGGTAGTGTAAATGTCCTCCAATGTGTTGGTCATTATGTAGAAATTGTGGTTTCATTTTTTTATAGGAAGAGTGTTAAGGAAGGAGAGAATAAAAGATAGAGGAGTTATTGTTAACAAATGAGGAAGCAACTAAATGCCTAGAATAAAAAAATCTCAAGAAAAATTATTGTGACCTCTACAAGATGTTAGAGGCAATGGAGAACACTCAACAAAGAGATGTGGATGTAGACGAGAGTGGTGATGAGGCACAAGCTATGCATATGGGAAAGGTTGATGAAGACCCATTAAGGGAAAGACTCCCAAGAACCATCTTCCAAATTTATGATATGTGACATATCCCTTCCAAGCTACTAGAAAGATAGACCCATTTCTTTTGTTTATTTACTAATCTAAATCAATTTATCTATAGCTAGGAAAGTAGGGATTGATGGCATGGTAACTTCTTTTAGCAAATACAACTTAAGTTTGATTAATATGCTATTAAATACAACTTAATTACATGTGAGCACTAAGGATCCAAACTCAACTTAAGGTCCATATTCTCCATCAAATGATCATGTTTTAGAACCTATTAGTATTAATTTCAATGCTTAGTACCCTATGTTCCTATGGATATTGAATAGTGTCAATCTAGGAGTTTACTATGAATAATGCATATAGTGTATAAGTTTTGTCCAACCTTCAATTCAATAATTTATGTAAGTAATTATATTTCACTTAATTTTGGCCACCACAAGATCAAGGTTGGTGAAATTTTAGGGATGATCCAATCATATAGTCTATTATTCCACTTGGCTATCCTCACAACAAAGTATATAGTTTCATGGGGTGATGGCAAGGTGCATAGATTTGGCCATTTAGTCTTCTCTAGATCAAATTCTTATCAAGTATTAAATTAGTTCTATGCCTTATTAGTTTCATATATTATAGAGAGTTGGCTACCACACATGGATTTTCTAGATGTACAAGTCAAATTCCTTCTATAAGACCTTGTCTATTGAATTAACTAAATCCATATTTACATATATAGAGAGCTACAACAACTCCTATGGATCCAAGCACAAGTCAATGGTTGAAGCAAATAAAGAAGCCAACACCATCTAGATGTAACTAGCATAATCATCATTCTACACTCATAGAATGACCATTATTTGGCAACTAGAAATCTACTAAGATGATAGATTTCTCATGCTATTCCCAACTCATGACACATGCCCTCCTTGTCAACACTTACTTTCTCTGTTATCCTTTATTGAGTCAACCATATACTAATACTAGTCACTGATCTATTTTTTAATGAAATTATACACTCCCTCTTCTACTTGGATGATTAAGGGTCCTTATCACTAGCTACTTCTACTCGAAAGTTATTGTTGAATATCATAATTGTAGGTATTAACTCATAAGAATATAATTTTAAATAATCTAAACAATAACTTAAAATTTAATCTAATTTATTAGTTTGGGCTCTTAAATTAAATTTTGGTTCTTTTTTTAATCATGTTTTTAGTACTATTGGCATGAGTGTGTCTTATCTTGCATATGGGTTAGTCTAAAATAATCATTAAAATTTATATAGTTAAGATATTTTAGAATAGAAAACCTTAATCAAAATCATGCCTACTATGAACTACTTTGCTATAGATATTGTTATAAAAGGCGATATAGTTAATATAAGAGTTAATGATAATCCATGGCCTTGTAGGATAATCTCACTCAAAGGTTGTGAATGAGCATTTAAAGTTGTAAGATTCCAACTATTCGAGTTTGTGTTTTCTAAAGTTGTTTGTTGTGGGTTTAAGCATATTAATAATTTCAGTTTATTGTTGCTATAGTTGTTGATGTTGTTTATGTTATTCCGGCAACACATTTTGATGTGCTCTAGACCCATTGAATATAAGAAAAATGTTTTAGAGTTTATATTTCATTTTTAATGTAACAACTATGGATAATCTAGGATTGTAATATTTTATTTAAAATTCACAAATCTAAAATTAATTTGCCAATTTTTTTGTTGGGATTATTACACATGTGAGGAAATTGTAATCATAATTTGTCAAATTATTATCATTAATTACTCATAAAATAAGTAATTTAGCACATTATCCAAAGCATCTAATGATTTTCTTTCTAGCCTCACACTACAAACTTTGATGCACTTTTACTCAAATTATTGTCATTAAGATATATCATTCCCAATCTTGGTGTTGTTCTAATTGTTAACAAAATTATCAATAGTGAGATATAGCCTTAGTCAAATATGAGATGAATAACACATTTAATCTTGATGTTGCTACAATGATTCCACCTTATTTGAGCAACATGACTTCAAAATAGGTACATATGCATCTCTCATCACCTTCACAATTTTCTCTTGACAAACCCATTTTAGACATTGATGTATCATAAAAGGTATCACATTTAATTATTGTAACTAAGGTCTCCCAAGTAAAATATTAAATCTAAGCAATGGAGGAATGATATCTAAAAATGCATCCATCTCCTTAAAATCCATGTCAAGAATAAAGACCTTCACAAAGCATCCACAAGAATGTCATTGTTTATGTTTAGAGCAACACATAGATATGTATTATTGTTTGATGCTAACTTTTTAATTATATCAAATTCTTCTATGCATATGTTATATACTAATTGCCTAGATTAATGTGAATACCTTCACATTTTTTACCATGAAGAAAACCATGACCATAAAATGGATAATAATAATTGTGGTTCGAGATCTCCTTATAAAATTAAATAATTGAAGGTACATAAGGAGGTGAAATTTGATGAGTAATATCCATAAATATTTTTATAGAAGTGTGGGAAGAGGAACAAACATGTACTTTGTATCCATAAGATCTTTATTCATGTGTGTATACATCATAGAATTAGCAAGATGCATGAATACCTATTAGTGTTCAATATTGTTAAATTGTGTATGCAATAGAAAATTATTAGCATAAAATTTCCAATTTTGTTTTAGTGTAGCAACCAAATAATTTCCCCATCATTCACACCATCAATGTGAATTACATTATTATCAATGAGATCTACAATTTTATACTTGAATTCCATACACGTATATGTATGGTGTCCATTAACTCCATGGAAATTGTAGAAGGATTATTCATTATAACTCTTAGATAATCCTCTAGAGGAGTCCAATAGGTTGATGGAATTAAAGCTGGAAAAGTTATTAGGAAGGATTGAAGAACATTATCCAATGGTTTTCTACGCTTTGTAAATTTCCTAGGCCCTTAATTTTAGAATGATGTAAAATTAGATATCATAGACATTTTATTGGAACTAGGTTTATAATATTTCTTATCATTCCTTTTTGAAATTCATTATTCTTTTGATATATTGAAGGCTTGGAGGAAGTAGGGTAGGCCCCACAATTCCAACCATTAAATTCAAATAGTTGAAGTCCAATATTTTTTACATGCATGTACACAAATTCTACCACATAAATATTGGAAGCTAATTCCATAGTCATTAGTAACTCATTATGTATCTAGGAACATTTAGTTAAATTAGTTAGTTATTTATAAGCCCATATTGACACATAAGTGTTATAAGAAAGAGGTGGTTAGCTCATCAAAATAATGGATAAAAATAGAAGCTAAGGATTAGAAGTATTCAACGCATAGTCCTTAGGGTTCATGGAAATAATTTAGGTAAGACTTTATTGTTGAAAGCTCATAGGTGAACATTGTGATGACCTTTTCCATAATATAACTCAAATATAGCTACAATAAAGCCAATGGGCAATGTGTGTGTGACAACCTCGAATGCAAAAGGTGTGAAATGTGGAGGATTATATGTAATAGAGTCAGAGCTACAAGCATATTATCCACTTTCTTCTTAAGTTGATCAAACTAATTCACTAGTGTTTTAAGGTTTAGAAGTGCAAGTAGTATTGGTATGAGAAGCATGGGTAGAACGGAGGATGTCTAATGAGAGTGGGAGGAAAGAGGGAATGAAATGGTAGTGGAAGGAAAAATTATATTATAAATGTAGAGTTGTCATAGGATGATAAGGAGGAATGGTACAAAGAATAGTGGTACTACTTATATGGGTATGAATGAACACTATCCAACTTTAAATTAACATCTCTAACTTGGACATAAATTGTCACAATGTAATATTATTACGAGTCATACATATAATGCACATCCACAAAAAATTATTTCACTAATTTCAACATAAAAATATACCTTTGCTAAACCTTCCTCAACTACCTTAAATTCAGATATTCTTCATTAGTTTGTATGGTGAATTGTGCCTACAATTATCTATGGTGTCAAAAACAGTTGCAACTACGTCTGAGAAAATTTACCTATCCTTTATGCTTGATGGATATCCATACCCTGTTCGAAGGCTCCCATTTGATATAGGTTGGAAGGATGCTGGCAAAGGCTGTAGAGTCTGGATTTACACCTGCCAATTGCATTTGGTAGCAAGTTTCTAAAGTATTTTTAGTAAATCCATTTTGTTAATATCCTGCAATCAGGGCGTTGGGAACATATTCGTTTGAGGCATTCTTTCAAACAGTTCACGTGCCTTGTCTGTGCTTCCATATTTTGTATATCCTGCAATCGTGGCATTCTATTAAACAATTTTTGGAGAGATTCTGTCAAATAGTTCGTGTGCCTTGTCTATACTTACACTTTTTTGCATACACGTCTACCAGACCAGTTGCAGCTACAACATCTGACAAAATTCCTCTAACGTTTATCTTGTATGTCTATATCCTGTTCCAAAACTCCCATTTATGCCAGCAAATGTTGCAGGAGTCTGGCTTTACACCTGCGCATTTGGCGAAATTTTCTAAATTATTTTCAACAAACGCATTTTGCACATATCCTGCAATCAACATTCCATGAGACCACATTGCTTTGGGGTATACATTCACGTGCCTTGTATATTCTTCCACATTTTGTATACATGTGTATCAGAGCATTTCCGACTATAATATCTGACTATAATCCCCTTTCCTTTATGATTTAATGGATGTTCATACCTTGTTCCAAAGCTCCCACCTCTCCGCTGCAACAACCATTCGTGTTTCTATTCTTCTCTGATGTCTTGTTTAATACGAACAAACCCTCCACCAGACTTCCACGCGGGAACCGTTTGAATTTGAAATTAAGGCGACTACTGTATGAACGGGAACAGGAACGGATGTTGGCTACAGAAATGGGCCCACATCTGCCACATAAGCAGTCAAAGTAGCTTAGTGTATGATGTTTAAGCCGGGCTAGCTAGGTATAGTGTTGTATGTATACGAACTGCACCGGGTTAAATTTGACGATCAACCTTGCCTGTCAACAAATTTTTTAATGACGGTTATCTATTCAAAGGTGCCCTTAAAATATTATGATATACCTTAATGTAAGTAGAATTATATATAAATCAAATATATATATCATTATAATTCTATATAAATTTTGATAGTCTATCCAAAATCTCTCCTTTCATCTGATACAATCTTCTTAAAATTTTGATTGTATTTTACAGAAAAAATCTCTAAATACGTCATACAACCATCAAATTTAAGCCCTGATAAGAAGAGAGGCTTTCCAAGAGCGACTATTTGGCCAGGGATTTCTTCAGCGTCGCAGATCTTTCACATCTTTCATATTTAAATTAGCTGGTGAATGTGGTTGCCAAGGGAGACCTCATTACCTCTCGCAAGAATGTGAATGTGTGGTGGGAACGCATTTGCTCACGTCTTTCCTAGTTAAGGTGACCTGTAAAAGCGGATTAACAACTATCTTGTGTTCGTATGACGATTCAACGAATCTCAGCCGTTCACCATTTTTTGCCGATTTTTTGGCTGTTTTTTTTGCCGTTTTTGCTGCTTTCCCTGTTGCTATTGGTTTTCGCTCCTCCAAACTCTTCCTCGCTGGTATTGACCTTTCACTTCTCCAATTTGGCTAGCTACAACCTGGTTTGGATGATGGTTTTAGAGTATGCTTATTAAAATGAAAATTACGGCCAAGATCCTAATGAAGAACGCGATAAGGTGCTGCAAGGTGGCCCATGGTGGATGGAGGAAATTCCTCTTTACACGCAGAAATGGCTTCACAACTTCGACCTTGTTAAACCAAAACCTTATGACCGACTGATTTGGATTCACCTCTACAACCTACCAATGGAGTATTGGTCTGAGGATTATCTTGCGAAGATTGGAAGAGTGTTGGGCTACTTGATTGAGATGGACACTGATATTTTGGAAGGGGATTCTTATTTATATGCACGCTTGAAAGTTGTTGCGATTGACAGCCTGTCAGTAGTAATTCGCCTAGGTGTTGATGGTGTGTATTGGGAGCAAAGGATCAAAATTGAGGAAGAAAAAATGTTCTTCTTGAGATGCAGAAGACGAAATCGCAAAGAGGAAGCATGTAGAGTCAAACCAAAATCTGCAAAGATTTGGGACCAAATGAATCTCAAGGAAGCAAGCAAGGCCCCTCCGCCTGTTCAGACTGTGGATGGTGAGAGGGGTGTGAGTGTCACCTCTGGCCCTTCACCCCCTCAGAGGGTAAGGGAAGATTTCCCTCCACTTCCTATCAATGGTGGGGGTTGCACTGCGGAGAAAGCAATGAAGGAATCCCCAGAGAAAAAGAGAATGGGGAAGGAAGCTCCTCTTCCATTTGGCAATCGCCCATAGCAAACTCTGGACGAGGCAATCTCAAGTCAGTGTTCGGTGTCCTGCACAGAGCAAGTGAAGGGTGTAAAGGCGCACTCTGATTCGGGAAGGGATGACCAAGAGGACATGGCTGATAGGGAGGATTTGGTCTCAAAGGACGACTTCTTTGGAAAAGATGAATTAGGGGAGATAGATCCAGGCACATTAGCCAAGCGACAACCATGTTGCTGGGTAGAGCCAGCAAAGGGAAGGGCAGAAAATCCAATAGACAGAAAAGGGAGGAGGTTGCGGCTGATCTCGGATTGAAAAACATTAAGCAATTCTTCTCAACTTCCAAGGGAGACTTGTCGTCCCTTGGAGGACAATGAGGTTCCTTAGCTGGTTTGTCTGGGCCAAATGGCCTTGACTATGACGCTTGGTCAAGCACCATCTAGATAAGGTTCAAATCCCACATCTACAGTTACGTCACCATTGAGATAGCTTGAGCAATGGTAGGTTGCAGTGGAAGTATAGGAGGGTAGCAGTGTTAGTGGATCTCGCCTCAATCTGTATTGGTGGAGTGAACTTGATAGTTTTGTCACCTTCGGGTACAATCTATTGTCTGCAATAGGTAGGAATGGAATAACATAGGCAAGGGTTAATTTGGTTTGGTGTGGTCTTTTTGTGCTCCCCATTTGTGGGTTTGATGCAGGTCTTTGTGCTCACCAACATTGGGTTGGAAGTAGGCCAAAATTTTACTTTATTCACTTTATGGATGCTGCCCCACAAGCAGTGATTTACCTAGCAAAAAAAAAATTTAATATATTTTTATATAGAACAAATTAAATTAATATATAAAAAATCTAATAGTTTAATTGATCTTTGGAGATATTAGGAAAAAGAAAGAGAGATAGATGGGGAGACAATTCTATATATAGAGAGGTATATATATAGGCACTTGCACCTAAAGGAGGTTCAAGAATACGTCGATAGAAAACTATGTATATGTTAATATGTTAAGAGCATGTGTTTGTGCATGGATGCATTGCAAATTCTAGTTGCATGTGGCTAGATTAAACAATTAATATTAAGTGCTAAATAATGGAATGAAATAAATTTAGACAAATCTAGATTTTTTCTTTAAAGAAATTAAGTATTGTTTGATTTTGAAATATTTGCATACATATTTAAAACATAAACCAACGCAAATGAAAAAAGAAAGTTGTCATCAAATCGACAAAACATATTACAAATGGAAATAGAATGTTCCCATCTAGTTGTCAAATCAATATTTATCTGGCTTTTATGTGATAAGTGAGATTTTGGAGGCTTTTACCTAATATTTTAGAGGATTTTACCATTAAATGACAGTTGGTTTACCATTAAATGACAATTGAAACTTGTTTTCCAATGACTCAATAGTAGTTTGTAGGCGCGCGACTTGTTTCAGGCTCAAATCTCACACTATATGTAACCTATCAGCTAATAAAGAGAGAGAAACTCAAAATATAGGAAATGAGAGAAGACACACACACACACACACACATATATATAGATAGAGAGAGAAAAAAATGAAACAGAGGAGAAAGGGATGAATCTAGATAAAGAGAGAGGAGCAAAGATAGAAATAAAGGGATAAAAAAGAGGGATAGCGAGAAAAAAAGAGAGAAGAGAGTAACAAAGATAGATATATAGAGAGAGAAAGAGAGATAAATAGGGAGATAAAGAGATATAGAGAGATATTTAGAGAGATAGGTAGAGATATAGAGGAATAAAGAGGGATAGAGAAAGAGGTAGAGATAGTGAGGGAGATTGAGAAAAATAGATAAAGGAAAAGAGAAAGAGAGGAAGATAATGTCACATAAAGAGATAGGGAGATAAAGATAAATAGGGGGAAGAATATATATATATGTATGTATGTATATGGAGATAATGAGAAACATATAGATAGAGAGTGAGATGAAGAGATAGAGGTAGAGAGATAAAGATGAATAGATAGAGATATAGGGAGGGTCATTGATATATCTCTCTCTATCTCTCTATATCTCCCACTATATATGTCACTCCCTCTCCCCCTCTCTATCTATTGAACTATCTCTCCCTCTTTCCCCTCTCTCTTGTTCACTCCATCTCTCCTACTGCATATCTCTATCTCTATTTCTCTCTTTATCTCCCTCTCACTCATGTCTCTCTATCTCTTTCTATCCACATCTTTCTTAACATCTATCATTATCTATCTCTTTCACTATCCCCTCTATCTCTCTATATCACCCTCTTTATATGTCTCCCTCTCCCTCTATATATATTGAGCTATCTCTCCCTCCCCCTCATCTTCTATCTCTCTCTACATATCACTCTCCCTCTCCCCCCCTTTTCTTTCTCTCCCTCTTCTACCTATCTCTCCCTCTCTCCCCCTCTTCTCTAATTCTCCTCTCCCTCCCTCCCTTTCTCTCCCTCCCTCCCTCACTCTCCCTCCCCCTTCTCTCTATCTCTCCCCATCTCTCCGTCCCTCGCTCTCTCCTTATCCCCCTTATCTATCTCTCTATCTCTACCTCTCTCTTCCTTTCTCTTTCCATATATCTCTACCTCTCTCTTTCTCTTCCCATATATCTCCATCTCTCTCTTTCTCTTCCCATATATTTCTATCTCCCCCTACTTCTTTCTCCATTTCTCTATCTCCCCCTATTTCTTTCTCACTTTCTCCATCTCTATTTACCTCTCTCTCTCTCTCTCTCTCTCTTCTCTCTCTATATCTCCTTATATTTCTATCACTCTATCTCACTATCTATCTCTCTCTCCCTCTCCCTCTTCCTCTTCCTCTATATCTTTCTATCTCGTCCTCTCTATCTCTCCCTCTCTCTCTTTGTATTTTTCTCTCCCTCTACCTATATCTCTCTATCTATTTGTCTCCCTCTTCCTCTTTCACTCTATCTTCATCTTTACCTCTATTTTCCTCTCCGCCCCTTTATCTCTAGACATGTCTCTTTCTCTATACATCCATCTATTTCCCTCTCTATCCCTCTCTATATATTTCTCTCTCTCTCTCTCTCTCTCTCTCTCTCTCTCTCTCTCTCTCTCTCTCTCTCTCTCTCTCTCTCTCTCTCTCTCTCTCTCTCGCACGCTCCTCCCCCTCTCTCTATCCCTCTTTCTATCCCTCTCTCCTTATTGCAAACATAACAAGAGCTTGTTGGTAATGGACCCTGATTGTCTTCTTGATTTAGAGGTTTTATTTCCATCATGTTTGGATCCTTGTAAGTGGATGCATAGTTGATTTGAAGCTATCACTTCTCCATTGAGACCTTTGTCGTACAAACAACATCATTTGCTAAATGGCCTACCAATTGACCTCATGTACTACATAAATGTATACAAAATAATAGACCAAAATTTATCCTAATTGACCTTCCACACTTCTTCGGTATACCCATTACACACAAAGGTGTGATTAATAGTTTATAATATGGAGAGCATGGGAGTGTTATGGATGTCAAGGGTGAGTATAAAACTTTGGAGGAAGTATGATTTCTTTTGCAATAATTTGGTTGTAGTTTTACATATCATTGTGTAATCTATTACATTAATGGTGTCAAATGGCATGAGCCACACCTTTGTGTGGGCATTTTTAGTGGACAAGTTTACATGTAATTGTTGGTACTTGACTAGACATTGCCCTTGTAGTTGGAGTCCTAGGGAGGTATGTGTGTCCATGTTGAATAAGTTTCATTGGACTACAATGTCAAGGATCTTTATTCTTTTTGCACATACATTTGCTATGAAGGAAATGAACATTGAGGAGAATAATGGATGTATAGGGACTTGAGTTTGTACATTGTGATGGATATGTGGATATCATGAGGCCAATCAATGGGTTATTATAACATATTTTGTTATGGGGTTTAGTTGGATGTGTGTGATTGGTTGTGGTTGTTGTTCCAACTATTGAGATGAGTACATGGAATATATTCAATCCTAGTTTGGAGGATTTTGCGCTTTTATGTTTGTGTTTGGATATTGCTAACCCTGTGATTGATTTCCGCCCATTTTTAAAATTTTGTGTCAAAATTGGAAATGGTCGCCATGATTGGACCGATTATTGTTACTTAGATTTGATCACCCCAAGTTTTGAGTTGTGTGTCAAATTGGGTGTCAAATTGAAGATGCTTATCTGTTGATGTCATTGTAAAAGTTAGTGCCACATGTTTCCTCATGTAATTTGACCCTTTCAAGCCAAAACAATTATATCTCAAAAATTATTGAAGCTGGAATGAAATCAATTTTTAGGGGCATTGTTGATATCATCAAGTACATTGTGTCAATTTTTTAGAGGAATATACCTTTTCATTTGGGAGATTTTAATTTTTCAAAATATCAGCAAGTAATTTATGGAAAAAATTAAAGCACAAGTTTATAGATGGCTGGAGCAAAAAGGATTGATGAGGTGCTTTTGGGAGTTATTATGCACCATTTGATCATTTTTGACGCAAAAATATTCTCCTAGTAAAAAGTTAGAAAATTTCCATTTTTTTGTGATTGGTCAATTGGAGTTGGTGCAAAGTTGATGTAAAAGAATTTCAAGATTTTATTTTGGTGGTTGAAGCTTTAAAGATTAAAAATATCTTTAAAAAATTACACTAGATTTCAAAAATCAAATAGATGTTGAAATATTTTTCAGGTTAGAAAATCTTTGTTGAAATTATGACAACCTTTTCAGAACTGAATATGATTCGACAACCCTTTAAAAACAAAACAAAACAAAACAAAAACAAAAACAAAAACAAAAATTTTATATTCGTCAAAGACTTAACGAGGTTTTGAAACCTCTTTAAGGGCCCGAAGAGGTGAGGATAACAAAAAATAATGCTAAAAAGCGTTCGAATATATAAAAAGTTTTCGTGAACATTGGCGGCAGCCGCGGTACCCGAAATAGTTGTGAAAACCATTCAAAAGCTCAACGTAGGTGAAAACATTGCACGGGCTATTACGGCAACTCGTGGAAGCATGGACGAGGCACATGAATTGGTTCAGAGTATGATGGCCTGCGGGAAGTCAACAAAATAAACTTGTTACAAAGGGTTTTAGAAACTTTCAAGTAGATACAATCGGCTAGACTATAAAGTCGAATTCAACAAACCTCACCAGCGTCCTTTCTGTCTGTGCCCAAATGCGATTTCTGATACAGGGCATGGGCATCCATTGAAGCATTACAAAATTCAAATTTTTATCAAGTGTCGTGTTTGCCGTATCTGTAGCATACAGGCTGGGCTTAACCATCACACACTAAGTGCTGACCAGCCTAGGTGGCTGATGTGGGGCCCTCTCCACTTTCCATTTCCGTAATGCTTTCCGTTGCGCTCCTTTTGACTCTTCACAGTTACCGTCACTGCTGCGGTTAAGTTTGAATTCACTTTCCAATCTCCCCCGCCCAACCCATTAAAAGTAACGACAACTAACTAAGTACTTCTGTATGCCCAGGAAATCAAACGACAGTAATGTGGAGTTGGTTGCACGCAACCCACGCATTGGTGAAGATCACACTATACTGGAGGCGATGCAAAAATTTGACTTTTGGTTGCTCTTTCTTATGTCTCTGTGCGGTGTGGGTACAAGAATGGCCACCATTAACAACTTGGGGCCAATTGGGTTGGCTGTGGGCTACGCGAACGTTTATGTGGTTGTGTCGCTCATCAGCATTTGGGGATTCTTTGGAAGGATTGCCTCAGGTTCCATCTCCGAACATTTTATAAGGTCTCCTTAAAAAATTTAGCTTCAAAATTCTATTCATTTGACATTCTAGATAGGTTGCTAATGCCCTATTTTGCATTTCAGGAAGGCGGGCTAAGTCATCTAAATAGAAACTAACTTCTAACTTATACGCAATCCTTTAACTACCTTCTCCCAAATATGAAATTCCCTCTGGCTGTCGGCATTTTAGCAATCACCTACAATTTCTAGGTTGAATGTATATTGATCTTCGAGTTTTCATCTTAGTTTAATTGCAAACCCATTGCTTTCAATACACTGCCTGGCTGGGAAAGATTTGTTCCAGACTTTACACTCACTTACCCGCACACCAATTGCAGAGATATATATGTGTTAATATTTATGCATCTAAATGTTTATGCATTTTCATTCTCAATCAAACACAGACTTGATACATGTTGCAGACCGAAGCAAATGCTAGGCAGCATTTAAAGATATTATTAGATCGCTGCAATATACATACAAATTGTCGTAGAAATCAAGGCATCAGATGCAGAGATAAAAGCATTATAAATCAATTTCCAGTATTTTTTAATTTTGAGTTTGAAACCAGAATGAGAACCTTTTAACGACATTTGATAAATTTTATTTGTTTTTATGCAGTGCATAAATATCATCATTTTATTTTATTTATTTATTTATATGCCATGACCTTCAAAGCGCAGTCCCCACCTTGGGCAACGCCATGGGAGCCATAGCGGCCACCCATGGTCGTCGCCTCCCCTGGATTGGGGTTGACTGAAAACCCCAATTTAGAAATCATTTAAATTTTTTTCAAATTTAAAACTTTCTTATGTTAATATATTATTTTTACTTATTTAATTTAATTAAAAATAATAATTTAATAACGTTTATTATATATATATTATATTCAAATTTTATTGTATATATATATAATATTAATTTATGCACAATGCAACAGATATATATATATATATATATATACATATTTATTGTGAAAAATAATTTTTACATAAATACTTGATTTTTATTTATTATTATATATTAATTTTAAATTTATTTATGCTACTCTTCTTTTAAATTCGAAAGGAAGTAAAATATGTATTTATTTGTAATCTAAATAAGACTTTAGAAGATCGTATTTATTTGTATAAATAGATTTATATAATTAGTTATTCACCTATATATTAACACCACTAATACGTGTTTGGTCTCAACAAAATGGTGCATCAAGGTTCCCTCTAAAAAGAAACAAGCCATTCAAAGTTAGGTCCACCTTTTGAACTTTTAACAATATAATTTAGGGTACAAGATTTCTAGGAACAAATATTTTTCTAACTAATTTTTTTATAATTTTCCATCCAAACATTTCCAAACGCATTCGAACTTTCCTTACAAATGTACTACAAGATGCAACTTTCTTTCTCTTAGGTTTGATTGTTGCAACTATACACACTATGATAAGGAAACAAGATAATAACTTTTACTTATACAACCTTGCCCCTATTTACATTCGAACTTTCCTTACAAATGTACTACAAGATGCAACTTTCTTTCTCTTAGGTTCGATTGTTGCAACTATACACACTATGATAAGGAAACACGATAATAACTTTTACCTATACAACCTTGCCCCTATTCTGATAACTTTCCTTTCTTACTTACACAATTTACATTTAACATTTGTGCATCTACACAACAACCCATTTTGCATAAGTTCACCCATAGGGCTTGAATCTCTCCTAGATTCATAAGGCCCACAAATATGTAATTTGAAACTTAACCTCCCAATTAGTTTCCAACTTTGATATGCAAACTTGAGAAGAAAAAAAAATGGCCAAAAGCTCTCCTCCCAACCATAGGATTGATATTCAATCCACCCCTGAGCTCTAAGGGTCACATAGAACCTCCCATGCACATACACACACACACCTATTCACTATTCTCATGGACCACTCCACAATTATAACATGACCATTTGCATATCTACAACCATTTACACTCTTAAAACAAGAAAATCCCAACACACAAGTCACAATCCAAAAGTACAAGTAAATTCGACATAAATTCCCACAAATGAATTATAAACACCACATACATTTATTTACTCATCAAAAAGATCTAACAAAGGAAAGATCATACCAAAGGTTTACTATCCATCATGTGGAAGCCTCTCCTCCTTAAGATTCCTTCTTCCATTCTTCCCAAGAGTTCCCCTCCAAGTTGAGAAAGCAACCAAAAGACAAAAGCAAAAACCAAGAGCAAAAAGAGAGAACCCCTTCCCCTCATAAGGGAAAGGAATAAATAGAAGGGGAAAGGCAACCACCTTTTCATAACTTCCTAACCACCCAACCAACTCCAATTTTCACCACTTTTTGTAAGTGGGTAATTAGAGTGGATTCCCAACTCTATTAAAGGGGTTTTGTGGGATGAAAAGACCCCTAACCCATAACCCTACCACCTAGTGAACTTTTTCAACAATTAAGACCACATAAGGACTTCATAAAATATAAAATAAGTAATCAAATTAAAAAGGTGATTCAAGTAACTAATAAAACAATTTTCACATACACACAAATCCTACCACAAAAAACAAGGTTAAATCACATGTCCTTGACAAAACCAAAAATTCACAAGAATACATAAGGGAAGTAGCTATGTGACCCCCTAATCAACATTGACCAATTTTCACCTATTTACTCAACCAAAAAAGGCTGTTAGTATTACTCATGATTAATAATAGTAATCGAAGGAAATGACATATGAAAGATAACATTCAAAGAATAGTAATCAACTAGAAAATCAAATCCACTAATCCATACAAGTAACATATTATTTAACACTCCCTACTTGCATAATACTTAATCAATAATTGATCATACTTTTTATTATCAAAATATCACTACTTATGACAATAATCTATTTAACTTACAATGAATATTACTATAAGTAAACATTAAATATCACTCATCATCATTATAATTAAATCTACTCACACCCATAATATATAATCACCTAGCATCATGTAATTCTCATAATATATAGAATAATATTACCAATAACCGAACATCTTGATCATTGCATACCTACGTAGACAAGGAATAGAACTCATCTAGATATCACACGAAATCACAACAACCACTAGTTAGATAAGATTAGTTAGTTAACAATCAAAATATGAACATCTTTGATTGATAGGAACAATTATCACTATTGTGTATTATCCAACATAAAGAACATAAAATATATGACATAAACCATGAATGACTAACATAATCAACAAGACCACAACAAATGGGATCATACAAAACTTGAAATAATAACAAGTTTATCAAGATGTAGATATGGTATGTGATGTGGTTGCTCCCACTTCCCATTGGTATAATGATATATCCATACTTACAGGTTTCTACCCAAAACATCCCACCTAAATTATCTAATAAAAAATGTACTTTCATCCAATATTCTACCTATTACACCCTTCTTGTCAGTATCGTCTATCGTAGGGATTATGTTTGTACACTGTTGTAATGTCTTAACTTGTATGAAGCTAATTCATCACTTTAAAAATTTCGTGATGGTATTTATGGATCTCACACCAAATATATCACCCTTGTAGAGAAATTACTAAGAATTGGTTACTAAATTGGCCAACCACTAAGCATGATGCTTGTCATTATATCAGGAAATAAATTTTCAAAACCATGGGAATTCGATTCATACACCTTCAATCTTTGTATCACATAACTAGTCTTTGGACCACCAATAAGTTATCTACACCACATGGCTAAGAGTTAGATGAACCCATGAGCCTCATTCATCTTAAGTGCTTCCATGCTTGAGTTTCTATATTTTTCCATAAAAAATAAAAAATTCAAATGGAGAAATTTTGCATTTTATTTTTCTCATTATTCATTCTTGGAACAATTTTTCTCTCAAAACCCTCTCTCCTTCAAATGAAAAATGGATAGATCTGAATGGATTTTATTTTTCTCATTATTCATTCTTGGAGCAATTTTTCTCTCAAAACCCTCTCTCCAAAGAAAAAATGGATAGATTTGAATGGATTTTCTTGGATTGCATTTGGATTTGCGTCTCAAATTGAAGAAAATTGGCAATTTTTGTGAGTGCATAATTGAGGTAATTCTTCTCATTTTTAATTGCTTTGAATTATTTTATTGAGTGGTTTTCCATGCTTACCCTTAAGGAAACATAAGGTCTAAATCTTAGCTTCAATTCATGAATTTTAAATTTTAAATTTATTCATTTTAAAAGTTTAAAAAAACTTCATTTTGTGGCTTTATTATGGCAAAAATTTCAAAAAAGCTCAAAATGTGATTTTTTTGTGAAAAGTGAAGTGTTGTGCATTTTTGCAACAAAAGGGTATATTTATAATTTTTAAATTTTATTTTTTTATTTTCAACCATGGATTTTGGAAATTTTTATGGTCCTATGAATGTAACTATTTTTTAAACAATTAAAATTGTGAGTGATTTTGAATGAATTTTAATGTGGGAAAAAAGTTTCATTATTATTTTTGGATTTAGAATATTTTAAGACCATATTTTATTTTATCCCCAAAAATTTTGTATTGAAATTTGAGGCACACCCAAATAGTGAATTGGTGTGATGAGCCTAGGATTTGAGGTGTAGGGTATAGGAAAGGGGTGGCTCTTGACATCAACCAAGATACAAAGGGGCCCAAGGATATGATGGGAAAAGTGTTTTCATAATAAGTGATAATTAATGATATTGAATAAATAAAAATAACCAAGATAATGGTGCCTAGATGACATAGCTAGATTGCTAGTATAGGATCAATATGAGCATAGAGGGAATTCCTAGTTGTGGAGTGTTGGGTCTTGCTAGTTGGGTTCTTCGTGTGGGCGATTTAATTCATACTTGAGTCTACTTAGATATTCCTTCAAGCTTTGTGATGACACTCCTTCCCTAGATCCCATGGGTTCTTCATCCTTGATGTCATTGGACTTGGTGTTTGAAATGAGAGACTTATCTCTAACCATGTTGTGATTGGAAGAGACACAATTTCATGTGAGTATGCTCATGCAATAAGAGACCATAATTGCATGTGATTGTGTTTGTGTTATATGTTATGTGATAAGGTTATCCTTGTGCTTCATATTGGTGATGTATCCCCTTGAGTATGTGTGTATTATGATTTGAAGATCATTTTATTCCAGCCTATATGCATTAGATGTGATCATGCTTATACCATGTGTATTATTGGTGATGATATCTTATTTGGCGTTATGTGTATATATTGATTGGAATACTTGGAGTCATGCTTTATATGCATTACTAAGTAGACTCATTTAATATTATACAAACTCAATTATTTTTTGAATACTTGTGTAGAACCTAGTTTATTTATGTGTTCTAAGGAGTATAGTCTTCAGCGAAACCTTCATTAAGGTTTCACTCTAGGATTTCAATCATTACATGGTTTGGATGGATTCATGACTTAGTTGCATGACTAGAATTAGCACTAGTTTTCTATTGAATCCACTTCTCACCATCCCAACACACTAAAATAATTATAATCACTACCTTTCAATTGTGTTGTTAGTGTATCATGCACATTATAGGAACATAGGTATATTGTGACATTAGTATATGGATACCCTGTGTAGTGGGTATGGTTTACATATCAAGGTAGTTTTCTAATCCTTGTAATATCATACAATTTAGAAACTTTACACATTGCACATTATAGGAACATAGGTATATTGTGACATTAGTATATGGATACCCTGTGTAGTGGGTATGGTTTACATATCAAGGTAGTTTTCTAATCCTTGTAATATCATACAATTTAGAAACTTAAGGTAACCCCCTTGATCTTGTAGAACCAAAAGTGAAGGTCTTATCCACCTCAACAATTAGTCCTAAGTCATCCAACTTGATCATAAGATTTGTGGTAATCTTTCTAGGTTTGACACACCTAGCACTTCAGAGTTTAACCATCCTTAGGGAATTGGGTATCACCAAAAAACCTAACACCAATCTTATGAATCATATGGGGAGGGATGGTATCGATAAGAATTTGAAAGGATAAATAAAATTTCTCTATTAAATTTTTCAAAGAATGAACCCAAGAGGATTTGGAAATAATACAACCTTAACTAGATACAACTAGAGACCACCAAATAAACTACTAGTTAATTGATGGAAAAATACAAAAGCAATTAATAGAACAAAGAAGCTAGGGCTTGATGGACTCCTCAACCTTCCAAGTGATCTTAATTACAATAATTCCTTGAATTTTAATATTATCATTCCATTCAAGATATTTAGTAATCCATTTAGCATAAAAAATTCCTCCCTAGGAAGAGAAAACCTTTATTTCCATCCATAGAGGCCCAAAGAAAATCCTTGAGAAGTTTCTCAAATTTAAAATGGGAGACCTTGGAAGGGACCTAACAAGGAGAATAGTAAACATGGATAATGACAAAAAAATTAGAGCATAGCTAAAAAATTCCAACCAGGAAGATTTTGTATTCCTCTATTTAATATTTTCAAAGAATGAATCCAAGGGGCTTTGGAAAGAGAACCTTGAATAGATAAAACTAGAGACCACCAAACAAATTGATAGTTAACTAAGAGACAATTGTAGAAGTAATTACCAAACCAAAGAATCTAGGGCTTGATGGAATCCTAGGCCTTCCAAATGCTCTTAATTACAATAATTCCTTGAATTTTAATAGGCTCTCTCATGATGAGATGAGTATATATACCAAGGCCTTTCCAATTTGGTTGTCCAATAGGAATCCTAAAGAAGTACAATGCCTAATGATAATTTTCTAAACATCATTCCCTTTTATATCTTTGGTAATCCATTTAGCACAAAAAACATTGCCTCACCAATACATTGAAACAATCTTTAAGCCACTAGTTCCATGAAGTAAACAATATAATTCCCAAGAAATAATAAGGAAGCCTTTATTCCCATCCGTAGAGGCCAAAATAAAATCATTGAGAATTTTCTCAACTTTAAAATAGGAGGCCTTGGAAGGGACCCAACAAGAAGAATAGTAAACATGGGTAGCAACTAATATTTTAGAGCATACCTAGAATTTTACAAGTAAAGAGAGTTTAAATTCTAGTTATGAAATCTTACCAAAAGCTAGTAGGAAAGGATTGAAAGGCAAAGGGAATGTCCAAGAATTAGAATATTTCCTCATGATCAAGTCCATTTCAAATAAAAAAGTTGACAAATCCAAGTTTGGGAAGAAAAGATTGCCTATAAAATTAAGTACTTTTCTATTAAATTCTTGAGCTAGAGGCTTGGAAAAATGTATCAAGGTAGGGAAGACCTTATTTGATATTATTCTTGTCCCCAAGAAGAGTGTGAAAATAATCAACAAAATTCCCATTTATGAGATGAGTAGATGAATTGGGAAAGGTAATACATTTAACTCAACTTCTAAGATATTGCATGGGGTAAAATATAACCAAAACATACAACAAAAAACCATGTAAAGTGTAGGAGGTAAAGGGAATCCCTAGTAGATAGACCAAAGGACTTGGATTGCTAGCCATTAAAGGTGATGAAATTTAAGGCATTGGAGAATAGCATCTAACAAAATGAATAAAATAGGGTCCAAATCTAAGCACAAGAAGCATAGCAAGAATACAAGGCCATTCATGTAGTCATAGGCCTTGGTAATCTCAATTTTGATATGAACATTACATGTTGCTTAAAATTTTGGGTCATTCCATCCCTTCCTAAATAATCCCAAAGGACTTGGATTGCTAGCCATTAAAGGTGATAAAATTTAAGGCATTGGAGAATAGCATCTAACAAAATGAATAAAATAGGGTCCAAATCTAAGCACAAGAAGCATAGCAAGAATACAAGGCCATTCATGTAGTCATAGGCCTTGGTAATCTCAATTTTGATATGAACATTACATGTTGCTTAAAATTTTGGGTCATTCCATCCCTTCCTAAATAACAATAATAATGTTTAGGATGCATTGTGACAATAAAACTAGTTTTCTCGAGAGAGATTAGGTGAGGAAGGAATGGTCTAAGGTTCAGAGAAAGATCTTTGGCAATAATATTTTAGGAGACAATAAATGAGATGATAGGTTATTGGTTACGTATTTTCTTTGGGTTTTCAACTTTAGGTATGAATTTAATATTGCCTTTGTTGATTATGTTTCCTAAGGAATTTCAATGAAAACTTCTAGATATACCTTGTGAAGGTCTTCACCCAAAGTATCCCATTAAGTTTTATAAAATCCACATGGGAATCCATCCAAGCCATGGGATTTATCACAAGACAAAGACAAAACAACCTCACACAACAAATCTTCCTTAATGAGAACTTGATCACGAAGAATACACTAAGATGAAAAACTTGATAATAAACCACATTTAAGCTATTTTAATAGCAATATTATGCAAGTTGGAGTATATTCTTGAGTAGTAAAAACTTCCTTAAAAATAAATTCTTGAAGAATGTCTAGAATCTCAATAAAGAGCTATTTCCCCTCTTTTATTTTCTTAATGGTTTTAGATATATGATGATTTTGCAAGGCTGAAATAATTATTTAGAGACCTTGTCTCTAATTTTAGACCAGTGAAGTTGAGCTTTAATTTGGGTACCATGAGTAGAGTGGACATTTGCAACCTATGTTTGGTGATAAAGTGTATCCACTCATATTTGAGCTTCCAAGGTTGTTGGTGGTTTCGCAAAGCTTTGGGTGGTGGCCTCATAAGAGAAATAGTGGAAATAGATAAGCTACTAATAAATATAAAGGAAATGGGTGGTGCAATGTATAGCATCATTCCACCAAGCTATCTTACTTTTCTCATCCATGGGACATGGCTCCAAAATATAATTTTTATATATTTTTTGTATCCCTAGTATGTATTTCAACCTTAATATTTAATATTAACAAATGTATGTAATATTCATATAAGAATTGAATAAGATGTGAGAGCACCACTTTTATAATACATGTTATAAAGGTAAAGGAAATTAATATCCCTTTTAATTACATATGTAAGTTTTAATAAATTTTATAATAATATATTTATTATATAATATAATGAAGATTTAAGAGAAGTAGGTTGATGTAGAGATGGGGACTTGGAGATGAATAATAAGTAATATGAAAATAAATGAGAGTGGCAGATATGAGAGATATAGTAAGAATGGGTTGGGATGGAATATGAGGATAGCATAATGAGTTGTGTATGATGTTTGAATTCAATCTTAGAAT
>VDFB02105785.1:554833990-554856006 GCA_007258455.2 Sequoia sempervirens | reverse complement strand
GGATACAAACATGAACATGATATCCTAAACCTTGATCCGAAGGATTTTGACACCATTTAGGATTATGTCACTAAGGAAAAGAATCTAAGAGCACAACTAAAAGATTGTGGTATTGAGAAAGAAGATGATCAATTGGTCTTCAACTTGTTGGACAAGCTTCCAGTTGAGTATGTAGCCTTTGTTTCAAGTTTTTAGACTCAAAGATTGACAATTAGCAACTTCACATCACCATCTTTTGATGCTCTCATAGATCTTTTGATTCTCAAGTGAGAAAAATAAGTTGATGAAAATGGGAATTCTCAAGTCTTGAACTTCAAAAGCATTGGTGGTCAATCATGGAAACAACAAGCAAGCAAAATGGAAAGACCAAAAGCAATCTTCACCAAATCCACAAGGAGAGAACAAACAATCCACTCCTCCACAGCAAGGTTCATCATCATCTTATTCAAAGAAGTACAACTATTCAAGCAAGAGGTAGAAACCAACATGTGCATATTGCAAAAATATTGGTCATGAGGAGCATTATTGTCATGTTAAGAAAATTGATGAGTTGAAAAACATCCTCAAGAAGAACAACATCAACTTGCCAAATGCATATTAGGAGAAGGACTTATCTCCTTCCACTTCTACTTCTAAGGGAAAAAGTACAACTCTCATGGAAACAACATCAAGCTCATCTCCTTCTTCTTCATCTCAACATGAGAAACATAAGGGGCAAGCATTTCCTACAAATGTAGATTCCAATTCAGATAGGTGGATCCTTGATTCAGGAGCTTCACATCATATGACTTCTTCCAAGGATATGTTCTCTTCATTTGATTCTTGTTCATCACCACCCATTTTGATGGCCAACAACACTTCTTTGGAAATTTGTGGGAAGGGGTCTATTGAAATTAAAGGTGGAGCATTTAATGATGTTCTATGTGTGCCTACTTTGTCAAGGAACATCCTTTCCATTTATCAGATTACACATAGTGGTATAGGAAAGAGTGTAGAGTTCACACCAGATTCTGTCATTGTTCGATATTTACATAGCAAGGCTCTTGTTGCAGTTGGGGAGGTTGATCATCATTCTCAATTCTACACCTTCTCATATTTTCCTCCTATTGATGATTCAATTCACCCTAGTATGGACACACTTGAGGAGAACGAGTACGGTTACTTGAATCTTGGAGTGCTCACTACTCCTAAGGTTCTTGAGCCTATTGTTGATACTCCATCTCCTACATTGATTGATGCACCTGATGACACTTTTGTTATGACAGTTTCAATGCCTTGTGATTTAGTACAATAGTGCATACCTTGTCTTCCATCAGTAGTTTCATGGGATGACTACTTGATAGACATTGGCAGTTTGTTTGTGGAATCCTACATTACAGATTTGGGAGACACATTTGATTACTTATATCTTCTCTTTGATGAAGATGATTCTTCTTCAATTGTTGCAAGGGAACACTCTGAACCTCCTCTACATGATCAATCTTTCGAGGTTGATGTGATTGTGGATGCATATGTACAGCAGTTGGAGGAGGCCACTTTCTCTTCTAAGGAGACACTTGTGTCTTTGGAGTATGTTCTACCTTCATCCTTGCTAGATCTTAAGTTGTCTTTTTTAGTAGATGAGATTGTTGTTGCAAAGGGGTTCTCACAAGTTCAAGGATGTGACTACACTGCAACCTTTGCACTTGCCATTGCAGCTTCACATGGTTTTTGAAAGGCATCTTTCAACATCAACACAGGGCAAGGGTATGTGCAGGATCATGATGGGCCAAAAAGTGGCAATATGATGGGTATATATAGGGTATGTGGCTGATGACCTTTTTTTTCACCCAGAATTGATGAAATGAAAAGGGTTTTTAAATGAGATTCTTCTCTTTTCACTAATATAAATTATTCTTTATTTTGAATTTAATAAATAATTACTATTTATTTTCTATTTGAATTACAACTAAATTCCTAATTGATAGGTTGATTGAAAAATATCTATAGCTTTCAAACAGTATCACATTTTTTGAATCTAAAATATGCTGCATTTCATCTTCTATGCTTGCATACCATAGGATTAAAAGGAAAAAATTAAATTTCATGAAGCCTTTGACCAAGTTAAGGTGGTCAAACATACCAGTTTTATATTTTTAAAATTTGTAATAAAAAATAATAATTAATTATTTACTTGAGAAAAATTATGAAAAAAATATGCATCATATTGGGACATGAGCCCTTAACTATATCTAAAAATATTATAAAAAAAATATTAACATTTTATTGTGGTTAGGGTGGTCAGACAGACACCTATTTCTTATTTTTTCCCTAAAATTTAAGTACTACTACATTGAAATTTTAAATTGTCATCAAATAGATTTTATTTTATTTTTAAATAAACCTAGTAGTTTAGAAACTAAATTCAATTTTATACGAATTCTATTCTTACATATTTTTGAAATAATATAGATAACTTATTCAAATTTTTACATCAAGTTGCCTAACTCTGATTTTTTTGAATTTTTTGCCACTCAAGGGCCTATTTTTTTCATGATGATCCTACACATGCCCTCAATTTGAACAGATTTCAGAGACTTCTTACATTTTGAGGGTTCTTCCTTCTTCACTTGTGGATTGGGGAGACTTCATTCATGCACCTTTAGTATTGTTTCTACCTAAGGGGAGGAACATTGTTCGATAGTTTTGGAGCAGCATCTTCATTCCTTCTCGAGCATCTTCCATGGGTGATCATTGTACATTGAGGTGGGGCTACTTTGTCTCTCTTCTTCTCTTGTATGGGGGCGAATTTTTCCTCACATGGGGTTTTTTCCTTCTCATGTTGTGTTCATAAGCTTTTGTATCTCATCTCTCTTTTGGGGGGTAGTTTTTTCCCATTGGGTTTTTCTATCTTTACTCCACTTGTCAGAGATTGTATTGCATTTGTACATGGGTACCTAACATGGCTCAATTGTTAGGACCCACCTTGCATCTCATCTTGCATGGTTAGCTTGAGTCTTCATTCCCCAAGTTGCACTTAAGAGGGGGTGTTGGTGTAAATAAGTATTTTACTTATTACACTTTACTTAAGCTTACTTAGGGGATGCATATCATTATAGGTTGCACTTGTGACACCTAATTATTTGCATCTTGCATCTAGGTTTGTGCATACATTGAGAGATATGAGTTGGACACTTAGGGATATGTGTGTAGGAGAAATTCCACTCTTTGTGGTGTGATCTAGTTATCACCTTTTTATCTTCATTTTTGTGGCATGATAATTCTAGTTTAGGTGGGTGATCCACCTTTCATGGAATTATCTATTATTTCTTCCTACCTATCCTACACATGATTGAGACACTTGTCTCATTCATGGCCATTCATTGTGTCCTAGCTTTCCTTTATAAGCAAGCCTTGTACATACTTGTAATTTCCTATCTTCATGTCTATCTTCATGCATATTGAGAATACAGTCATTATATTCTCTCATCTTGTCTCACTCTTTTGTGCTATGTTTAGTCTCTTGATCCTGTTGTTGCTTTTCATAAGTTCTTACATTATCTATTCTTAACATTTCATTTTTTTTCATATTCATTCTCAACTTGATGTACAAATTCCTTTAAAAAATCAAATGATTTAGAGTTATTTTTTATAAGGTAGACCCATGCCTTCTAACTAAAGTCATCAATGAATGTCATGAGATATTTAAATTTCCCAATGAAAACTATATTCATTGGTAGACAAAGATCATAATAAACCAACTCCAACTTTTTGGAAGCTCTATGGTTTCCCAAAATCAAAATTTTCTCGATATTGTTTCCCCATAACACACGTTTTACAAATGCACTTCTCTATAGTGATGGATGGAAGACCATATACTATATTTTGATTAAACATTTTTTTTTAGTGTCTTGAGGTTGATATGACCAAGTCTTTCATGTCACAATCAATTTCTTTAAGAAACACTTGAATCTCAATCTTTAGAGGAATTTATTCTCAAATAAAACAATCTTCCTTTCATATATTCATCATATACCAATTTCTATTTACTATCAAACACCTTACAAGTTCCTTGTAAAAATATAACCTTAATATTCTTAGCAATAATTTGGGCTAAGATGAGATGAGATTTTTCTCTAGTCCTAGAACAAGTAAGACATTATCAATACATGTTTTACCTTGGGTTGCGACATTGACAAGAGTTCTTCGAAATTCTTCAACATGTAGTTGTGAATCATTTCCTAATATAATAGTGTCTCTTGATTATTCTATTATGTTTGTCTAGTTGTTGATATTACCAAAGAATATGACAAGTAACACTCACATCAATAATCTAGACATCATTATTTTTAATACCTAGAAGCATTTACTAACAATATTTTATAAATTTCATCATCATCTTCAATTTCCTGTACTCACCCATCATACCTCCTTATTTACCTTTGTTCATGCCTTTCTTATTCTTGAAGCATGTGTGCTCAAAATGATCAAGGTGATTGCAATAATAATAAACATTTCCTTGTCTTTCCCATTGGGGATTCTTTCTCTTGAATGTAGAGTCAAAAGTATTTCTTGATTAAACTACATCATCTCTATTATGTTTCTTCATGTTGCAATAGTAAACTCTCCAAAGCATTGAATCTCAAGGTTGTCAAATTTTTAGTCAACATGAATGTAGTATTGAAATTCTCAAATGAATTTTGCAAAATATTATGAGCTATAGAGGTGAGATCGTTAACAATAATCTCACCAACATTAATGAGACTATTTAAAATACAATTGAGCATAATTGAGAGCTATAGAAGTGAGCTATAAATGCTCACTTACCTATCCATCCATTCTTAAATTGCATAACTGAGTTTGAAGCATGCATGTGTGTTCTTGCATCATTCTTATGCTCAAAGATTATGGTAATTGCACCCCACACTTCCTTTGGTGTGGTTGCATTACACACAATTTTTAATCAATGTACCACCAATAGAAAAATTTATCAAAACTAAAGTTTATCATGGTTTCTTGTTACATTCTTCTTTTAGATGAGTATCCATGAAATGTCTTGTTATAGTTCTAGTGATAGTGGAGGTCAGGTTTAACAAAATAAAAATGTTTTTTATCTGGTGATGTCTTTTTTATAATTATCAACACCAATAAATTTAATAGAAATCATGCCCAACACATTATTTATTAATATATGAAACTTAAAAATTAAAAATTCCTAGACCACCAAAAATTATTCCCAATTCTATATTAAAACATAAATTTAATAATAATATTTACACAAAATTCTCTTTGAGTTTGAATTAATATTTATACCAAAAAAATTTGTTTCAATCTTTATTTTGAATCGCAAATTTATTTTCTTCAAGCGTAAAATATTTTTCAAGGAAAAAAAATTGACTTTTCGCATTGTCAGGTAAAACAGGTAAATCTTGTTACCTCAAGCCATTCAATTTTAGACGAGGTATTTCAAACTCAAAATCAAGTTATAAAGGATGAGGATAAGGATATTGCAGAAAAGGGCTCGAATCAAACAGAGCAGAAGGATGAGGATAAGGCTATTGCAGAGGAGGGTATAAAGGATGCAATCAGTGGTTTCTAGGAATTGTTATGTTTTTCTGGGTGCTTCAGAATATGATTGCCTAGGTGTGTCAAATTTTGAATTTCTATGTAATATTTTGGCTTCCTCAACTAGTCTGAAGTGGGAAAAGTGTCATTCGGTTGATCATCACCTCCTTTAGGGTTGTGGGAATGCTGTTAATCTGCACCATTCTTGTAGCACTTTTTGTAAGGAGTTTTAGCTGCCTCAGGGGAAGATCTTGGCGCTGCGAAGGAAGTTGAGATTAAGCTGTGGAAGGATTCTGATAAGGGGATTCTATTAAGAAGTCTGTCTAGGGCCTGAAGCGTGGTTTCCTTCTCTCTTCCAGTAAGCTAGTTTGCAAGAGAATTGTGTCCTGGTGCAACAAGCTTCAAACTTGCAAGTTGAAAGGATTGTTATTGTGGTGAATGGTACTTCAGGTCAAGGTTATGATGAAGCTTCTAGAGTTAGTCTCTTCGTGTCGAAACCAAGGAAAAATATTTCTGGCCTCTAAATCATAGGTTATGGTAGAATTCTTGGGGAGAACTAGTTAAAGGTAAGGAATTTAGTCCTCAGTTTTTGTTTTGTGTGTTGAATCCCCTTCGTGGCATGGAAAATTTATTGTTTATAGATCTTCCTCTAGACTTGCTAACAATCTTATTGGGAAGTTTCTTGGATCTGGGCCTAATATTGATCTAATTAGAAGTTGAGTCCTCGGGAAATAGAAACTCAAGGTGTAGAGGTTTTTCCCTATTTTACTTGTCAAATCAAGAAGACTATGTTCACACCTTTCTTGATGGACCTGGGTTTCTAAGAAAAGTAGGGTTATTAAAAAAAAAAAGAAACAAGGGTTTAATCCTAAGAAGGAGAATATTAACTCCTATACCTGCCATTGAAATATTGGGAAGATGAGGTTACAATACATCAATTGGATAACTCGTAGCTTTTGTTGTTGTTAAGTTAAGTCCAAAAGACTTATGGTTTTTGAAAGAATTTGTGTTAATGCTAATGTTCATAAGGAGTTGCCTTCATTTCTCATCTTGTCTTTTAAGTATGGTAGATGGGTTGAAAAGATTTAATATGAGAATTGCTAGAATATTGTCATGTTTCTAGTTTTTGTTGGGCCAAAAAGCATGACCAAATGATATGGAGAAAAAGGTTCAGAGGGAAAAGCTTGAGAAAGTTGAGTTGAAGGAGGTTCAAATCCACCTAGTTCACAATAAACTAGTAGTGCCAGCAAGTCCTAAAGAAGGAGAAGTTAACGATTGGTCAAGAGAGGTTGTAGGAAGGAAGTTTTTCCAAAATCACATGGAGGATAGGTTGTTGAAATAAGTTGTTTGAAGCTAGCTATGTGCTCTACTCGAAGTTCTTTGCAAATTACTGACCTAGGGGTGCTATCAAAGAGAGGGAGACTGAATAAGAAAGAAATTTTCTCTAGGGAAACAACAAAAGATGTATTTGATGGCTTCTAGTGCACTTTGGATCTTTTTGGCTACAAGTAGCTTATCAAGGACCTTATCTCGACTTCTTAATTATGGTTTTTATTTTTTATTTTTTGCTATTAGATGAGTGTCTTCTAATGTTGGTTATTATTATTATTTTTTTAATTTATTTTGCTTAGATGAACTCTTTTGTTAGTCCTTGCTTGCAGTTATCAAGTACCTTATCTTTACTTCTTAATTATGGTTTTTTCTTATAATTTTTTTCTATTAGATGGGTGTCTCCTAATGTTGGTTAAGTTTTTTTGTTTAGATGGTCTCTTTTGTTAGTCCTTTCTTGTAGTTTGGACTATTTTGAAAACTCTTCTATATCTTCTAATAAATAAATAAAAGTCAGTCACATTATGTAGTACTTTAGTGATACCTTTAAAAGAAATTCAAGAAATACTTTTCTAAAATCAATTAAAACAAAGGTGGCAACCAACCTTATTTGTGCCATATATATAATCACAATATGAGAACACTAAAGACAAATTACTTTGACTTTGTCCTACAACATAAGGATGTTAGTCATGATATTCTAGGCCTCCATAGAAGGGAATCAATTTAGTAGGACTCCAAAGAAATTTGTACCTATAAAGTATCAAAAAAAGAAACTTATATGGAGTAAAGGAAATCTTATGTTTTACCATGTAGCTTGAGGAGAAGAAAATTGATTTTTATATACATATTTAAAGAAAATGGAAATGCAACGTACAATGTAAAACAACTATAATCTATTCAATTCTAATACAAAACACATTTATAAAATTAAAGATGAAAAGTGGTTTTTGCATATTGGGTATCCTTGATGCATTGATCACCAAAAATAGATACACTACCAATCTACTAACACAAACTTTAATACACTATAAACTATATCTTTATTTGTCCCTTACAATTATTAATGTTCATTTAAGTGTTTAAACATGAAGAAGCATAACAAAAGGAAAATATGCAAAAGATCATATAAACAAAGATAAAACACAATAATTACCCTGGAGAAATCCTAAATCAGGGGAAGACTCTAACAAGAGTGAGCTATGCTTCTCCTTTTAACATCTCAACCAAGTTACAATTGTGTTACAATGACTCTAGGATATATTCAAAAACTCTACAATGAATGAGCACAAGCTCCTAACACCTACAACCTTCTTTGTAACTTCAGAAACCTGCTCTATCACCTTCTCTCACCAAGAAAAACATGAACATGGAGGTTTTTCATGAGTTACATACTAAAAACTTGTCAAAGGACTTTACTCACCTAGCCTATAGATCTCCAACCTTGGATTTGAAAGACTAAATGTCTAGAAAGAAAAATCAATTGATGAAATCCTTGCAACATCTTCTTCCAACTTCCAAAAATGTGCTCCACTATCATCTTCCCTTGCCATTCTTGGTATTTTCAACCACTCCCTAGACTCAATTTCATGCTTGTAAGGAAATAAGTCACACCCAATCAATCTTATGTAGGGAATAACCTATTAGTGTGCATACCAACACTTTCTCTAGAGAAAAGAATATAATTTGATACCAACTTGATCTGTAAATAGGGGAAGTATCCCCCAAGTTTTGTTCACCAACTATGGACACTCACAATGTCAAATCACACTCTTGTAATACACTGTAAACTATCTCTTTAGATGGACCTTATAGTTATCAATGTTCATTTAAATGTTTAAGCATTTAAAAAAATCATAATAGAAGGAAAATATGCAAAATATCACATGAACAAAAAAGTAAAAATTGAATGCAAGAATTACCCTAGAAAAACTCTAAATTAGGGATAAATATTAAAACTCTATTAGGAGTGAGAAATGCCCCTTGTTTGAGAATCTCAATCAAGTTAAGAAGATGAAGTCAAGAAGAGAAATCATAGCAAGAGTAAGCTATGCTCCTTATTTTAGGAACTCAGTCAAGTTGGAACAATTGAACATAAGAATTACCTTGGAGAAACTCTAAATTAGGGAGAAAATGTTGGTGTAATTAACTTTTTAATTACATCTTCATAAGTTTACTTAGGCTTTTAATTAAGTGCTAGGTTGTATTTTCTTATCCTTATCTAATTGAGCTAACTTGTAGCTCAAGTTAGGTTTAGGGTTGTGCATGCTTTCCTTTAATAAGCAAGCCTTATCTTGTACATTTGTAATCAATTGAATCATCAATCAATCTTGCATATTGTTATAGCAAGCATTCTTGCCATTATCTCTCTCTTGTGGAATTATTTTCATCTAGCAACAGATTCCTAGTTTCTAACATGGTATCAGAGCTTCCAAGATTGCAGATTCCTTCCTAGATCTGAGGGTGATATTTTGGCTTGAAGATTTTTGCTAGGTGCAGATTGATGTTTCAATAGCCTCACGGTTGAGTTTAGAAGCTTTCGCAGATGAATTTTGACTATAAATTCACCTATATTGGGTAAAGTTGTTTTTGAGGCAATTTTTTTTTGCTGGGATAGCCTCCGAAGTGGTACGATTTTCATAATTTCGCAAAAAAATATTTTCAGCAAAATATTTTTTGTGGTATATTGTTATTAATTTTGGGGCAAAATTTTAAATCGGGCTTTATTATATTGTTTGGGGCATTCATAAATATTTATGGTCAAAATTTGTGGATTGGCATTTTCTGTGGAATATTCTCCATGTACCAGGTTCGTATAGTTGGTTGACACCTGTACACTAACTTCACAAGCCTCGGCATTTGTACAGACCACATCCCATCAACTGTCAATAGTCTGATCTGGTCCACCCTTTGCCTGCATACCAGGCTTGTCTCCATAGGCTATCGTTCATCCACGGGTACTTGCACGGGTTGGATTGCCATATTCCCTGTCCTTCCATCGTCAGATCTGTAGGTCAATTCACAGTGCATCGGCATCATCCATCCGGCTGCAACTTGGCTCGGCTGTCAAATTATCACATCATATCTTTGACCGTCCGCAACCACAAATTGAAGTACCTTATGTGGCATAGGGTTGAATGGGTCTAATCATCCTCGTCAGCTCTTATGATAGCCTTTATGCCTGACTAGTCACATCAATTGGCTGATATTTTGGAGTTAGTAATCCGTGTTCAAAGTCTCGGTCCTTATCAGTGGGTACTATGGATCTCATCATTGGCAGGTATTTTGTTTCATCAACTAGCAATCCGACGTACGGGGTCTTCTATAGGAAATCTTTGTCGGTAGTCATCCTTCTCACATCAACGCTTTTTCCGTCCTCCTCTATCAGCGGATGGTACTTTGTATGATTTTAAAAAAGCTTTGTTTAGAGGAAAATTTATTTTTTCATGATTTGCATGGCATCTATTTTCCCTAAGTCTGGTTAGTTTTCTTTTAAAAAAGAGGGAAAAAATTTTTGTAAAAAAAATTGCTTTCTATTTTTCGCCCGGGGTTTTTGGAGGTTTTAAAATAATTTTTTTTTTTTTTTTATAAAAATTATTTATTTCCAAAAAGAGGAAGAAGCCAACAGTGAGTCAGCCCCAAGATATTTTGCAGCGATTTTTTCATCTCCAAAGCTACGACAAAGGAGTTGCCTTTTGATTTTGTGCAGGAATTTTTGTTCTTCTCTCATCATGGATTTTCCAAAAGTTGTACTTCTAACTCCATTTAATTATCATGAGTGGAAATCTCAGATGGAGTTTCTACTCTTAAACTTGAAGCTGCAACAAATCACTTTTGGTCAAGATCCAGAACCACAAGGAGCAAAAGAGAAAAGAAAATGGTTTGATAGAAGAGATGAAGCCCTCGATAATCTTCTTCTGTTCATTTCTCTAGATCTTCGATATCATGTTGAGTCTCACACACAACCTCATGAAGTTTGGACTACTTTAGAGAGCCTCTTTGGTAAGCCAGACAAGCTAAGGAAATTTAAGTTGGAAAATGAACTGATGGGTCTTAATCCTTCATATTTTGACAATATTCAAGACTTTTTCTCCAAGCTCAACTCTATCAGATTGCAGTTATCAAAATGTGGGGTTGTTAAAGAGGATGAACAGATGATGCTTTCTATTCTTGCAAAGCTTGGTTCTTCATATTCTATGTTTGTTTCTACTTTCTATGCTACAATGGATGCTCTTGGCGATACATATAAAATGCCTTCTCTTGATGAATTTGTTGCACAGCTCACAAGGGAACAAGAAAAGTTGATGCACATGGGTAAATTGAAGTCTTCAACATTTCAAGCTCTTATTGCGAATGATAAAAAGGCTTCAAGTGGCAAAGGAAAGAAGCACAAAAAGGAAACCAAGTCAAATGAGCAAGGTAAAGATTCTCCTTCACATGGCACTCCCGAGTCCTCATCCTCTTCAAAAGAGGAATCATCAAAAAAGAAGAAGTCCAAATGTGCATATTGTAAAAGGTTAGGACATGATGAGCATAGATATTATAATAAGAAGATTGATGAACTCACCCACCTTCTTCGAAAGAATAACATTTAGCTACCCTCATCAATGTCTTCTACTTCTTCTTCACCATCACATTCGGCAGCTCCATCATCATCATAGTCAGAGAACACAACATCCACTTCTGGGCTACATAATATGAAAGGGCATGCACTCTTGGCCTCTACAAGTCCTAATTCTCAAGGATGGCTTCTTGATTTAGAGGCATCTCATCATATGGAATCTTCACAGGAAATGTTCTCTTCTTTTAAGCCTTGTAATTCACCTCACATTCTGATGGGTAACAATACATTCATGAAGGTAAGTGGGAAGGGTTCTATTGGTATTGGGGAAGGCACTTTCAATGATGTTCTTTGTGTTCCTTCTTTGACCACTAATCTCCTTTCTGTTTATCAAATTACTCATGGGGGTCAAGGTAAAACAGTTGAGTTCACTCCTGATAGGGTGTATATAAGGGACTTGGAGACTAGGGATATTGTTGCAATTGGGATGGTTGATCATTCATCTCGAGTATATTCTTTTTCACATTTTGCTTCAGAACCTAATAATGTTCCTTTGACTACATCACACACTCCATTGAGTGTGACCCATATTAGTGAGGAGAAGTTTGGTCATCTACACCTTGGTATTTTAGAGACCTGTGCTAAGCTTCCTAAACTTCCACCTCCTGCTTCTTCAGCCATTGTTGCTTCTGTTTAGTAGGATAATCATAGATTTTCAGATCTTGCTTTGTGGGATGATTATTTGATAGGGATTTCTACCTTTTTCCTAGAGTCTCATACTACAGATTTGGAGGACACACTTGAGGGGATTTCTCTCCTCTTTGATGACAGTTTCAACACAACTGTTACACCATCTTCTTTGTTTTTGGAGATTGATATTCACGAGTCTCCTCCATAACTTGATTTTTCATGTTTCTTGGTTGAGTTTGACCATAATTATGTTGTGGCTCATTCAAGCTTGGAGGCTCCTACTCAGTTTTCAGAGGCATACATGTTTAGCATTCATTCTTCCTCTTTTCAGTTGGATATGGAGTGGCTTCTTCATCAGCTTATGGATTTGTTTCTTCCTAAGGGGAGATGTGTTGCTTTCAGACATTGGGTCATCTTTTGTTTTCAGGCATTCTTCATTGGCTTTGGAGCTTCTTCAGCATGCAGGGGATATCTTATCTCATTACTTCCCTGTTATGGGGGGGTAATTTATTGTATATTCATGATGGATGTAGTACTTGGGGGGTATCATTGAGTCCTCCATACATCATGTTTACATTTGTATGCTTGTTTTTTTTGTTTGTTCTCTTTTGAAGAGGGGTTTTCTTCCCATTGGGTTTTCCCCTTTTCTCTGCTTTATGAGAGATTGCATTTCATTTGCATCTGTAAATGGGTACCTAACATGGCCTAGTTGTTGGGACCCATAGTAGTTTGCATTATAATATTCTCCCTAAGTTGCACTTATGGGGGGGTGTTGGTGTAATTAAATTTTTAATTACATCTTCATAAGTTTACTTAGGCTTTTAATTAAGTGCTAGGTTGTATTTTCTTATCCTTATCTAATTGAGCTAACTTGTAGCTCAAGTTAGGTTTAGGGTTGTGCATGCTTGCCTTTTATAAGAAAGCCTTATCTTGTACATTTGTAATCAATTGAATCATCAATCAATCTTGCATATTGTTATAGCAAGCATTCTCGCCATTATCTCTCTCTTGTGGAAGTATTTTTGTCTAGCAACAGATTCCTGGTTTCTAACAGAAAACTCCAATAACAACCCTTGTTTTAGGATCTTAGACAAGTTACAATGGTGTTGCAATGCCTCTAGGGCATATTCAGAACTCCATAGTGAATAAGCATCAGCTCCTGACACCTACAATCTTCTTAGTACCTTCAAAAACCTCCCTTTTCACCTTCTCTCAACAAGAACTACATGATTATTTTCTCATGAGTCACACACTAAAAACTTGTCAAATGAATTCACTCACCTTTCCTATAGATTTAAAGCCTCAGAAATGGAAGACTAAATAAAAGCAATATCAACTGGAAAAACCCTTGTATTTCTCATTTTATCATAATTGTGATGCTTTTTTCGGTTTTTCCAAGCTACAGTTGTGCATTCATTGTGGTAGATGACTCATTTTCTACTGTATACTTACATCCACCATAGTAGGACAAATATCTATTGCAGTATTTACTATGGTAGATGACTCATTCACTACTGTATAATTACATCCACCACAAAAAGACAACTATTTGCTGCAATATTTAAAATTAATGCATTTGTTGCCTATGACAAGCAGTGAATTCACCAAATTGGGATTTCAAAGTCCCTCTAAGATCTATGACTTATTTAAGAGATTCCAAAAGATGTCCCATACCATTTTGATACCCTCCTGACTTTACCACCATTCCTCATTCTTTGTGATGTCCTACATTCTGAAAAATTGAAGTTTCTAATGCATTCAAAAGGCTCCCTTTTGACCAAATAATGCCACTTTGACCAACTTCCTCAATCCATTTTCATATCACATAGCTCTATCCCACTCAAATAAAATTGACTAGCTTTGCTAAAGGTTAAACTTCATTTATAACATGAGGTCTAGTTTCCCCATCGTCCCCATGGCACTGAAGGGTGTGTTGTGCCAGCTTCACCGGTCACATGAAAAAAGTTTACCAAACACACTACAATTTATAGGGGGATGAATACCTAACTGATTCCTATAGTATTAAAAAAAATAAAAAATAAACATCATTTAGAATGGAGAGGAGATAAATTGAGGTAAGCATATATTATTCTTCTATATGTTTTGGTTGCAACAGATTGCTGAAAAAGAGAAATCCCCTCTAGCCCTCTTTCTACCTTGTTATTGCTGCCAAGACTCTTAAATCTCAATACAACCTTCCAAGATGTCCATGATTTCTATTACGCTAATAACTAAAATTATTCTAGATCATACCCACTCTTATAGTTCTCAAAGTTTTACCATTATCCCCTAAAGGATTGAACATTGTCAAATAGATGAAGATCATACATCAGTAAGTTGTAGACAAGATTCATAGACTAAGGAACCTACAAGAGTAAGAGCTCAATGGAATTTGTATTTTGATAGCACTATCTAAGTGGAAGGGGCTACAACGAGATTTACAAAATTTTCTCTTAGACATTAATAGGGTATGTTCTAATGTTTTGGATGCAAGGGAGGTGTGTGAAGGTCTGAGTTACTCTCTTGATCATTGCATTTATAATAGAATGATTTGGTTTCAAACCATGCAAGAGGAGTGTATTTTAATCAATTTGCACTTCATCTTGACTGTCAAATAAACTTCATTTCCACAAATGATAGAAAACCTTGCTCGTATTCCTAGAGCTATGCTATTATGATAGACTCACAATTTTCCTATTGGACTAAACATTAAGAAATTAGCAGTATGTTAATCCTCCCATTAATTTTGAAAATTCTCCTATATACTTCATTTGATGAACTAATACATGTGGAACAAGTGTACAATTGAATTGAAAAAAAAAATTACTACAATAGTATTGGTAGTTGAAATAGATAAATTACCTAATTACAATGTGGCAATAGATTGCAATGTAATTTCTAGGCTATCACCTTCTTGAAACTATGTAGCTTGAACAAATCTAAGTTACAGATTAAGTAAAACATGGAGCTATAATGTCCCCGTTTTAGCCCTATGCTCTTCATTTGGATTTAGCCTATTTCCAAAAATCTGTAGGCTAAGCTGAAGTGGAAAATTAGGGTTTCTTCTTTCAGATACTGCTCAATTGGCATTCAGAGGTTGTGAAAACTTACTATTTATAGCAGTTCACTATTTTTAGCAAATCTATCTTTTGGAAGTATTTGTTTAGTATTAGTCCAACCCCTTGCAATTCAATGGTTTTGAAGTGAACTTAATATTTTTGGCATTGGCTATTTTTAGTAAGTCTAATTTTGACAGTAGCATCATTTGTAGCATCATCTTAAGTCATTTTTTTTTATGGAAAAATCAGTTTGGGCATTGGTTTTTGGCTTTGGCTTCTATCTCTCCTTTGGACTAAGTTTCAACACTTCGTCAAGTTTATAATTTGAGTTTGTACCTTGTGCCTAGGCAACAACTTCAAGTTGTTTTTAAAAAGGGGTCATAAGGGGTTGATTTGAGAATTTAATATTTATATTAAATGTTTTATTGTGCAAATTGTAAATGGACGCCTAAAGGGAGATGATTAATGTTTTAATAATTCAAATAAAGTGCAACATGAGAGGTGGCATCCCTTCAAGAAGCTGAAGAGGTTCTTGTGGGAGTCTCATGTTGATTCATTTTCTAGCTAAAGAGCCTATTTATTGATACCTTGCTCATTTATTCTTATCTTTTGAAAATATTGTAAAGTTATGCTACTGAATTGATTTCAGAACCCGACTAAGGGGGAACTTAGTATTTTTACACCATTATTCAGGCCTAAAACTATGGTTCCCTAGATGGTGGATTGAGAGTGTGCTTCATTTAGAAGTACATATTGAGCATTACTATGGAGTTTTGGTGAGATATTTCCAGTTTTCATGTTGCTGGTTATTATTTGGCTGAAGGATATTTTTATATACAACTCCTAGTATGATTTTTATTTGCTTATGCCTATTGGCTCCTTTGTTTCCTATGCTAGTGGTGCCCTCTTTGGTGCATTTACAATTTTTTTTCATGGAATCTTCAATTTATTAGAGAGGTCGCCCCTCCTCTAGGATCGTACCATCTCTTTATTGATTATTGGAAGTTGTGCCTTCAATTTATGGTTAGTTTGTATCGAATATCTCATGTGTGTTGGTCATCTAGAATTGGAGATATTGTATTTGTTTAGTTCTATGGGATTTGTTGAAGTTTGGAGGGAGAAATAGACATTTTGGTGATAGCATTGTTGCTAGTTTGTCTACAACTAAAAGTGACTTTTGTTCACAACTCTTAGTTAAGATTGCAAATTGTTTTGGGTATTTTTGCTAAGTGATTCTATGCTTGAGACAACCCTTCCTTGAAGTTTACAGATTTTAAATTGATAATTCTGATTTTTAAGAAGAAAATCACCCTTCCATCCAAGCCATACTTTTCAAGAGTGCATTGAATTTTGTGCCAAAAGATTGAAGGTGTTTTGAACTTGCTTCTCTTTTGCTTTTTGGACGCCAACCTCCTAGAGAACATCTGCTTTGGACTTCATTCAATTCAGAGATAAAATGAAGGAGTTATGAACATTTCATTGATTCATAGTTTGCTAGTTTTATATTTTTAGTTTGTTGTTTTAAAAATCAGATTTATTAAGGTTCAAATTTTTATTTGGTTTTCAATCATTTTGAATGGTATTATAGAGAGAGATCATCTTCTATCAGTTGTACTTTGATTCTATTGAAAAAACACTTATAATTTATAGTAGTTCTCTTCATTGTAAGGCTAATAACAGTAGTATTGTTTCAGTCTATTTAATTGTTGCTTTATTTGTGTTTAATTATTACATTGTAACCCTTGGATGGTTTACCACCAGTGTGGGAAAAAGAACTTGCTAATTCTCTTATTGTACCCACTGAAAAGTGGTGAGTTCCCACTCAGGAGTGGATGCCCGCCGCAACGGATGAATTAGTTGAATTGTTTGTAGTTTCCCCCCCACTATTTAAGTGGTTGAGCAAAAATCTATATGGCTGGTTGACCACCTAAGTTTATTTCAGTTTTGTAATAAGTACTCCGCCATATGCTATCACCTCGCCTTCCAAGGATCTTGGTGTTGAGTTTTATCTTTTTACTCTCAATTGTAATCAATTTCATTTATTGAGTTATTTAAATTCTAGGGATCCTCTGACCATATGCCCACCCCTCCTTCTTTATGGTCTTAGGGTGCATTCTTGGTTAGAGTTACTATTCCGCATCGTTTTGGTTTGGAGCTAACCTTAACGAGTGCATGGTACATTGTAACTAATATTAAAATTCAAGGAAAAAATTGAGAGGGTATATTTTAGGAGCCCTTCCCATAAGGAAGGCAGCTGGGCTTGTAAAGCCGTAAAATCTATGCCTATATTAAGATGAATGGCATACGATGATTAAAGAATGTCATGACTAGTGTAAAGTTCCGCATTGTTATGCTAAAAGGGAAAGATAATACTTTGTATTCTTTGATGTGATGCTGTTTGTGCTTGCTTCTGTTATCAATAGGGTATGATGAAGGATATGTGTTAAATACAAAGTATTTTAGATGTAATAAGCAGTCTTGATGAATTATGTCACCGTACTTAAACCATAGATGTTAATATTATTACATTTCTCCTATTCAATAATAGCGGTATGAAGGAATGAGTATTGGCATAGATTTAAGGGTACCCGTATTTTACGGGACCAGTAAACTTTTCCAGCAATTCGAGGTTGGGTTACATGGTTCTGTTGCTTGTGTTCCTGCTACAATAATTAAGATAAACAATAAAATTCTGAATCATGTTCCCATGATGAGTGGATAATGAGGTGTAGTCGATGTCCAGAAGATGGTACGACCTATTGACAACAGAGATCCTCTTTATCAGTAGCTCATAACTCAGATATCGAGCAAGTGGCTTTTAAATGATGCCTTCACCCAATTGCCCTCTGGGAACTATGTTGAGTTGAAAGTCAGCTTGTCTAGAATCAGATCTCCTGCACTATAAGCACTCTATAATGTTTGCTCATCACTGGAAATAGCCTCGACAACTAGGAGAAAGCTGTATTCGAAGTTTTCGCTAGAGGAGAAATGTCAATAGGCCACAAGTTTTAATGGTTGGTGTGGTGCATTTTTTGTGCTCCATTTTGAAACTTTAGTTCACCGGCTCTTTGCGAGTGTTCTGGTTTATTAGCAGTTGATAAATGACCCAAGGTATTGGAACCAAGGCTTCATTCTTTGGCCTCTGCCGACTTTCTTTCGTTCCCCTGTATCCTTTTTATGGCCCTCTGTTGATAACTAATATATCTTCATATGGCCTTGCCTCATGTCATAGTGACCTGATCCTTCTGTCGCTGAATTAATTATTTAGTCTTCTACGCTGCGGCCCTATTCTTCGTGGCACAGGCCAAGTGCTCTATTCAATGAGATCTCCACCTCCACGGATCATATATCCAACGGTCCGCAGGGGTGTTGAATCATTTTGTGCCTCCGCCAACCATCCATCGCAATGCTCTAACGTCCAGCGGGAGTTATGAAGCATTTGTATGAGAAATAGAGGGGAGCTCCCACCATTGGTTAGAAAGAGCTAGCGTGGCACTTTTATTGGCGTTGTGAATCATTTGATTAGCTTTATGAGTGTGTATGTGCTGTCGAATCTTCATTACTTTAGGTCGAATGTATTGCAAAGTCAACTTCCTATTGGTGGAGGCAAGGATAGTGGGTCCTTTTTTTTCCTACCTATCATTGCATGTGGTATTGTTATTAGCTAGTTTAGTTAATTATGGTGTGTAAATCATGGTTTTTTATTAAATTATTTCTAGATAATAGATTTATTTGGCTTTATTTTAGAATTTGAATATTTGGGAGAAAATAATTTAGTCACGTTTATTAATAATAAAAGATCATTTAATCAATTTGATTTTGTTAAAGTGGATTAATTAAGATAAAATGAATTATTTTAATGTGTAGATGAATGACTATGTTCTTAGGTTTTGAGATAGAGACATATGTGAGATTTCAATGTCTACATTTTGTACCTTTTTGAAATGGAATTGCGATTGCAAGAGGGAATGTTGTTTCCAAAAAGTAGCTACAAACACTTGATGGCATGACATTAGTTGAAATGGAATTGTGATTGCAAGAGGTTTCCAAAAAAGTAGCTATAAAGACTTAATGACACGACATTGGTGATAGATGATGCCTCAAGCGTTAAAGATCAAGGATTGATTGATAATGTTATTAGTGTCGGAATGATATATCCTAAGAACAATGTGAAGATGATAGATAATGTTGTTGATGGGGGAGCGATATATCTTAATAACAACATGAGGATGATTTATAATGTTGTTGATGTGGGAATATATATCTCGAAAAAAATATGAGGATTGACTAAGATTAGATTCAATGGATGCTTCAATGCTTAGATATGATTTAAATTTGTGATTGATTGGATTTGGAATTGAATTAGATGATGTGATGCCCCCTCAAAAGGATGGGTGGGCTTAAAGAATATAGGAATGCTCTCAAAATGGAGAAGGTTGATAATGGTAAAGATATTAATAGCTACAAGTTTGAGTGATAGAGGAAGGGATTGAGAATGATGAATAAATTGAGTGAAATAATGAATGTTAAGGAGAAATAGATGAGATGGGGATGAAGAGAAGGATGAGTATTAGTGGATTCATTATGAGATGAAAATTTAGAATTATGATGGGTGGGGTAATGGATATGAATGGAGTGGGTGGGGATGACGAATTTATTAGATGATCATAAATGTGTGGGTGTTTCATTTTGGCTTATGATGATAGAAATACAAATAAAGTGGTATGATATTTTTTTAAAGTATTTGAGCATAGGTACATTATAACAACCAATTTTTAGGGCCATATAGGACATACATCCATCTAAATCGGATAAAATATCTGACTATATTGGCTAGGCATTTATCAAAACTAGATAGGAAACGCTCTAGTTAGAGACTTAGACTCATTGGTACCACTCGAGTCTTGGGTCACTCATTTAAGACTATACTTCCCTAGTGAAAGTACATTGAGGTTGTTGTCTTCAAGACTGTATAGGGTATGTGCATGGAAATGGGGGACCAAAAGGGAATCTAACGTGACTTTTTTTCATTTGAAATATCTAAAAAATGATCTTGGATGAAAAATTGAAGATGTTTACATTCAAAATTTGAAGGTGTGACAATAACAAGAGACATAGTGCTTTGAATCTACTTTCTAAACTACTAATTATTTTTAGAAATGGAGATTAAGGGGTTCAAATAGAGGAAACACACAAAGTGTTTTTGTTTTTGTCTGAAAAATACAACATAGTGTATGGTCAGCTCACCTTAAAATGTTAATTTTTTTTAGTATTTTAAAATTGCTTTAGCCGAAAATTGGCTAACACCATGTATTTTATGCTTGAATTTTTTAATGAATTTATGATTTTTGAACTAATTTTCAAAGTGGACACATCTTGAAAAGTTAAAACTTCAATGTGCCCCTCCCTTTTTTCTTTTAAATAATCTTAAATTAAAATTATTAAACTAATCAAAACTCATTTTTTGGATGTGTATAAAATAGAGTCTAGAATGTAAAATTACAATTTGTTTTAAATTTGAGTGAATGGATAAAAAATGAAGCCAAAGCTACTATCCATAGTTTTTTGCAAAAAAGGAAGACTAAACAAATGAAATTAAAAACCAAACCTTTGCATATTCAAAATGTAAAAAAAATACATTGTTAGAAGGGTAAGAGAGTTTCATGTTATTGTGGTATTTTTTATCTCAAAATCAAAAGATGTACAAATATGATGGAAAGTACACTCATTATTTAGTCACATTTTTACAATTTATAGAAAACATGCATTTGGGTTTTGACAATGTAAGTCTACTCCTTTAGATTGGATTGCCAAGGAAAATCCCAGCTTAAAGGTTGGCAATACCCAAGATAGATAGAAATGGAGTGTATTATAACATCTTGCATTATAGTACATTTTCCTTATAATACACTCACTTTTTTGAGAAACACAAATATCACTCCTCTCATTAACCTTATATCTCTTCCTCTCTCTATATATCACTTCCTATATTTTTATATTTTTATCTCTCCATCTCTCCCTCGCTCTTTGCCTCTCCCTCTTTCTATCTCTATTTCTTCCTCTCTCTCCTATCTCTCCTCCTCTCTCCCTCTCTAAATATTTATCTCTCTATCTCTCTTCATCCCTCTCTCCTCTCTCTTTCCCTCCCCCTCTCACTCTCCATCACTATCTCTATCTCTATCTTCCCCTTTCCTCTACCTCTACATACCTCTTCCTCTCTATACATCCATCCCTCCCCCCCTCTTCCTATACATTTATATCCATATCTCTATTTTCCTCTCTATCTCTCTCCCCTATCTCTATCTCCCCATATTTCTCCTTCTATCTTTCCCTCTATATCCTTATCTCTCCATCCCTTTATCCATATACATCTCCTTCTCTCTACCTCTCTTTATATATAACTTCCTATCTCTATCTTTATCTTTTTAACTCTCCATCTCTCTATTTCCCATTCTCTCCCACTTTCTTTGTCTATCCCTCTTTCTATCTTTATTTCTCCCTCTTTGTCTTCCTCTCCTTCCATCCCTCTCCCTTTCTATATATTTATCTCTGTATCTCTCTATCCCTCTCCCTTCTCTCTATCTTTATCTCTCCCTCTCCCTCTTCATTTTTATCTCTCTCAAGTTATAGATATCTCTCTATCTATCCCTCTTTCTATATCTCTCTACTTCTCTCTCCTCCCTCTCTCTCTCTATCTGTCTCATTATCTCTACCTCTCTATTATTCACACTATCTCTCCCTCCATATATTCTACTCTATATCTCTATCTTTATATCTCCCTCTTTCTCCTCTCCATCTCTTTCTATCCATTACTTTCTCTACCTTTATCTCGC
>VDFB02105785.1:554769384-554833890 GCA_007258455.2 Sequoia sempervirens | reverse complement strand
ACCTCTCTTTATCTCTATTTGTTTATCTCCTTCCTCTCCCCCTTTATCTCTAAATATCTATCCCTCTCTATCCTTCTCCCTCCCTCTTCTTAGACCTCTATTTCTATATCTATATTTATCTCTTTCTCTCCCCTATCTCTTTCTCTCTCCTCTATCTCTATCTCTCCATAGTTTTTATACATATTTTTTTCTCCCTATCTCCCCATCTCTATTCCCTTATATATCTCCCTCTTTTTACCTCTCTCCATATATTCTTTAATTTAGGCTTGCAAAACAATAATAAACACTAAAAAGTAATATTATCAATAAAAAGTACCATCTTTATGGTTATAGTCAAATTAATACATAAAATAGTTTAATATTGAGGATAATGTACACAATAGCTAAAACATTATAATAGTTGGATCTATAGTTCATATCATCATTAAAAGGTGAATTCAAAATAACTTAACATCACTAATGATTATTCTAAGGCATATTTTGACAGTAAATCATATTAGGAATTCACTAAAAATATTTGTAAACTGTAATCTCAAGGATGGTTGTCCTTGTATTGTGAGAGCATGGGTGGATCCTTGTCTATCCATCTTGGGGTGACATACTTGAGAAGACCCTCAAGCCCAAGTGCACTGATACACCTCTTGGCCCATGAGTGATCCATCTTAGGGTGTCTTACTTGAGAAGTCCCTAAAGCCCAAGAGTACTCATCCACCTCCTAGCCCATGAACATGATAGGATCTTAGGTCCATTCCATTCCTTAATCCACCTTTGAGGTGTTCTATCCTCCTTGTTCAAGCCCAAAAGCACTCATTTTCCTCCAAACCCATGAGTGCTCCATTTTATGGGTGGTGTGCTTGATAAGATGCATGAATACAACCTTCCTCAACAAGCTCGAGAGAACTCATATGCTTCTCAACCCACAAGCATTCTATCTCAGGGTAGCATACATGATGAAGGTCAATACTTCACATCTTGTGAACTGAGAAGGTTGATTAGCCTCCCTATATGTAAACACTTCTATAAATTCAAAATATATTTCTATATGAATCTATTATGTTAATTTATATTTTAAAATTTCCCAATAATATATTCTTGTAAAAAATAATATTTATTTCAATAGATCTCTTATAATTCCAATTTCTTGTTTTCCCTTTATCCAATCCACACTTGATTCACTTGCTACCTTTCAGAAAATGATTCCACCTCCCTATATATCCTTCATAGTAGGGTCAATAGTCACAACCTTAATAATTATTATGTACACTCCTTACAAGTGTTGCACACATTCTTAATTAGTTGTGATTTATTGTAAATTACATGTAATTAGTTAGTTAGGAAAATTGTCTACTAAAGTATCATTGGTCTTGTTTAATTAATATGGATCATTTCCCTTATTCCTTTTCCTAAAGTTTTAATTTAAAGTGCCATGATCATATTCCCTAACAAGGCATGATAGTCTGCCATTCATAATATTGCTTGTCCTCAAGAAATAGGAATTGAAAACTCTATAGCTTGTGATGATTGTCTTGGTTATGTCTAACTCTATACTACAATGATGTCCTTGGAGAGTGGTTGTTAGTATACTTTCCTCAACTACCAATAAGGTTAATACCATCTTCTAAAGTATGAAGACAATTCCTTATCCATTTTTCTTCTAGCTTGTGTACTTTTGTTTTCTAATAACTTTTAGTAACAAAACCAAGAGTTGGTAATTAGCAATGTTAGTGATTTAATACAAGTTTTCTCTCATCCTCTAAGAGAAGAAACAAAAGGACATATTGTAGTCCTACAATTATTTTTAATCAATGATGATTATACTTCTTATTGGGATGTCTTACACTTTACTCATGGTGAGTTTTATCCATAGAAGTGTTTGGTAATGAATTTTCTTTGTCAAAAATCTCTTTCCATCCTTTTTTGATGATACTACTCTTGGGGATCCATTCGATAGGCCTTGAAGAATCACTTCTTGGCCATTGTAATGGAAAAAAGTTTCATCTTTTGAAACTCTTGATAATATCTTGCTAAGGAATGTAACCATTGGATTCCCAAAACTACATCCATATCTCCTATATTCACTACATGGAAATCTTCACTTATTTTTATGTATTCCTAGGGTGATATTAGATGACAGATCATTTATGTGCAAGGTGTAGTGAACCCATCTACCATGACCACATTGAATCCCTAAAATTCTTCAGTTTCTAAATTCATTCTTGTCACTAAACCTTTGTCAATAAAATTCCAGGTGGCACCACTATCCACTAGGATAGTCACTTTCTACCCTTTTAGAATACTATGGATTCTGAAGGGGTGATATTTAGGTCCTCCTAAAAGGGGTGATACTACTTCCAATTTGTGTGCTTGTCCTCTTTTTGCACACCTATGTCCTACCACCCATTTTTCCTTATAGTTAAAACATAATCCCTTATTTCAAAGCTCTGACATCTCTTCTCGTGTTGTGTGTGATCGAGGAGGTAGTGTCCTTGGTTTCCATTTTTCTTTGTAGAAGGGTTGGTTATGTGACCTTGAAGACATATTCTTTGAATAACTCATTTCTTTTGTTGTTGTGGTTTCTAACCTCAAGGCATTTTAGATCACATCTTGAAGATATGTGGGGTGAAGGGTGCTCACCATGTCACAAATTGATTTTGATAGCCCTTAGTTCTTTGAAGTTCCTTTCATGTTACTTTTGATCAAATTGATCTATGAGTTTTTGTGTAAATTTATAGTAGGTTATTATTTTTTGGTGCCCTTGGGTAATAATCTTGTAATGCCAAAAATTGTGTGCAACCCTTTCTAAATGTAAAATTGAAAACTTGATAGCACCTTTTTCATTCAGGGGACTAAGGGAGAAACACATATCCAATTTTTGGACCCATGAGTTTGTAGTGAAATTTACTAATCCATTAAAGATGGGGAGGATAATTTTACTCACCCTTTAGTGTAGGTCTCTGTTTGGTTATCTTTTTCCCTCTCTATGGGTAATTTGTAACCTCACATCATAATATTCCTCAAATGAGATATTTCTCCTAATTTTAGGTTCCAACCTTTAGTAGGCCCCAACATATTCATCAAATTCATTAATTGGTGCATTAATTTCTTCTTCTTCTCTTGTTGGCCCTTTCCTAGGTACTTGAATGAGGGTCTTGTTAACCTATGTGTTGATCCTAGTAGTGATCTATTGCTATTTTTCAAATGATTAGAGTTGACATCCCTCCAATTAGTTTGGTTGGCTCTAATAATGTTGATTGATGTGATCTCAAAGGATGAATGCTCCTTGACTACCTCAAGGATCAAAGCTCAGATGATGGGATAAATGATAAAGGGTGGTTATTTATTTTTTATGTAGAAATAAAATGGGAGAGTTTCAGAAATAGAAAGAGTGGGTTGCAAGGGTCTTTTGGACAAACTAGCAAGCTCTTGGCCAAGATGACAGTGCGAGGCGTGGATGTCCCCATGAGATTTTGGAGCCTCGTATGGTCCAAAAATTGAATTTATCACAAAAAACTACTAATAACCTACTAACAGTTTCAATAACTAAATACTTAAAATGTATTAAAATGATAGAGAAATAGCAAAAATAAACATAAACTAAAATAAATGAGAAGGAAATGATAAAATGAAAGAGAAGAAAGGAAACATTCACAATAGGTCCAAGAATTAAGCCTCCATCAAAGCTACACCTTTGATACCTGCACACATAAGAATGAGAAAATTGTTGGGGTTGATTAGGGGCTTGCCTTATTCAAACCCCCGCATAGGTGTTCCCACCTCCATGGAAAACCAAATATGATTGAGATAGATAAATATATGAGATAAGGAAAGATAGATGTGCTAGAATAATATGTTAACAAGATAAATAGGCAATGCAAAAAAGAAAATGTCGTTACCCTCCTTTAGCAAGTGAGAATTTTCAAAGGAAGACTTTGCAATCATTGAGCTTGAGAATGATATGCCAATAGTGTCAAAGCTTCAATGTAGAGAACAAAATTACAATGGAGGTGGTGCAAAATGGTGTAGAAAGTGCAAGAGAGGTTGAAATATCTTGAGAATGAGAATGAGAGATTGAATGCCAAAATGGAAATTTTTGAGAGGATATGTAGGCAATGGGCCATTCTAGTGCATCTGCAAGTTGCAAAGTTGGTACACTCGCAGATAGGTGGGAAGTGTAACATATAAATGGATACTATAGTTGTATTTTTGAGATGTTTATGCGGTATGTAGACATCTGCATACCACACAGTTGTCCGCAAGAAAAAATCACTTTAACGGCTAGAAAAATATGAGTTAAGAGAATTAAAGTTAGATATTGCATTGTTGTTTTTAATTTATCTAAAGGGGAGGTATTCAAAATCTGAAATTACATAGGATACAATTTTTGACATTACACTTTTATCCCACTTTAGCGAGCATATGTATTCTAGCAAATGTGAGCTCAAGTAGAGAGTAAAAGGTTGGAGAGAATATACCCAGGATGAAGAGGACATAGGTCTTCAATTCAATATATATGATTGTAAAGTTGAGCTAGGACATGATGAGGACACAAGTATTCTATCTTGCAAAATTGACTATAATTTCACCACAAACATGTTAGCTATAGGCGAAAAAGAAAAAAATAAATGATATAAACCTAATCAGATATAAGGATGGTGCTAATAGGTATGCCTAGAAAATTGTGTTATGCTAAAGACCATACATAAAGTTGATAGGCTTGTGGCTACTATAAACTACATTGTAGGAAAATCACATAAAAGATAGGTCAGGTCAAGTTGCGCCCAAGCTAGACAATGAGATCATAAAACATATTTTTGAAAAATAAATCAGATATGATAGCTCCCCTTAGAATGATATTTGTTGCATAGAGGAGCACAAGTCATTCTAAGGAGAAGAAAGACAGAGAGAGATGTACTCATGGAATGTTATCACATGAGGGATAACACATCGAGTCCACAACATTGGGAAAAAGAAGAGATAACAAGATTGAAAGTACGTGAGGATCAAAGTATTTGGGGTTAGAACTAATCATACATGCATATACATAGTGTAAATTGTATAAACCGTCATCGCTCCCCAAATAGATTGGAACAAGAAGAGCACATGAAGACAAATAAATATTTGGGTCAACATAGAAGAAGGCCTAAATGCCCCCAACACTTTGTATCATTTCTGACATGAAAAATAATTTTTACGAAAAATATAAGAATGGTGAAACATGTAGAAGTTCACTACATATTTTCTCTCCTATATCCAAGTACCTACAAGGGTATCAAGGGTCCTTCAAGGGAGAGCACAAATATAAATAGACAAGTATAGGGGAACATGAACAAACACACAAATTGAATCTAAAGATAAGAATAGGTACTTCTCTAGTTAAACACCTCTAACAAGTCATCTTGCTCCCAATCTAGATCATCATAAGGGGAAGGAAGAAAGGCTCATAGAGGGAGGACAACAAGAGCAGTGTCGGTCGACTCACTTGCACTAAGATCCAAGGAAGAAGTCGCCTCAACTTCTCCATCGACAAGCTCCTACGAGGTTAATGTCATCAATCTTGTAAAGATTGATGAAAAAGTCAGAATATCCTCCAATGAGTCAAACATGCATTTCTCTGAAGTGAAGTGTAGTGATTGAACAAGAGGCTGAGAAACTAGGGAATCATCATTGACCTCCATAAGAGGGGTAGTGACAAACTATGTGGAAGAAGGCGACTTCTTCACAAGGATGATACAAGCCAAACTTGAACAAGCTGAAGAAGATAAGAGGATTTTTGCCACCGTCCTCTGGGATAAGGTCATGTTCTAACTTGTGCTTAAGAGGAGGATGTGAAACCCACACATAAGAAGTGAAAGAGACAAAAGGGGAAGGGGCCACAATAGACACAACCTTCATGTGAGGCATATCTATGGGCTCACAAAAAGGAGGAAGAAGTAGGTAAAGAAGTGATCAAGGGAGGATCTAAAGAAGGTGAAATGTATTAGAATAATATTTAATTAATTATGAATGGTCAATATTCAATATTCAATATTTTGTAAAATATGTAAACTAGTACTTTAGATTTGGTGATGTTTTTATTTTAGAAACTCTGTATTTAGAAACATCTCTTTTGTAAATTATATATGAAGCATTCTTGCTTCTTGTTAATATATCAAATGTTTTACCATCTTCCTTGTAATGTGGTATCAGAGTTGTGTTTGATCAAGTGGGATTTTTTTTTTTTGAAATCGATCCTTTCATTGACTTGATTTTTGTGACGCACAAGCAACTTCATTTTTTTAGTTAAAAATTTATGTTTTGTTACAACTTAAGGTCGTGATTTTCCTCTACAAATAAAACCATGTATCTATAACGTGCATATGTCCTTCAATATCCTGCGCATGTGACTAGCTTCTTCTCATCGCAATCTTCTATTTTTTTGGATTCTACTCGCAATTTCCTCTTCTATTGGTGGCTTCTTTTTTAGTTAGATTTTTGGGCGTCTATAGTTTTCTAGGTGTTTTTAAGAAACACATTTTTTTCTTCTCTCATTTCGACAATGTGTCTCTAAAATTCCTTTATTCTACACGTATTTTGAGGTTTTCATGGGTTTACTTGGTTCCTGTGGCGTAATTTTTGGATTCCTGGCAAATTTTTGTAAATATTTTAAAATTTCTACTTGGTAAAAAAGCCATGATTTTTAGCCATTTTCAAGCTGTGTTTTTCACCCTTTTTGGCTCATAATTTTTCACCTATTTGTGGTGCTAACTTTCTACACTTTGAATAGATTTTTCTACCCTTTGCACGGGTTTTGTGTTATTTTCAGAATTTTTAAATTAAAAATCAGCTAGGGTTTGGAAAAAATCCTTTGTTTCAAGCTGAAAAATATTTTTGATAAAATATTTTTTTTGGGTTTTTTTGTAAATATTTCTAGGTTTTCATCTAGTATTAATTAATTAATTAATAAAATCAAAAAATTTTGGGTGCTTCAAAATCCATGCATTATGATTTGTGAAAGAGAGTTTTCCTCAAATTTTGTGTTTGCAACTACCTCAATTTTTTGGGATCAGTGCAATTAGTTTTATTGCTTCTTTTTGTCTGTCTCGTTTTTCATGTCTTGAAAAGAATATAAGATGGAAATTTTAGCCAACATAATGTTGGAAGGTAGTCAACAATTGATGGAAAAAACTACAACACTTGAAAGCAGTGCATGTTTACGATCTTTGAATATTAGTGTCTTGATCAAATTGTTCTAAGTACTGCTACTCATCCCACAATGTCGGGTCAAGATCAAGACAAGTTTGATGAGTGGAATTGGGAAGTCATCTTTCTCATCAAGCTTTCAGTTACCGATGATCAGCTTCCATAGGTTCCATCTAGCAAATCAGCTGCTGAGATTTGGGAGCATTTGAAGACCTTGCATGAGACCTTTGACAAGAACCCTATGTTCTTCCTGAAGGACCAGTTGTTCTCCATCATGATGGATGAGAGAATGTCCTTACAGGAGAATTTGACAAAGATTCAAGATATTCATGATCATTCAGAGGTGATTGGTTGGAAGATGGAGGAAGAAGACATGGTAATCATCACTTTGAAATGTCTACTGAAATCTTTTGAGAACTTTGTTGAAACTCTCAACATTACATCAACTAATGTTGATTTAAAGTTTCTAGATCTTTGTATCAAACATTTGTGACAGGATCATTAGAGACAACAATTTGGTAGTAGTGCTTCTTCATCCTCTAAAAAGAAAGCTTTTGTAGCCAAGTCTCAAGCTAAGAATAAAGGGAAAGGTTAGCCTCTGTAGCAAAAAGGCTCAATTAAACCTCAGGACAACCCCAAGAAGAAGAACATTCAGTATAATTGCTGCCACAAATATGACCATATGAAGAAGGATTTTGGTCAGCATTTGGATTTTGAATAGAAGAAGCATGGAGGGTCTCAGCTGAAAGCAAATATTGTTGAGCACTCTGAGTAGGAGTCTACCTTTTACACCTTTATGGCTAAAATAATTTCAAATCATGTGAAGTCTTCTTCCTCGTACATTGATTTAGGTGCATCATGACACTTCACCCATTGGTGTGATTGGTTTACCGACTTCTCTCCTTTTAATTATTTAGTTATTTTTAGAGGAGGTGAAGAGTATACTATTGTTGACAAGGGAAACATTCAAATTCAGTCTACTAGGAGGAGTCTCATATTCTTCAATGTATACTACGTTCATGGCATGGAACTGAACCTTCTCTCTATCAGTCAGATTATGCAACACTCTCCTCAGTTGGATGTGGTATTTAGTGCACATAAGTGTTTTATTGTTGATCAGGAGACCCACACCACTATGGTTTCTGGCATTGAGGATCATGGTCTATATATATTATAGACTTATGGTTATAGGTGATTCTCCAGAGTTAGCAATGGCATCCATAAATTCTTCCCTCAACAGTCTTTGGCATTAGCATTATGGGAACTTAAATGTGCACTATCTCTCTCAACTATCTCAAGAGGGACTTGTAGCTGGTTTACTTGAGATCCAAACTCAACATCATGGAGTTTGTGGAGCTTGTTAGGCTACGAAGTAGCATAGGACACCGTTCCCAGATGGTGACTCATGTTGAGCCTCCAAGGTATTATAGTTGGTTCACGTTGATGTATGTGGGCCAATGAATACACATTCTATTATTAGTTGTAGGTATTTCTTGCTTTTTGTTGATGATTTTAGTCATAAAATTTGGGTGTAATTTCTTAGATAAAAATCATGTGTTTCATATATTTTATAAGTTTAAGGCCTTAGTAGAGAAAGATTCTAGTTTTTCCATAGTCACTCTTAGGTCAGATAATGGGGGTAATTTTGTTGTACTAATTACTCCAACTTCTGTGATATACACAACATCAAACACCAATTAATCACACCCTGCACCCCTCAACAAAACAATGTTGTATAGCAACACAACCACACAATCACTGAGATTTCCAACTCCATGTTACAACAAAGGAGTGTTCCTAAGAAGTATTGGGTAGAAGTAGTCTACACTACCATCTACTTAATTGGTCTCCTAAACAGGCTGTTGAGGGGAAGACTCTTGAGGAAGCTTGGAATGGTCGCAAGCCTCGGATCAGTCATTTGAAAATATTTGGCTCTTTAGTATATGTATGGATTGCAGATGCCAAGTGCTCCAAGTTGGATTCCAAGAGTCAAAAGTTTATGTTCACAGGATACAATGACAATCATAAGGATTACTGGTTGATTGATGGAGACACAGATCATCTCTTCTTCAGTTGGGATGTTTTCTTTGATGAAGAATGAGGACTTTTTCACCTTTCCTTGTCTATGCAACATTCTGAAGATCAGCCTTTTAAGTATTTTGATTTGGGTGTATGTCTTCCATTAGGTCCAGCTAATGGGAGGGATGATGCAAATTTTGTTTTTGATGATGCTCAACCCAATTTTCCTCCATATGATGTTGATCTCCTGTCTCTTCATCCTATTCCAAATCCAATACCAATTCTAGCTCCTTCTCATGCATTTGATGTTGGCACTTCTACTCTCTCTCCTAAATGGTGGGCTAAGACCATTGGTGATCTTCATGATGATGATCTCATTGAGGGTAGATCATCTAGAAACAAGAGAAAACAACAAAATATAGTTAATTTTTCTCTCATGGGCAACATTCATAGTGTTTATGAGGCTTATACATATTCAGAGGCTAAAGAAATTCATGAGTGGGAATAGGCTACGGAGACTAGATACAATAGTCTTCAGAAAAATAACACTTGGGTCCTTTTCGATCTTCCTCTAGGGAAGAAGCCCGTTAGCTGAAAATGGCTATATTAGGTTAAGTATAAAGCTACCCAAACCCTTGACAAGTACAAATATTTTCTCGTTGCTAGGGGGTTCTCACAAAAGGAAGACATTGACTACAAGGAGACTTTTGCTCCTACAACCAAGATGAGTACCATTCAGCTCATCCTTGTCTTAGTAGCCCGGTTTGGTTGGAAATTCCATTAGATGGACGTTAAGAGTGTTTTCTTCAATGGTGAGTTGAAGGAAGAAGTCTATATGACACAACCTCTAAGGTTCAAGGTTTCTAGTAAAGAACACCAAGTGTGTAGAATTTTGAAAACACTCTATGGTCTGAAACAAGCTCCTTGGGCTTGGTACATCAAGATCAACAAGTACCTCACAGATCATGGCTTTCAGAGGAGTCCATCTGATTCTAATATGCATGTAAAACACACTGGTAGTGATATTCTTATTCTTGTTGTCTATGTTGATGACCTAATAATGACTAGCAACTTGGTACATTTGATTGATGAGATCAAAAAGGATTTGTGTAGCTCATTTGACATGATAGATTTAGGACTTCTATATTATTGTTTAGGTGTTGAGGTTTGGTAGACAAAGAGCAGTATCTTCATCTCCTAGTCCAAATATGCTTGAAGTCTACTGGATAAGTTTTGAATGAACGATTGGAAACTTGCCTCCACACCTATGGAAAAAGGGTTGAAGTTGTCAACTCGTTTAGATTCACCTGTAGTGGATAAATCCTTGTTCAAGAAAGTAGTGGGAAACCTCATCTATCTCACTACCACTAGACTTGACCTCAATTTTGTAGTGGGCTACATTTTACACTTCATGACAACCCCCAAGGTTGATCATTGGGTAGCAGTGAAGTGCATGTTGCATTATGTGAAGGGAACTTCTGTTTATGGACTTCTTTACACTAGGAGTCATGATCCTAGCCTCATTGGTTACACAAACTCAGATTTGGTAGGTTTAGTTCATGAAAGAACATCATCTGGGTTTATTTTTAGTTTGGGATCTAGAGAAGTCACTTGGACTAGTTAAAAGTAGTAGGCAATGACTCTTTCCTCGAAAGAAGTAGAGTATGGAGGAACAGTTAAGGAAATTTGTGAGGTAGTTTGGCCTCATCGGATGCTTGTAAATATGCAAATATCTCAAGTGGGTCTGACTCCCTTGTTCTGTGATAATCAAGAAGTTTTCAAACATTCCAAAACTCTAGTCTTCCATGAAAGAACAAAGCATGTGGAAACTCATTGTCACTTCATTTAGAAACTTGTTAAAGATGGATCAGTTCTATTGTTGTATGTTCCAATATAGGATCAAACAATAGATATTCTCACCAAGTCTCTTAGTCCAAATAAGTTTGTAAAATTTGGGGAGCATCTTGGTGTGGTATATAGCTTGACCATTAAGGGGGGGTATTATAATAATATTTAATTAATTATTAATGGTCAATATTCAATATTCTATATTCTATAAAATATGTAAACTAGTAGTTTAGATTCATTGATGTTTCTATTTTAGAAACTTTGTATTTAGAAACATCTCTTTTGTAAATTATATATGAAGCATTCTCGCTTCTCGTTATTACATTGAATATTTTACCATCCTCTATGTAATACAATGAACACTTGTGCCCACTTAGGGTAAGGTTCATTGGGATTCATTTAGGAAGTTAAAAGAAAGACAAAAAGAATAGGAGTAGAAATAAGAACAAAATTAGGCTCACCCGTAGTCTTTTATAGGGCATCATGATTTTAGGCCAATTCCCTTCAACAACATTTAGGCTCACGCAAAAGTTGGTTTTGATGGATATGAGTACCAAGAACAAGAGTTTGAGAAGACTCAGGGGTCTCCTGCTCCACCAAAGGAGTAGCTTCCATAGTCATTACTAGTGGAAGGATAGGCTCCTTAAGAGGGAAAAAAAGGGTCACAAAATTAGAGACCTACATCTCAACCATAGGCTCCTTTAATTTATTTGTTTTTGAAATAGGTGGAGGAATAGGAGGAGGCCTAAGGGGCCAAGATGCAAGAGCAACAGGAGAAGGACCAAATCTGGTTGCATGCTTCCCCTTATTGTACAAGGTTGGGCAAGGGATTGTAGGTAAAACTAGGAGTTGGAAAACTAAGGCTTAGACTTCATCAACTTGGGTTCCTTTCCTTTTTCCCTGTGCCAAGCATAGTAGAAGAAACATATGACACCACTAGAGGTTGCCAAATCATAGCTGGAGAAGGTCTATACACGGGAGCGTGTTTTTCTATAGACCCCGTGGAGGAAGGCATAAAAGACAAGGAACACTACTGTGCACACATAGATTCCTTCATAGAGATTGCATGAGATGAAGGGGGAAAATCAATAGTATGGGCCACAACTCCCTTCTTGTACCTAAAATAAGCCCTATAGAACAAGTCTCCATGGGGTGGTAAAGGTCCCATAGAGTATGCAATATGCCATCACGAGGGAATTTCAAACATTTATCAACTATTGATGTGACTGGATTCATGGAGACTAGACATGGATGCCTAGTCTTACTCTAAGCAAGTTAGATTCAGGAATCAAGAAAAATGAGACAAATAGATTTAGGTCCAACTAGGACCAAAAAAGAGATAGAACCAATGGGAGGTATAGAGAAGCCACTGTGAGTAAAAATCATGGCCTTTGATTCCTCATATTTTTCCTTATTTAGATTATTGATAAAAAGGGTTTCCTCTGTAATAACATTGACCTGACGAAATATGTATAATTTGATGTATTGTATGGTGATTGTAAAATTTGATGTGTAATTTTCAATTTTTGAAAGTTTATCCCTGACATTCATCAAAATTTTGACAAACTTGGGTTTCATCAAAATTTTGACTATTAGTTTCGTCAAGATTTAGACAAACATGAAAAATAGAAAAAAACCAAATTGTGGCCAACATAAATAAAAGTGAGTTCGCTAATTTATTGCAATAGTGTTTTTCTCTACTTGAGGCAATTTGTGGAGAACTAAGGATGATTTTCTTGGTAAAATAAAATTAAAATTCAAGAAGATATTGCCAGGTTGAGGGTAGTCATTGTCTTTTTGTAGAATTTAGTTGTGAAGTTAGATTTGTAGTTCCAGGTTTGAAAATCATATTTTTAAGCAACATCTCATCAGATTTCATTTTTAGAGGTTTAGGGTTTTGAGAATTTCATGTCCAAATTTTGTTGTGTGGAATCACCATAAGATCACAACCAAGGAACATATTATTGTGATTGTAATTATGTGATCCATAACTATATTGGTCATGTGGCACAGTTGTGCTATGACAAATACATGATGCATTCATGTGTGACCCAAGTTTAATGTGGCTATGTTGTCATAGAAGTGGAGGCACTCATATAATGTAGTTAATTCAAGTTGTATAATGTAGGTGTCAATCATCATAGGGTGGATTCAGGTTGTCTCAAGTTTAACAGGTTAGGATGTAATTATATCATGATTGAAGAGTGATTACCTCTTGATGCAATAAAGAGCCTATAACTCTGGTTGATATGCAAAGTGGTTGCATTATATCAACTATGTAGTGCATTCAAGCACAACCAATATTTAATGGGCTATTCTAGAGAGTGATCAAGATTTTCTAAATGTTATGAATGTTACATAAAAGTGTATAGCTTAAACTACAAACTTTGAGTTTGTTACATACTTGAGTGAAATCTTGGGGTACCACAAACTATAATAATGTGATCTACTAGTAACCATTATGAAAAGTATTAAAGAAAGACCCATGATATATAGGATACAATTCCCTAATTAGGTTTACATACCTTAATGATCAAACACAAGCTTTCCACACTCTAGGATACAATCCAAGATCATACCACAACTTTGTCAAGACAACTAATTTTCTGACCCAAGATTTAAGGTTGTTTTTTAATACCAACAAAAGCATTGGTAAGACCATGATTAGGGTACAAACCCTAGGCCTCCATAGAAACATAACTAATAACTATAGCAGATTAGTGAGGTTGTAATACCAGAAAGATTGAGACATTGTAGCTAATAACAAAATCTTGCAATCTAAATATTGTAGCCAATAACAAGCGCACTATGTAGCTTAGTGACATTTGTAAATGCAATCTATGGTAAGAATAATGACAGTCACTTGATATGTGACAATCAAAAATAGGTTGATCAGTGATAAGATAATAAAGCTAAAACCTTGCATAGTAAAGTGGAGATTTTAATAGTGAGTATCCTTACCCCCTTGCTAACCTTAATGGTTTTTCAAATGCTTTTGGTAGTGTTAGACAAGGAAAATGTAATTAGGGAATGACTGTCCAAATGAAGTAACAATGGTAATTATAGGTTCAATGTTTATTCTTATCCATTAATGTATAATGGAGGTAGTGGATTGCATGTTTGAGCAGTGTTTTGAGACTCGTCAAAGATGGGAGAATAGTGAATAATACCTTGTGAACTGTGAAGTAGTGTCAATAAGGTTGAAGGATCTTAAGAACTACAATACCATGAAATAATGAGTCCCCTGTAGTAAGTAGGTAGTCTATAGGGAAAAAGTTTGATTTTATAGGAGGATGCTCATGAAAGGAATCTTCAAGTGATAGTGAGTGAGTTGTTTGAGATTGCAGCTCAGGGTGCAATACCTAGTCTTAAAAGAAGTTAGTAAAGAAGTAAATGTGCAAGAAAATCAAATCGTACACAACAAATAATTCTCAATGTTATCTTGCATAATGCCTTGAGTTTGAAGACAAAAATCTGATTGTATCTTGATGAAAGTGGTGACCTTAATGGTCAATCACTGGAAACCATGATTTTAAAACATTCTATTGTGCTTATGGAGGAAAAAATTTAAGCAAGCTAGTGAGTGGCAGTTTGGAACAATGGTAGGTATGAAGGACTTGCTTTATATGCATACTATGCAGTCTAGCTTAAGACACTGTTCTTAGAAGAGATTGAAGGTGGATTATGGAAATCAAGGGTTACCATGAAAATGATTAAAGCAAAGATTGAGATCTATTTAAAAGCAACAGTGATGAAGATATTAAAGATGTCACATGCAAAACCCTAGTAGCTGAAGTAATGAATACAGTGCCAAAGAGGATAGTGTGTTGGGGTAGATTTAGGAGATCTCCACATTATCTAATTATAGGGAAATACATCATTTATTTATTTAAAAGAAATCATTCTAAACCCTATATAAGATACATTGATATTTCAAAAGCCTCTGAAGGAATTTGAGATTATGCAAATATATGTCAAGTAAATACCTAGATTACAAATAGTAGTGAGAACAATATAAGATTTGTTGAGCAGAGCAAGAATGAGATAAGCAACAATGAATCCTATGCCTCCTTTCATGCACATCTCCTCACCATTCTCTATCATTCTTTATAGAAACACTTCTCCATTTTTTGCGGTCTATGCTTGAAAATAATGTTTTGACAAAAGTTTTAGAGTATGTTTATTAAAATGAAAACTCACTTTTGGTGGGCTACGCCTGAAAAATAAGATTTTGACAAAAGTTTTAGGGTATGTTTATTAAATTTTTAAAGTATTTTGGCAGGCTATATTCTTGATTCCTTAAATGATTTATTCAAATAGATTGTAACTAAATAAATGACTAACTATTTAGTCATTTTTATTTGTGTGACTAAATAATTTTTAATCAATGACCAAACTAGTAATTTTTTTACTCATTTATAGCTGAGTTGCAAAAAATTAGTAGAATTTAGTCATTTTTACTTGTTGTGACTAAAATTTTTAGTCACTTAGTCATTTATTTGCCAAATTCTACTAGTGTGTGCTTCCTTGTACGATTAGGGCTCTCTCAGTGTTGAGGGCCCTAGGAATAAGCTTGTCATAAGAAGTGACACATTGCATTTTTAACTAAAAGGATAATTTTTTATTGACATTAGCAATGATGATTCTGACTTGTTGCTCCTTAGGAATGGGTCACTTGCTCTTACTAGCTCGCTACCTCCATCATTGTAGGAAGTTTGCGATCAAGTTTAATATTCTAATTTTAGGAGTCTTAATAGTTGAAAATTATAGTAAAATCAAAATTTAATAAGTTTTGGAATTAGCATTTTAAAGTGTTTTTTGGGGTCATTAACTTCAGACTATCTTCTCTTTTGCAAGGGTGGTTGCATGCCAAATTTTTTTGGTGTAAAATATCAGAATTATTATATTTTGTTACCTGTCTATGAATAAAAATTATTGGAGTGTGAGTTTGATATTTTTTCAAGATCTAAATAGTCAAGCTTGGTAAAGAAAAATCATGTCAGATAATATTAGTCCAGAACAAAATGAAGAGACACTTGATAGATTGTGGGCTAGATTGAAAAGAAAGGGCGATGGGAAATGTTATTGTCCTTGCAATAATTGCAATGGCTTAAAGATGATATGAATTTTAATCACAACAACTGAGAAACATTGTAGGCAGCATGGTCATGTTGAATGGGGGCATAATTAATGTCCATTGGTAAGTTGTTCATTATATGTGTTTATATTGATTGAATTTATAAATTTTTATATCATTTTAACATTATATATATATAATCACTTGATCATGATCATGGTTTACTTGTGTCTATCATTATTATAAAGGTGAGGTACCCTAGGGAAGATGATATAGATTATCACGGCCCGAAGAATGTGGTTTTGCAAGCAGACGAACATGGAGCTATGAATATTGAAGATGAAGTTAATGATCCTATGAAAGAAGATGATCATGCACCAGAAAACATAGTTGAAGATGATAGCATAAATACATTGATCCATGACACATTTAGTGGTAGAGCTAATCATGATGATCAAGATGACTTTGATGAGGTTCATGATTTACCTATACTTGAGAAGGAATACGAGCCCCTTTATGAAGGCTTCCAAACAATTCTCTCTATTGTATTGTTGTTGTTCAACTTGAAGGTTATGAATGGTTTATCAAACATAGCAATCTCATAGATGTTAAGGTATGTCATATATGTAATCTTTTTTCATCTATTTTAATTGTTGTTAATTAATCACTAGTAAATAAAGGATGAAATATGTACCATTAATATTCTTTATATTAATAAATTATTTTTTGTTGTAGATTGATTGGTGAATTTTTTTTACCACTATCAAATATTTTACCTTGCTCATACCGAGATTTATCTACCATTATGAAAGATATTGGAATGGAGTATCAAGCAATAGATGCATGTCCCAATGATCATATTATATATCATAAACAACATGAATTTGAAACAGAATGCCCAAAATGTCATATATGTAGATATCAAACAAATCAACTAACAAAAAAAGTGTCTCACAAGGTTCTTCGTTATATTCTCATTATTCTACGTATGCAATGATCATTTAGGTGTGAAAGCTTAGCGCAATTTATGGATTACCATGCACAATAAAGAAGTGGATATGACATTCTTCGAATGCCTATGGATGGTTTTGTATTTAGGGACATGGAGGAAAAATGGCCACGCTATAAAGAAGAACTTTGTAATCTTAGGCTTTCATTGGGAATGGATGGTGCCAATCCATTTGGAGAGCTGAGATCTATTTACTTGGTGTGGCCTATTTTTGGTATCAACAATGACATTTCTCCATGGATGTCAATAAAGAGGGAGCACATAACGTTTTCAATGATTGTTCTAGGTATTTGTTTATGTCAATTTTCTTTAATGTAGTAGCATCTCATTTGTCTTATTTGTTGCATAATAACTTATATTTTTTTCATTCAATAGTCATGTACATTAATTTATGTATATTGTAGTAAAATTGTTATAATAATTATGTAATGTTTATGTTCATTCAACTAGGTAAGTACCAAGTTAAAGATATGAATGTATATATCTAGCCTCTTATCAATGAGTTACTAAAGTTATGGAATGGCATCACTATATATGACATCTCTAGACCAATAGGACAAAGACAATTTCAATTCCATGCAATGCTTGTATGGACAATTCATGATGCCCTAAGGCTAACACATTTTTGTGGTATGTTGTAATGTTCGACCACACTTTAACAATATTTAATTTCATGAAGTATATATCATGCATATTTTTAAAATAATCTATTCATTATATATAATTATAAAAATTGACATATTTAATCCAATTATAAATGATCTTGCAGCTCTTCAAACAAAGGAAAAATTTGCATGTCCAATTTGTGGTCCAAAGATGAAATCTCATCTTTCAACAAGTTTAGGAAAGAAGGCTTTTGATGAGTATAGGCACTTCCTCCATAGAAATCATAAGTATCAAACTACCGAAAAACATCTTTTCAATGGGAAAGAGGAGACTACATCAAAACCATGAAGAATGACACATTTCCTATGGAAGTTTGAATATAATAGAATTAATCATCAAGGTTATACATCGGATCAAATTGTTTATCTATCATATATGATATGTTTTAAATTTATATTTTTATATTGTGTTGTGTCTACTCATGGTGTAATTGACAATAATGGTCATTGTTAGTTTTTTTAACTTATAAGCTTCATGAAGGTCATCAAGGCATTAATGGTCAGCTTCCACAAGGACTGAAAAGTTATCCTAGAAAATTTAGTAGGTTGCCCTACTATGAGCAGCTACAAATTGTACATTTGTTGGATACAATGCAGATCGAAAAGAATATAACAAAAACGTTATGGAAAATATTGGATGCAATGCATGATAAAGAAAAAAATTTCAAAATTTACGGTGACATGCAAGAAGCCAATCATGCAATGAACAATGAAATTCAATTAAATAGCGATGGAGACTAAATTATTATAAGTTCCCTTCCTTCGTTATTAATAGAGCAACAAAGCAATGCTATAAAATAAGTCATACAAAAAAATTGATTTGCCACAGGATTTGTTGTAAACATAAATAATATAATAACAAAGAAAGGTGAATTTGGGTCAGGGATGAAAACACATGATTGGCATACCATCATTAAGGTAATTATTCTATTATATTATATACACTTGTATAATGCATGTACTTTTCAGTGTATTGTGTTTACTACTTTTGGAAAAATAATGAAAAGATCATTTTATAATTGTTGCAGTATGTTCTATCTCTATCTCTCCCAAACAACTTTGACAACAATGTCAAACAAGTTCTATATGATCTTGAAAAATACATGAGGTAAGTAGTGATATTTTTTCAATTCGTTGTATACATCTTATAATTGCCATATTTTTTACTTGTTATGTATATATTTTTGTTAAATCTCATTAATATATTTGTGCCTTGAATCACTTGTAGATGGTTGTCACCTAAAAAAATCCATAAAGAAGATATAAATTATTGGAAGAGAAAAATTCCTCATCTAATGTGTGAAATGCAAAAGTGTCTACCTTCGACATTTTTCAATGCACAAGAAAACTACCTCATACACTAGGTTGAGGAGATTGAATTGTGTGGACCTATACACACAAGGTCAATGTGGATGGTTGAGAGGCACTTGAAATTTTTTAAGGCTTTGGTTAGAAAAAGAGCACATCCTGAGGGTTTTATGGTGGAGGGATATATGGTATACAAAACCACGGTATATATTAGTGAATATCTTCCTAAGTTTGCAGTAAAGATCCATGAAGATTGCATTTGGGATCCCAACTCTATTAACAAATTTGAAGGGGAGTACTTGATGGGGAAAGGTAGATTGAGGAAAGTGAGAGGTAATTATAAGATGGTCATGGAGATTAATTGGAATATATTTTACATATGGTTTTCATGTATAGTGTACTTATTTAATATTTAATCTTCAATATACATCAATTATAAATTAAGGTCGTATACTATGGTATTTAACTAATTATACGTTGTTTGTGAATTTCATTTTTTTTTGATACAGTTGGTCGAGAGTGGGATGCACTACATTTGTACGTTGCCAACAATCTTGATTGGATGATGGTATGGATTGAATGATGTCAACAATCTAGTCGCACATTAACAAGGGAAGGTGTGACTTCGTTGGTTAAAGAATCTCATCATAATGAAGATTCTAATGTTACACAAAGGTAAATTGATTTAGCATATGGTTTAAGAGATAAAAAAGTATGTATAAATATATTAATCACCCAAATTATTTAATTATTTTCAATTATATTGATGTATATATATGTTCATATTATTTTATTTGCATACATTCAGCAAAGAATAAATATGTTTATCAACTAACGATATTGCAATAATTTTTACATGTTTGACATATTGTAGGTGAAATACCACAAGGCTATGTGGTGCAATGGTCATAAATTTTGAATCAAAATGTTGGATGACATGAAGAAAACTTGTTATTCTAGTATAACTATAGTCTTTCAAGTGAATAATGTTTCATCTAGAAACAACATACATCCAGAAGTCTCAGAAAATTGATACTATGAGATTTTGGATGATATACTTGAGTGTGACTTTAAGTCCTTCAAATTAATTATGTTCATCATCCTATGGTACAGGCTACGATTGAATGAAAATGATCTTGAGAAAACTATTATTGAACATGATAATGAATTTACTATGGTTAATACAAGGTTGATCAAGCGAGCTAGAAATGAGCCCTATGTTCTTCCAACCCAATGAGAGTAGGTATTTTACTCAAAGGTTCTAGGTAAATCGGGTTGGTCATTTGTTGTTATACATGATCCAAAAGGAAGGTCAATAAGGATAATGTGGTGGAAGAAGAAGATACCGAGGAACTAGTTGATGATGTAGATGATGATCAGGATAAACAATTAGTTGATGATGTCCCTAACAAAGATATCGAAGAGGAGGAGCTAGATCATGATGATGTAGGAGTTAATTTTCATGAAGGCGATATCTATGCAGATGATGACATTATCAAAAATAATATCGATGATGATGATGATATGACCAATCCTTACAATGTCGAATCTAGATCAAATGATATAGACAAAGAGTTTTATGAAGAAAAATCTCAATGACATTGAAATGTATGAGTTATGCTATTATTTATCTATTTGATATTAATTTCTTGATAGAATTATATTTGACTTATGTGGTTACATAATTAATTCATCATGTTTTAATTTTTATGCCATTACATAATTAATTTAATGATGTACTTTTTAATGTTTAAAAGGTCAAAAAATTAAAACATTTCAATAGTGATGTTAACAACCTTGAAATTAGTGTGTTTTATGTTTCATGTGATCATAAAAGATTAAAAAGTTAGTTGTAGAGGTTGTTTTTCAGTGGTTGCATGTAAAGGCCTCTAAAAGGTATACAATGATCATTGTAATGGTTGTTGAGGGTTGAAGATTTAAAATACAAGCTCTTGACATTCAAAATCTATGTTTTTCTTTAAAAAATTTGTATTTTTCCTATTATGCAGCACTATACGGTCGCATTAATCCATATTTTGATGTGAAATAAAATATAGGTTGTGAACATATGTGTTAGCTTTGATTTGAATCTTATTTGAGGGCTTAAGGTGTTGATTTGAGGTAGAAAGCTTCATTTCCTTGCATACAGCCTGGTTACCCTGTTTTTGAGGGTTTTGTAGTCCAAACATGATATAAAATGGCTCTTACACTTTTTGTGATTACTGTAGCTTGTGTAAAAGGCCCCATGGATACTATTGTAATTGTAGGATGCATGAATAGGTTTTAGGATGAGAAATAAAGAAGGTATAGCTAATGTCCTCAAGAGTTTTGTGAAGAAAAGCATGTAAAATGAGAGGTTCAAGCCTAGGTTTCAACAAAACATGTATGGAAGATCTGATTTTATAAATTTTTATCCATGTGTAGACCCAATGGATTGTTTTTTAACACTGAATATAAATTACACACACACATATATGTATAATAAATGCAACATATCATTAAAGAAATCTATATCTATGTATATAAATGTGTACATTTCTAAATGTAAGTGTAAATGCAAAAAGCATATGGTTTTGTAGTGTTATAGATACAACATATCCATAATTTAATGTAATTGAAATTCTAAAGTCTTCAACACATATAATATGAAATCGATCAAACTATTAAACTACATGAGAAATAAATGAAAATAATAAATGCATATGTATGTGTATTTGTAAATGTAAGTGTAAAATAAATAAGAATAAGGAAAATTATAAAATAATACAAGGAAAGGTTTAGAGATTAGAGTGGGAGATAGATAGAGGGTAGAGGGTTTAAGGGTTTAGAGTTTAAGGATTAATGGTTTAGGTTTTAGGGTTAAAGGTAGAGAGTGTTGGTTTTTTTTTACACTGTAACCAAGTTGGTCTTCTAATCTATCTATGGGATTGCCAATTCCAATCAAGGGTAGCTTGAAGGACCTAGACCAACTGACGAGGACTTTAAAAATCCTCCTATACTTTGGGCTCTGCAAGACCCAGGAGGGTGATCCCTTAATGTGTTTATAACCTCTACACCAATATCATAAACAATATTAACACATAACAAATAATCCCATTGAATAGCTCAACACAATAAGATAATATTGAATAAAATTGGTTGTTCACCTATAATATCAACTATGTGGAGAATGAGATAACTACAACACAATCCATAGTAAAATATAGTCATTAACTTGCAATTTCTAGCAACCTCTAGGAAAAGACAAATAATTATTGAACTACACAAATAAGTACAACTTAGATCAGTGCCATATATTTATTGCAGGTGTCAAATTCATAAACATCTAAAGGTTTATGGCAGATTTAATACATAACTTATAATGTATAAGATCCTTGACAATATTGCATTACAATTTTATCAGTATGCATTCTCACCCAATACTACTTATCAAATCCTTATACAGAACATATCCTCCTATAATCCCATTTAAGCATTTTAATTAATTCCTTGAATTAAATCTAAAATAAGGATTATACACACCACAATAGTGAGATGAATGAAACAACCCTTAGTCATCTTATTCAAAATTCAGATATGCATACAGTGGAGAGACATGAGTTTGAATTTATCATTTCAACTCAAATGCTAGAGTATTGTTATACAACATTAAATCCTCATGAATTCAAAACCAATTAAATATAATAACTTAGAACCTAAATTGTATTTCTCTCTAAAACCATCAGACTTTACAATTTTATCTACAACTTCACCTAGAAAAGACCAAAATTATCTAACTTGATAACTCGTACTTCTTGCCTTGAAATCCTTCTTATAGAAAATGAAGGAGCAAACAAGCATTGGACCAGAAAGTACATGTCACCAGCCAAATGAAGCATTTGGTGATATTTCAAAAATCATTACAACAACCATCACCCTGGAGAATATTCCCATTCATCATGTCAGCTAAGGAAAATTGAGGCAACAACAAAAAACAACAAGAAACCCACGCTGAGACTGCCATCAAAGAAAAACCAAAGGCCATTGTAACCGCAACATCTAATTTACCACCCATTAGTAATTCATTCTTTGATTCCTCCTCAGTCAAATATTTAGTTACCCACCTTTGATATTCTTCATGAGTCAGCAAATCAAAATTAATTACCTCATTCACCTTGGCATTATAAGGTGTTTATTTTACTGCTACCTGATTTGCATCTCTTTCCAAAGATTCCAAAAATGAGCTAGTACTAATTATTTTATCCATATAGCTTACCAACAAGCCATAATCTAAGTTATCACAAATTAATTTAATTTGATCATTGATGACCTCACCTATCTGACCCTGCCACTACTAGAATGACCTCATTTTCCCCTATTCATCAATTATATCAGGTAACAATGTGTTACCCCAATCATTGAAATTCTTCACCAACTCCCTAATCTTCCTACCCAAGTCATCTGGTAAGGTCTAAAAACCTTGAAATGATTTTACTAATGTGCATGAGTAGGCTTTAATGATTGGGGTGTATTTTTTGTATCAAACCTTGAGGCCTTATACATGACATCCAAATCACTGGCCCTAGGGATCCAATTTTCAATCAATGGTATCACTACCTTCTGATCCCTGTCAATATTCTTTATTGCATCTAATAGAAAAGAATATAAAGAATGTATAGATAGTAATTTATCATCAACCTTTTCATTCAAATTCTTTACAATAGTAGTAACAATCTCTTTTTTCTTTGAAAGAGATCCCTCCTCACTTACCCTCAAAGATGCCTGTAACTCATCAATTCTTTGCAAGAGTTGTTCCTTTGTAGGATCAACAAAGCACTTTATTTCTTCATCAATTTCCTCTAAAGAAGGGGTGAAGGTAAGATTCTAACTGGGAGACCTTGGTGAGGAAACAATTGGAGAAGCAAGAGGCACTGACTGTGTTGTGGAAGGTAATGTACTAGTCCCTAGAGCACTTGATGTCTCCCCAATCTATCTATACCTGAACCTTTCCACCTCAATTTGAAGCTCAATATCTTCTATTGCATCTTGTTGTATTCTTCAATCAAAAGGCTATACTTCTCCATTAGGATTTTCTTTTCAACCTCCTCCCTTTCAACAATCTTTTGGGCCAATTTGGCCACATTCATAGTTAAACTAGTGGCCTCGGTGGTTGATGTCTCTGAAGCTCTCTTTATTATTAATCACCCTCTAAAATTTGGATTAATGTTTGTAATATTTGGCTTTCTCCCTTGTGGGGCCAATGCCCAAATTGCCAAGGTTTCATACTCTTCACTAAAAGTAGAATCTTGAAGTGCTGCCTTGACTTCTTCTTTAGATTCTTGCAAGGGATGTTTGGAGTTCATAGTAGCATTAGAGGCCACTACATCTGCAATGTCCCATTCAGGCATAATCAATGCACCAACCTGACTCACCAATTTTCTTCCTTCCTCAAGAGTCATGTTCTTAAATTCTTCCATTAATTTAGCTTTCACTTCCTCATCATTCTTCTGGTCTAACCTATCAGATCTTAATTGTCTTCTCTCCTTACATTTATTTTAATATTATTCAAACTTCATCCTCCATACCAATTACAAGAATACAAGAGTATTTATAAATGCATTGTCATCTAGAAACTCCTTACATGCTTCCATTCTTGCATCTTGTACACTTTTTTTCTTTCATATCTAAATTAGATAAAACCTATTCAGTTGGCCTAGGAGGGGAAGGTATACCAACCTACATGTCCTAATCATTAACAATAATTTCATCCATCAAAATCTCCTATGGTTGATAAGTTCTTTTCCTTTTAGGGCTTGGCTCAGCTAGTGGTGATGGGGGACTATCTTCTGGTGATGACTCTAAATCAATGATCTCAATTGCTCTAGGAACTTTGAATTTTGGACCTAATTGTGAAGGAAACTTTATAATTTGCTTCCCCTTTCTGTCCACTTCTTCCTCATCACTACTGCTATCCTTTTTTCTCCTGTGAATGGGCCACTTTTTTGTAGGCTAGTATGTTGGCCTTGCTTCAAATGGTTTGGCACCTTGTTCTTGTACACCCAGACTTAGCTCTAAGTTTATTCTTTTGGTTCTCAAAGTTCCCATAATCTCTTTGAAGTTATCCATCAAAAAATCAATTTTCTTATGGTGGGGATTGAACTCCAATAGTGGATCATAATTCAAATCCATTTTCTGCACAATATCTAATATCTTATCATAAGCTATCCATTTCTCCTTGTTCAACTCCTACTTATTTAGGTCAAACTCAATTCTGATCAGGTCCTCAGGAAAGTTGAACTCATGCACAAAATTTCCAGCCTTTATTCCTTGTCTAAAAGGGATAAAGAAACCTTCAGGATCATGCTACCGCTTTCGACCACATCTCAAATGACAATCCTCAAAGAATTTCTTAAAGTGCACCTAGCCTCCTTTTGAAAAGGAAAAATAAAATACCACTATATAATCAGGGAAAAATGTTCCCTTACTCCTCCCTGTGAGGTTGTCCTCATGGATGCAACCTATCTACCACATAACTTATGCAAACCCCACTCTTAGTGGCACATTGTATGGTAGTATATGAGGGGATCCTTGAAAACCATATACCCTCAAAACAGTGCTGACTAGGTATGGGATAATGTCACCCCAGTTATGATTGACTTTTAATTTTGGCTTCCTCCTCTTTGGCCTGAGGAAATCACGTAATTCCCTAGGAATCCTAGGTACATTCACAATCAATCTATCCCTCACTCTAGAAGCAAAACAATTATCAAATTGCACATAACTATTGCTTTCTTTATTACAAGATATATCTATAGCTCATATCTGTATTGGAAATCTTTCTCCATCAATCGATTGCCTTAATTTCATCTTCTCAAAGAAGAATTTAGAATTCTTGAATAAAAACATATGCATCAGCATAGAATACTAGAAGAATTGAGTTCTTGTATCATTTTTCTATTGCTTTAACAACCTCATGTATCCTCCCAGCCAAGAAATAAGCAAAGTCATATGTGATAGAGAAGTTAGGGTGTTGTATTTGCACCCCCATGAACATGTATGGAATGGGAATCACTGCACCAGGACTGAAACCTAAAATCTGACACAATGAATAAAAAGTGGCCAAGAAATGATTTTCAAAACAATTTAATCTGAAAGGTTCCTAGTCACTAGGGCTAATATGAAATTTTGAACCTCCTACCCTAGTTGGATGAGGTGGAAGCAATTTAGCTCGAAACTGAGACTTCAATTTTGCATATTCTTGCTTCATTTCCTCAAGGTTGATAGGCACCAAGTCCTCACTTGGTTAACTCAAGTCAAAAAATTGTCGAATATCATCTTTGTTAATTCTTAACAAAACCTTTCCATCAATATCCCTAATTACCCATGTGATAGGGTCATATCTTGCAGCTACTACCCTAAGTAGGTCTACATCAGGGAAAAAATTTGGTACCCCTAGCTTCCCCATATCATACATCCATCAATTTGAAAAAGGGTGAGGAAAATTTATTTTTCCTTACCACAATCTAAACATTTATAAACCTGTGAGAGGAAGCCTAGCATCGGCTATGTTGGAACAATTATATACTAACCCCTCCCCCCAGGATTTTCCCTCACATCAGAACTAATCCCTTCTTTCTACCATTCGTTGATAAGAGCAATTGATCCAATAAATCATCATACATGTTTCTTTTTAAATAGTTAATTTGGCTAAAATTTTGCTTGGGTGGTGCCATCTCAGACAAACTAGGGCTTCTTATAACTTCACACTTTAAATAGCTAGGACTAACAAAAGATATGAAATTATAGAAAAAAATATTACAATTTCTCACACTTTAAATGAACTATAGCCCTAAAATGTTTATCAACAAGCCCTATGATAAGTACAACAAATCTTTTCTTTAATTCAAGCACAGAGTGACTACGAAACACAAAAGATAACTCACAACTCTTTTTTGCATAAATCCCAAATTCTAGCTGTTAGGGTTCACAACCTTGCTCTTGGCTTTGAAACTTCTTCGCAAAATACTTGAATGCTTTGTGAGACACATAAAGCAAGATAATTGATTTTATTTCGATCAAATTGTGCTATTAAATGTCTCATCCGCTATTAAAGCTCACTCACATGTTGCATGAATGACTCCAACCATATTTGATGCAGATTGAAATTCAAGCCATTGATCCTTCAACACAGTCATCGACCCTATCATTAACCCTCGAGTAGCTTTTCCATCAAGATTATAATGCATCTGTCGATTTGAATCATGTGCATCTTAAGAGCACTTTAGTAACCCACCTTTTAATTTATTTAAGGCTGGATTAATGTTCCATGGTATTTCCTATATTCTTTTGGCTTCATCAGATGAGACACATGGCGACTGCCCATGATATCACGATCAACCAAAGCACTGTGGTGGGGCCATCATGAGATGGAAGGGAACAACTGAGATCAAATGGTAGTTGATCAATGGTCATGCAATTTCATCCCCCAGAAGGACACATGACACCTGCCTGCAATATTGCAATCGATAAAAATCTTGCAAATTCTGATCACGCAATGGCAGACAACCGTTGATATCCAAAGTTAATTTGATCAACGGTAGCATGAATTCAATCTATTTTGCAAAATAAAACATTCATTAAAAAGGATGAGGGGACATCGCTAGGCCAATGGTAAATAATAACATAATTTGTTTTTAAAAGATGAAACACAAGGCCAACCGAGACTTAGGAAATAAAACCCTATGGAGGAAATAAAGTATTAAAATCAAAGGCACTCGACCTAGATGAACCGATATTACATAAGTTGTTTCAAAACCCCATCAAAAGTAATAGTGAAATAGAACCCAGCCAAAGTGTGAAATAATCATTAGGGTTTTACATGAAGACAAAGCTAGAACCCCAACCCCTAGAGAACTCAAACAGCATGAAAGACTAGAGACATAAGGCATGAGTGAAAAACAAGGAGAAAAATATTGAAGTTCCATCAATGGCTCCAGTTGGGGACGATCATTCCATTGGAATGAAGCGAGATCCAAAATCTCAAGTAGAGTAGACCAAGATGCAATCATGATGAAAAAAACCCCTACATGAAAGGTTATGAGAATAACAATTGTATCTTGATCACATGATATGAAGGTTCCATTGTTTTTATAAACTTCTTGTAATGACATGTTTTCAATAGGCATATTATCTGTGTCAACTAGAGTTGATGTTTCTTGAATGTCTTTTCCTTTTATGCCTTTCCTTAAAACATCATGCATTGAATGTTATCTGGAAACTTGTTCACCTAATGTTTTATTGTGAAGGCCTTGAATAGAGCCTTGTGCAACTTTAGATTTTGTTTTTGTTGTTGTCCTTCATGAGACCATTCTAGCATGCATTGTGGGTTGTCCTTATCAATGGCAATGACCTTTACCTATTACATTCACTTTCACCAGTGCACCCATGAATGAATGGTAGATACATAAAAATGTCCTCTTACAACACTTTGACACAACATCGCACCATTTAGACATCTTCTATTATGTTTTTCCCTAGGTACCCATGTCATCATCTAATTAGTTAAATAAATCTTATTTATTTGACTAATTTCATTTATTCCCTTCCTATGCATAATCCATCCATTCCTCTAATCTTAATTAAATAATTTATATTATAATTAATTAAATCATTTCCATCCATTCCTTTAATGCTAATTAAATAATTTATATTATTTATTTAATTAAATCATTTCTATTAATTCATCTAATGTTAATTAAATAACTTATATTATTTAATTGATGAAATCATAAATCCAACATTAATTAAATAATCAAATATTTATTTAATTAATAAAATCTTAAAAGTATCTTCTTGCTTTCTTTCCAAAATTTGAACTCATGTGTATCTAATTAATTTATTTAATTAGATAATTCATCAATTATCTTTCTCATCTTTTTCAGGATTTATTTCCTTTAAAATAGAATCAAAATATTTCTATCTTTTCACATCTTATCTTACCTTGTTTTAATTCATTTAAAACAATAAATCAAAATCTTTCTATCTTTTGCAAATCTTATCTCATCTCCTTGTATTTCCTCATTTGTTAAAAATCAAATCCTTATCAATCTTATCTCTGTCCACATCAAAACTCTATAAATTTAACCTTTCACAAGCCATTTGCATCAAATTCTTCAAACATCCTTATGTTGTCAAAATCATTCTTCTATCTTCCATCCATCTCCATCTATCACCTTTGTCACATCGTTATGTTGCTGAATTGAGCAACCAACATTCCTTCAACAATCAACCTTCAAAATCTTGCATTCTTATGTAGGTGGAGAAGAGCCATTGAGGTTAATCAAATCTAAGTTTGACAACTGGTTTGCATGTACTTTCTTTATTTTTATTTTCATTCTACTTTGTACTTCATGGTGCTTGATAGGATTTAATTAGTTTATTGTTTTCAACAATTAAACCTTGCTGATTTTTCCCTATCTACATTTTTGGCACCCACCATGGGGCCTTGCCCCATTTTTAAAAATTATCTATAGGATTTGTCACAGGATTTCACATTCTAGAATTCGGATTTTTGGAAAAAAATTCTATTTTAGGGTATGTGCAGGATCATCATGGAAAAAATAGGCTCTTAAGTGGCAAAAAATTCAAAAAATTCAGAGTTAGGCAACTTGACATAAATTTTTTAATAAGTTATCTATATTATTTCAAAAATATGTAAGAATGGAATTTGTAGCAAATTGAATGTAGTTTCTAAACTACTAGGTTTACTAAAAAAAAAAAGTTATTGATGCAGGAGCATCCAGTGGTGTAAGGGCAATCTTACATCACCCACAAATAGTTAAATTTCAAGTTTCTTAGTTTTTAGATGTTTTTACATTTTTGGATACCCTTTTCATCATAATGAAATTCCCAATTTACGGTTTTTATTTTCTATTCTTGGGTGGAAAGATATTGCAGTTTTAGTTTCTCAAATTTGCACTTGAAAATCTTCTGAGTTAGATTTGAGGCACTTAGATTTCCTGGATCATCCATAAAACTTGCCAAAATTAGTGTAGCCAATTTTGAGCGTGTTCTTGACTTCGATACTTTTCCAATGGTTCAAACGGTTCGCGAATCAGAGTCCCGGATTAAAAGTTATGGCCCCGAGAAGTTGGCGCACTTTCTAGAAGATACAATTGCAAATGTTCTTTTGAAATTTGAACTTCAATTTGTAATTTTTCAGTTCCAAACCACCTAAACTCAAATTTGAATGTTGTTTTGGCTCCAAACTAAAGAGGAGCTCTATTTATGGGTAGGTTTCTAATTTTTGGGTAACTTTTACTGGACAAGCTCGCATATTGCGAAAGGGTGATTCTGTAGCTTTTTGTAACTTGCATGTGTTGTAGAACTTGGGGATTTTGAGATCCTCTGCATGTAAGAAGCTTTATTTTTTGAATAATAAAATTATTCTCTTATTTTTGGGTTATTTTCTAAGTCTTAGGCTGCGCGCTCATCATCTATTTGGTGAAAATTTGAAATTTCAATGCAGTAGTACTTAAATTTTAGGGAAAAAATAGGAAATAGGTCTCTGTCTGACCACCCTAACCACAATAAAATGATAATATTTTTTTATAATATTTTAGATATAAGTAGAGGACTCATGTTTAGATGTGATGCATATTTTTTTGTAATTTTTTTTGAAGTGAATAATTAAATATGATTTTTTTATTACAACTTTTAAAAAATTTAAGAACTCGTATGTCTAACAACCTTAACTTGGTCAAAACTTCATTAAATTCAATTTTTTATTTTTTTAATCCTATAGTATGTGAAGCATCAAATGTGCCACATGTTTCAGATTCAAAATATGTGATAGCGTTTTAAAGCTATAGATGTTTTTCAATCAGCCTATCAATCAAAACTTTAGTTGTAATTCAAATAGAAAATAAATAATAATTATTTATTAAATTAAAAATATAGCATAATTTATATTGGTGGAAAGCTAAGAATCTCTTTTAAAAAACATTTTTGTTCATTAATTTTGGGTTAAAAAAAGTCGTCAGCTACATACCCTACACAACTATTATATCGACACTTTTTGGCCCATCATGATCCTGCACATACCTTTTAGCACATAGGAGGATTTCTGAAGTGCATCTGCAAGTTTTTAAAGTGTATCCATGGTTTCTTTCAATGCTCTTGCAGGTACTTCAACACATCTAGGAACTATTTTAGTGCATCCAAGAACTATTTCGATGCATTTACGAGATGGAATGGTGCATCTATCGGGCTTAGTTTGTTAAAATTTTCTGAAAAACAAAAAAAATAGGTGCATTTGTTTTAGTGCATTTAGTAGTTTTTGTAGTGCATTTGTGACTTTCTGTAGCACATATAGGATCTATTTTAGCACATTTACTTGTTTTTATTACACATATGGGTGATCTTTTGGTGCATACAGGTTGTAACTAAATAGGGTTTTGAGTCTAACGCCTTTCACAGACAAAACCTATTTGGGCTTAAAAGGAATCAATCTAGGATAGTCACATCTAGTTTTAAAAAGAAGCAACCCTAGGGTAGACATGGATTTAAAAAAAAAAAAAATCTAGCATAGTCACCACACATTATTTTGTGGTTAAAATGAATCCCATATTTTTTTGTGAAGCAATATACTCACATAGTTTAGATCATTGTGATTTGGGATTTAAAAACAACATTGTCTACTATGCTTGTGGAAATAGGTCTATGCTCTCCCCTTAACTAGGTGACTAGAATACCAAACTTTCCTTTTACATTCATGCAATTTTATTGCTTTTTTACATCTTGTAGAGAGCCTTCTCTTATGGGAAAAAGTATTCACCCAAGAGGAATGACTCAAGTGGGTTCAAATCAAAGCACGACTATTCCACCCCACTATAAAATTTAAAGAAAATTAGGGGAGACCCTCTTTTTCTGGTAGTGTGCAAGATAACCATCCCCAAAGCCGTTGTTCTAAAGGTTGGGAGGTCTCCTGAGGGAATTTATTATTGCTGCACCTAAAGGAAACCCTTACTATGAACCTAGTGTAGTAGTTAGCCGAAGTTAGTTTCCAAACATCATAATAATCATAGTGTAAGGGGAGGGAAGAATCTACCCCCAAGATACTCACCATATAACTTCCAAGGACTATTTGCTCAGGGGATCTGGTATCCACTTTCTTCACTTTGAGTACGCGGCTAGAAAAGACAAAAACATGGGTGCCCTTTTGGGGGTGACACAGCTATGTGAGTCAACGCAATTCTAAGATGTGGGTTGTTGATTATTATGATGACCCACTTGAGTACTAAGAGTGAGTATGTCTAAATTTTTTGTCATGTTCAAAACCTGTGAAAACACTTTTTGGAAAAACATTTTTTTGAACATAAACTTGATGTTTAGTATAGGGATTAAGAACAAATATTTTTAGAGTGTTTCTTGTGTTTTCAATCACACTAATTTATATAAAAGATCATTTGAAATGAACATGTCAAATTTTAATTGAAACTGCTTACAAACTGTTTGAAAAATTACCTTGAAAAAACTATTTTAGAGCATCTAGGGTATATTCTAGCACATATAAGGTCTATTCTAATACATTCACTAGTTATTCTGGCACTTTTAGGGTCTTTTTTATCACATTGAGTACTTTAGCGCATACGCTAGCTGTTTTAAGAAACAAACTTTTGGTCACTGTCATAATATTTTTCTACAACACATATAGAACACATAGTAGTCCATCTAGGACATATTGTAGCACATTTGACCATTTATCTAGCACATATCCCTATTTCTACAATGCATATAGGTAATGAAAAAGAACATCTGTCACTTTTCTTGAATCATTGATTTTGATAGATCTAAGTTATAGCGTTCTCAGTCCAATATCATATCAACATTTTTTTCTCATGCTTAGGAAGTGGAAATCTACCAAGTTTATCAAGAAGTCAATTTCCAATTGAATCAAGAAACCCAAGAAACCTCTAGGATACAAGAAAACCTTACAATGAAGGAAATTTTTATACAAGAGTCAAAACATCTCGCTTCATTATCGCAGATTTCTCCATAGACACCAAGATTTTGTCAAAGGATTTACTAATGAATACGTTATAGACCTCTAGATTCACGAGCCTATTTTCAAAGAAGAACCCTCTCACAATGACACAATCATAATCAACCTCTTGATTTCAACTATAAACCACAACCTTATATCGAATATTCAACATGTCCTAGTCAAATACTTCAATGAGTTGAAATAGGGTATTTGATATATTGATCATTCTTCGAAAACAAGGATCAAATATTACAAGTGCATCTTATATCACAAACTTCTTGGTTCAACTTCTCCCAATAGGATTTTGATATCCTTTATCATTAGAAGCCACAACCACGAAATTAGGAAAGGGTATGTGCAGGATCATCATGGAAAACATAGGCCCTTAAGTGGCAAAAAAATCAAAACAATCAATGTTAGGCAACTTGATGTAAAAATTTGAATAAGTTATGTATATTATTTCAAAAATATTTAAGAATATAATCTGTAGAAAATTGAATGTAGTTTCTAAACTACTAGGTTTATTTAAAAATAATAAAATCTATTTGTTGAAAATTTTAAATTTCAATGCAATAGTACTTAAATTTCAGGGAAAAAATAAGTAGGTTTCTGTCTGACCACCCTAACCATATTAAAATGATAATATTTTTTTATAATATTTTATACATAAGTAGAGGAATCATGTCAGGATGTGATGCATATTTTTTTGTAATTTTTTTCCAAGTAAATAGTTAATTATGAATTTTTTATTACAACTTTTAAAAAATATAAAAACTCGTATGTCTAACCACATTAACTTGGTCAAAATTAATGAAATTTAATTTTTCTTTTTTTAATCCTATAGTATGTGAAGCATAAAATGTGACCCATATTTTAGATTAAAAAATGTGATATTGTTTGAAAGTTACAGATGTTTTTCAATCAGCCTATCAATTAGGACTTTAGTCATAATTCTAATAGAAAATAAATAATAATTATTTATTAAATTCAAATTAAAGCATAATTTATATTGGTGGAAAGCTAAGAATCTTCTCTAAAAACCCTTTTTGTTTTATCAATTTTGGGTAAAAAAAAGTTGTCAGCCACATACCCTACAAATACCCATAATATTGCCACTTTTTGGCCCATCATGATCCAACACATACCCAAAACATAGTTTTGATCATATCGTAATATTTTCATCTTATCAGATTAAAACATCATTGGTTGCACTCATCAAACTATGATGTAAGTTTAGAAAAAATATCTTGAAATCATATGCCTGTTTTCACATGATCACAATACAATAAACTGAAGGAAGATATTCAACAAGATCATACCTCAAGAACTCAAGAAGAAGGTGAAAACAGTGATCCTCTTTATAGTGTGAGTCAAAATCTCCTTTTTGAAGATAACATGGTTGAAGGATAAAAAAATTCATTCACTTCTAACAAAGATATGAGAGAACCCCTTGAGGATAGTGATGATGAACAAGAAGAAGAGCATCACATTAGAGAGGCTGAGCAAGATCCTAAATTTCTAAAAGTAGTAGAAAAGATCTTAGAATGTGACAAACAAAAATATTTCCTATATCTGGCTGACAAAGGAGCCAAATTGCCTCATGATTTTGATGTTGAGAACATAAAGAGTACTATCCTAATGAAACACCCTTATCTGATCTTAGTGCCTTGGCTCAACATGTTAAAACATTAGAAGGGAAAATTAAAGATCTGCAAGGGGGAGCCATGAAAAAAACATATGCTCTTGATGATATACATCCATATCCTTTTGATCAATGTCTCAACATGATCCCATTTCCTAAGCATTGTGAAATTCCAAAGTTCGATCATTATAATAGAAAATTGGATCCAATTGACCATATGAGGGACTTCTAAAACATGAGTTTAGAATTTTCTCATGAGGATGCATACTTAATGTGTTTGTTTCCATGGAGTCTTAGAGGCCAATCTATGGAATGCTTATCAAAAATAACACCGCCTATGAAAACATTTGAGGAATTGATCAACGAGTTCATCTCACAATATTCATATAACATACAATACCAAATAACCATGATTGATCTATGCAAGGCTAAGAAAAAACCTAGTGAACCATTCATCACATTCCTTCAGAGATGGATAATATTATTCGCTAGATATCCATGGCATGTTCCTGAAAAGGAAAAGATCACTACATTCATAAACAACTTGGATCAAGAGTTGAGTTATTGTCTAAATCTTCACTGTCCTCCCTCTTTTTAGAAAATGATTGAGAATGCAATCACAATTGAAAGTGCATTGGTACAAAGGGGGATAATCAAACTAGATAAAGACAATCCTAGCTCCTCAAATCACCACAATAAAAAATCTAAGGTTTGGACTTGCAACAAAAACATGGTGAATGATGGTGTTGTAGATGAACATCATGTCTCATCTAAACCAGTTGTTCTTAGTGTTCCTCGCAACAACCATAACAATGTCAACTCAGTTACAAATCATGGAAACAATCCCCCTCCTGCAAGGAATAACCAAAATCCAAATTTTGTTCCAAATCAAAGTAATATCAACAGTCAAGGTTATCGTGGAATCAAAAATTCCTTAGGAAATCCATTAAACATGAATCCACAACGATCTTCATTTTTCTCCAACGGAAGAACTTTTACTCCATTGGGACAATCTCTAGAATCCACCCTTAAAGACTTGATGGAAAAGAACGTTATTACCCTACTGCCTCAATGTAATTTTGAACCTGGTGTAAAGCCACCATTGTGGAATGATGTGTACTATTTTGAATATCATATATGTAAATGCCATCATACTAATAATTGCCAAGCCTTGAAGAATGTTATTCAAGACTTGATAAAAAATGGCATCATCACAATAGAAGGGAATCAACAATAAAATGAAGATCACCAAGCATTTTGAAACCCTTTGCCCAACTATCAAAAGGGTGAATCTTTTGGGAAAAATGTGAATCATATTGACGAGCATATAATCAATCATATCTACACTGATGATGAGTAGGTTAATGTTATACAAGTCAAAGAGAAAATTGAATATGGAGAAGTTAATGTAACAGCAAGGGCACAAGCTAAGGTTTTCCTAAAAGATCCTCCATCCAAATCCATGGTGCCCCTGCCTCAACATCAATAAGATTTAATCAATCAACTTGGAAAAAATTATGCTCAGATTTCTAGTTTGGAACTTTTGAAGATTTCCCCAGCACATAAAGAAATTATAGACAAGGCCCTTATTGAAACAACGGTATTTGATGATTTGGATGTAGATCGATTTCAATCCATGGTGGAAAATTTGTCATCACCCACATGCCTCTTATTTTCTGAAAAAGATGATGTTTCCATGACTCATCCCCATAACTCATCACTATACTTAGAAGTCATGATCCACAAGTTTCATGTTAGACGTGTATTAATAGATGGAGGTGTGGGTTTGAACATATGTACCATGAAATTAATTTGGGCTTTAGGATTCTCTCAGGATTCTATTGATCCTAGAAGAAATATTACCATTAAAGCCTATGATGATGAGGAAAGAGCATCCAAAGGTTTAATCATGTTATTTATCAGAGTGGGACCTATTATCAAGAATACTTTCTGTCAAGTATTAGACCATGATCTCGCATACAACATCTTGTTGGGTCATCCTTGGATCCACGAAATGCAAGCTATACCATCTACATATCAACAAATACTTAAATTTCCTTATGACGAATTGGAGATCATGATACCAGTTGATAATTCTTATAGTCAAACTTGTGCTAACATCAAAGCTAGTCAAGACACTTTGGTTCCCAACAATTGAGAAGTGCGTGCTAGTACTTCTCCAAAATTTGATACACAAATAATTCAAGTAAGCAAAAGCTTTGACAAGCAACTATGGTTCAAGGATAATGGAGTAGGAGAATATTCTCTTTGACTAGCTAATCTCCCTACATTGCCTCAGTCACATGGACAACCTTCGATCACACAACATCAGGTATCTACAACATCAACATCAACATAATCACTGACATAACCAATCACAAAGTTTAATGAACAATTTATCAAAGAGAAATTCCCAATTGAAGATCGTGAGGATAGAAAAATGCTCAAATGGCTCTATAGAGATGAAGATGAAGATGAAACCATTCTAAATATCAAGCTACCCACAGATCAATATGGAAAAGGATACTCAATCATGCAAAAGATGGGATATGATGGTAATGGTCCTATCGAAAAGAGAAAAGGAGTAGTTGAGCCTATTCACCTACTAGGACTTGCTATAAAAGATAAAACAGGACTAGGCTATGATACTAGCTCAAAAGAAACAACATCCAAACAATTGACTGATACCATACTCACATTACAATAAAGTTCTGATCCAAGGAAAGCATGCTTAATAGCAATTCAAAATTTCATCGATAATAACTCTGACACAGACTCTAGAGAATACGAGTGGGATACCATCCATAATGATGAATTCTAGAGGGAAAAACAAGTTGATGTGACACACAAGTATACCCCTACTCTAATCAAAGGAGAAGGTTCAGGGACCCAACCACATGAATCTAAATTACAGTTACGTGACTATGACTCTAGTGATACCAAGTTAGACTTAATTGAACAAGACTATCATGAGGATAGTGCCATCATTGACCTACCTCATACCTTAGATCCTATAGACACCTTCGTTATGACCTTAACCATAGTTTATTTCATGCAACCTAATGACCCACTACCACTAATACAACTTGATCTCATCGATTGGGATCTATCTGAACCTCTTGATATACCTATGTTTCCAACCAATGAATCTATCATGAACTTTCTTCATGCAGATGATGTAAATGATTGTTCCACTAGCAAATTTTGGCATAAGGTCTTTAATCAGGAGAGTGTCAAGTCTCCTAGCTACAAAAATAAAAATAAGAAAGAAAGATCTAATGGTGAAAACTAGAATCTAACAGTGTTAGATCAAACAAAAGATAAAACAAAGAGCATATCAGATGGTGAAAACCTTTTTACGGCACCAGATGATGGGATGCTTGACACTCTCCCAGAGCACTATCATGAGTGATCGCCTATATTGATTGAGCCTACAAAAGTAGTTAATGTTGAAACTATAGAGAAACCAAGAATTCTACAGCTAGCCGCATCAATGACAGATAAAGAAGTACCTGAGTTCATGGAGTTCCTTAGAGAAAATCAAGTCAACTTTGCCTAGTCTTATGTAGACATGCTAGGTCTTGATCCTAATCTTATAATGCATCATTTTCCATCAAGCCAAGAGTAAAACCTATGAAACAAAAACTTAGAAAGATGCATCCTTATGTTGCACTACTAGTTAAAGAAGAACTTAAGAAACTCCTCAATGTGGGATTTATAAGTTCAATTGACTATGCAGAATGGATCTCCAACATAGTTCTTGTATCCAAGCCCGAAACAAGTGTTAGAGAGTGTACAGATTTTAGATATCTTAATAAGGAATGTCCTAAAGATGACTTCCCTCTTCCAAGCATTGATACCATAGTAGATCTGACGGCTAGACATTCCATGTATTTACTAATGGATGGATTTTCTAGTTATAACCAAATCAAGATTGCACCTGAAGACCAGGACAAAAAAAATTTCACATGTCCATGGGGAACTTATTGTTGGAACGTCATGCCTTTTGGTTTAAAGAATGTTGGGGCTACATATCAAACAGCTATGACTACAATTTTTCATGACATGTTGCACACATTTATGGAAGATTATGTCGATGACATATTGGAAAAAAACTACACAAGAGAAGGAAATCTCAAGGTACTATCCAAAATATTTGCAAGGTTTGAAAAATTCAAAGTTTGCCTCAACCATAAGAAATTTGTTTTCAAAATCACATCTCAAAAACTCTTAGGATACATAGTTTCAGCAAAAGGAATTGAAGTAGATCCTGCCAAGGTACAAGCAATCATGGAAATTCCCTCACCAAGGAATATCAGTCAGCTGAGGTCACTACAGGGATGACTCCAATCTATATGAAGGTTCATTGCACAAATAGTAGATAAATGTATACCTTTCACACATCTACTACATAAGAATGTTCCTTTCAAATGGGATGAAAAGTGTGAAACAACTTTTGAACAAATAAAAAGTTATCTAATGAATCCACTAGTTCTAGTACCACCAAATCTAAACAAACCACTCATCTTATACATCGCTGCAACAAAGACATCTTTGGGGGAATTGTTAGCACAAGAAGACTCTACAGGAAAGGAACATGCAATCTATTATATCAGTTGAACATTAACAGGTCATGAACTTAACTACACTTTTATTGAGAAGGCTTGCCTAGCAATGGTATTTTCCTTATAGAAGTTTTGACACTATATGTTAACTCATACAATCAATCTTGTTGCAAAAATTGATCCACTTAAGTATCTATTAAGCAAAGCTACATTGATATGAAGGCTAGAAAAATGGGTTATGATCTTAAGTGAGTTTGACATCCATTATATTGATCGCAAAAAAATCAAAGGACAAGTTATTATTGATCAACTGGCTGAAGCACCTTACAAGAAGAGCATCCCATGCACATTGAATTTCCAGATGCTGATGTATTCACTATAGAATCAAAGCAACCTTGGTCATTATACTTTGATGGTTCTTTTACTCAACATGGATCAGGGGTAGGCATACTCTTTGTCAACCCTCAAGGAAATACCATTCCTGGGTCGTATCGACTAATGTTTCCATGCACTAATAGCATAGCCGAATATGAAGCTTTAATTACTGGACTCAAAATAGCATTGGAATGGAGAATCACATAATTACAAGTCTACAGTGACTCACAATTAGTCATTAACCAAATCAATGATGACTATCAGACCAAAGATGAAAAATTGTTACCATATAAGAAAATGGTTGATGATTTCAAGAAATACTTTGTAGACATCAAGTTCATACAAATAACACGGCTCGATAACAAGGTAGTTGATGCTATGGTTACAATCGCTTCATTGTTACAACTCCCTAGAAATAAAGCTCGCTATGAATTTCTGGTGGAACAATCATTTATGGCTGCCTATGACACACATGAAAGCCAAATCATTTGCCACTTAGTAGGATCCAATTCCCTTTGGTACGGAAAAATTTACACCTACCTAAAAAATGACATCTTACCACTTGACTTATCCCGTAACCAAAATCGTAACTTTATCTGCCAATCCTCTTAATATATCCTTATCACTAACACTCTTTATCGTCACGGTCTTGATGGTACTTTACTTCGATGTCTTGAATGTGACAAATCTGACAAGGCTTTACAAGAAGTACATGGTGGCATTTGTGGTACTCATTCAAGTGGACTGACCTTATCCAAGAAATTGATTAGAATGGGTTACTACTGGCCTACAGTGGAGAGGGAATCATTCAATTTTGTAAAGAAGTGTTCTAAATGTTAGATACATGGAAATCTTATTCATGCACCAACATAAGAATTACAACCATTCATACCAACCTGGCCATTATCTCAATGGGGGTTAGACTTAGTTGGAAAGATTCATCCTTCATCCTCAAATGGACACAAGTTCATCATCATAGCAACATAGTATTTTACCAAGTGGATTGAGGCAGTACCTCGTACTAAAGTCACCAGTAAACAAATCTCATCATTCATACTCAACTATCTCATTTGTCGGTATGGCATTCCCAACTCCATCATCACAGATAATGGATGGACATTCAAGAATCAGGATGTTGATGAACTTTGTGAGAGATTTCATATTCAGTATAGACACTCAACACCTTATTATCCACAAGGAAATGGCCAAGCAGAGGCCTCGAACAAAATAATATTGAAAATTTTGAAGAAAACTATGAATGATGCAAGGAAAGATTGGCACATTCAACTTAATCCCGCATTATGGGCCGAGCAACACCATTTTCTCTTGTCTATGGAGCAGAAGCCATCCTACCTTTAGAGGTTGAGATTATATTACTTAGAGTATCTCTTAAAGGTTTGATCATAGATGATGAGTACAGAGTTTTCCAACTACAAGAACTAGAACTTCTTGATGAAAAGAGATAACAAGTAGCTGATCATTTGAAAGCATATCAACAAATGATGTCTCACAGTTATAATCACAGAGTCAAATGACATACCTTTCAAGTTGGTTATCTTATTCTAAAAGAAAACCCACACAATCAGCAAGATAGAGAAAAGAAAGGAAAGTTTGAACCGAATTGGTTGGGTCTGTATGTGGTCATAACAATATATGGTTCAGGAGCATACAAGTTATCAATGCTAGAAGGGGACCTATTTGATGAACCCATCAACAACATGTACCTGAAAAATTATTATGTTTGAAGCAGTTATCATCATCCATAAAAGTCCTGAAAAAATACAAAAACATCAGAAAAAGCCCTAAAGAAATACAAAAAAAGTCCTGAAAAAATGGTTACCTTGGTGAAAACCTGGCAAAAAGGCATCTCGGTAGCGATAAAAAAATAAAAATAAAATAAATAAATAAAATGCAATAAAAACAAATAGTGAAAATCTGGCAAACATACACTATTTGTAGCTCTTCATCTATTAGTACATGTTTTGCACTTAGCTTTGCAACCTTCATTTTTGCACATCTTTCCATCATCTTAGGATCGTCTCAGTATCAAGTTATCATCATTTTCCTAAAGTGATAATGTCTTACCATGGCTTGGTTATTAATACATATTCATTTCAACAAGTTGTGTCAATACTACGAGCAAACGCTGACATGTTGGGGGCAACTAACTTTCAAGTTACAAAAACAGCTAGACAGTGACATAGAATCCAATCATGCAAACAAACAATCAAAGCCTCTGAACAACTATCTAATCATTGATCCATATCACAATAGTTATCAGCAAATTCATATTATGACACATATTTGGATGATCTAGAATCTAAATAATGATTGAAATAACAATTTTACATTTTGAACAATGGTTGTTTGATTTTTTGATATTATCTCTCTGGAGCACACTCAATGATGTACTGAACTAGAGTGGTAAAGAAAGAGGATGATTTTCCTTTGTCTGTTGTCTTGAGGTTAACTATCAATTTGGTGTAAATATGTCATGAGACATGATTTCCAAAAGCATATCATTGATGATAGTTCCACATTTGCATTAGAAAATGGTTAGTCTTTGTCTGTTTATGAAAGAAATGCTCAGGTCATCTCAGTTCAATTATACCTCAATGCTTGTGTTCTCTTTCTATATAAAAAATCATGAAAGTTGTACTTAGGTCATCATCAGTGCTAATTTCCCCTCTGATGCTTGTACATACTTCCAAAATTTTACACGGATCTATGATGATTCAAGAAGGATAACAAAAGGCTCAACAAATGGTTGGTTTTATTTAGTTACATTTCATTTACATCAATGTACATGTCTGCATATTGGATTCACATTAGAGTTTTGAAAAGTTGAACATATAAATCAACGGTTGACATGTCTCTTTGGACTATTTTTGGAGGACATTTGGACATTGGTTTCATCCTCATTTCATTTAGGTCTTATGCATATCATATATTTTAGCATTGATCATTTAGTCTCACATAATTTAGATTTTTTTATTCCATATCATTTCATTGCATATCGTTGATCATTCTCATATCCTTTTGATTCTTTTTCATTTCATATCATTCCTTTATTCATATCACTTTCATTATCATCATTTTACCCATGTCATTTTCATTTTACATAGTTTTATTCCATTTACCATCTTCATTTTATTTTCACCTTATCATATGGTTACATTTTCATTTTATCATATCCTTACATTTTCACATATCATATCACTTCATTACATCACATCATATTATTTTATCATTTTCATTTCACAAGTTCATATCATTACATTTCATTATATTATTTTCAATCATTTTCTAAAAAGAGGGAGGACAATGAAGATTTAGACAATAACTCAAATCTAGATCCAAGTTGTTTATGAATGTAGTGATCTTTTCCTTTTCAGGAACATGCCATGGATATCTAGCAAACAATCTTCTCCATCTCTGAAGGAATGTGATGAATGGTTCACTAGGTTTTTGCTTAGCCTTGCATAGAACAATTATGGTTATTTGGTGTTGTATGTTATAGGAATATTTTGAGATGAACTTGTTGATCAATTCCTCAAATTTTTTGACAGGTGGTGTGATTTTTGATAACCATTCCATAGATTGACCTCCAAGAATCCATGCAAACAAATGGATTAAATATGTATCCTCATGAGAAAATTCTAAAGTTATGTTTTGAAAGTCCCTAATATGGTCAATTGGATCCAATTTTCCAATATAACGATCAAAATTTGGAATTTCACAATGCTTAGGAAACAAGATCATGTTGAGACGTCGATCAAAAGGATATGGATAGATATCATCAAAAACATAGGTTTTTGTTGTGGGTCCCCCTTGTAGATCTTTAATTTTCCCTTCTAATGTTTTAACATGTTGAGCCAAGGCACTAAGATCAAATAAGGGTGTTTCATCAGGATTACTCTTTATGTTCTTAGTATCAAAATCCTAAGGCAATTTGGCTCCTTTGTCAGCCAGATATAGGAAATATTTTTTTTGTCGCATGCTAAGATCTTTTCTACTACTTCGAGAAATTTAGGATCTTGCTTAGATTCTCTAATGTGACGCTCTTCTTTTTGTTCATCATCACTATCCTCAATGGTTTTTCTCATATCTTTTTCGTCCATAGTGATCCCACAATAGTGGTTTACAATTTTTGGCCAAACTGGACACTAAAATATTTTTTTTAAACTAAATCTTCACTTTCGAGCACCTATAACAGCTAAACCATGAGGAATTCACAGATGATGCAAACTAGAGTTTTGTGAAATTTTATCTGTAGATTCTAAATATATTTTTTTCAAAATTTTTGGAATCAGATTGTACTTATTTTTCCATCTCCCTTGAAAACTAGTTTTTTTCAAAAAACATTTTTGAAAACTGATGCTCACTGTATAATGCATAACTTTTTTTCCATGAAGGATAAAATTATAATTCTTTATAATTTAGATTTGTAACTTCAATATCTAGTGCTTCCACTTGCTTAGATAGTGTTTTATTGAATATTTTTTCCTTAATCAAGTTTCAAGTCAAACCAATTACAATTCAGATGTAGGAAGACTGTATAACGTGTGACTTTTTTTGTGTGTATCAAAATTCAATTTTTCTTTTTTATTGGATCAAGGACTTCAATATCTAGTGCACTCATATTTTTCAATTTTTTTTTTGATAATTTGCTATTTTTCCACATGTGTAGAATAGAGAGCTTTATTTTCGATGAAAAACCTACATTCATAAGAAATAAAAAATAAATATAATAATCAAATTAATTTAATTAAAATTATACTTTTTTGGAATCTTATAATAAAGAATACATACTAAAAAAAATAAAAAATTTAAATGTATTCATCTGATCTCTCAAAAGGTAAATCAAAAGTGGTTTTTTATCAGCATTTTGATAGGTGTAAAGGAGACTATGTTATAGGTATGGCTTAAAACTAGTGGGGTTCTATCCAAGGGGGATTGGTCTAAGGTGGTTTGATCAAACCCTCTTCAATTGGAATCCTTTAAATGGAACTTTTCAAATATTAAATCATTATATTTTTTAAAAATATGTGATTTCAACAAAAATCAGAATCTCCTAGAAAGTGTAAACCACTATTGTGGCAACACCACGAAAGTAAATGGATTCTTTTCTCCTTCGACCATGTTATCTTCAAAGAGGGGATTTTGACTCACATTATAAAGAGGATCACTATTTTCACCTTCTTCTTGAGTTCTTGATGTATGATATTTTTGTTGAATATCTTCCTTCAGTTTATTGTATTGTGATCATGTGAAAATAGGCATATGATTTCAAGATGGTTTTTCTAAACTTAGATCATAGTTTGATGAGTGCAACCAATGATGTTTTAATCTGATAACATGAAAATATTATTATATGATCAAAACTATGTTTCCTAATTTCATGGTTGTGGCTTCTAATGATAAAGGATGTCAAAATCCTGCTGGAAGAAGTTGAACCAAGAAGTTTGTGATATAAGATGCACTTGTAAGATTTGATCCTTGTTTTCAAAGAATGATCAATATATCAAATAGCCTATTTCAACTCACTGAAGTATTTGACTAGGACATGTTGAATATTCGATAGAAGGTTGTGGTAAATAGTTGAAATCAAGAGGCTGATTGTGATTGTGTCCTTGTGAGAGGGATCTTCTTTGAAAATAGGCTCATGAATCTAGAGGGCCTACATCGTATTCATCAGTAAATCCTCTGAAAAAATATTGGTATCTATGGAGAAAGATCTGCAATAATGAAGCAAGACGTTTCGACTCTTGTATAAAAATTCCTTAGTTGTAAGGTTTTCTTGTATCCTAGAGGTTTCTTGGGTTTCATAATTCTATTGGCAATTGACTTCTTGAAAAACTTGGTAGATTTCCACTCCCTAAGCATGAGAAAAAAATGTTGATATGATACTAGACTGAGAATTCTATAAATCAGATCTTTCAAAATCAATGATTTAGGAAAAGTGACAGATTCACTTTTTTGTTACCTATATGCATTGTAGAAACATGGATATGCACCAAAGAAATGGTCAAATGCGCTACAATATGTCCTAGATGCACTACTATGTGTTTTATATGCGTTGTAGAAAAATATTATGACAATGACCAAAAGTTTGTTTCTTAGAATAGCCAGTGTATGCGCTAATGTACTCAATGTGCTAGAATAGGCCATAAAAGCACTAGAATAACCAGTGAATGTGCTAGAATAGACCTTATATGTGCTAGAATATAACCTAGATGCACTAAAACATTTTTTTCAAGGTAATTTTTTGAACAATTTGTAAGCAGTTTTAGCTAAAATTTGACATGTTCATTTTGGATGATCTTTTATCTGAATTAGTGTGATTGAAAACACAACAAACACTCTCAAAATAGTTGTTCTTAATCCCTATACTAAACATCAAGTGTATGTTCAAAAAAATGTTTTTTTCAAAAAGTGTTTTCATAGGTTTTGCACATGACAAACAATTTAGACAGACTCACTCTTAGTACTCAAGTAGGTCATCATAATAATCAACAACCCACATCTTAGAACTGCATCCACTAACACAGTCGTGTCAGCCCCGAAAGGGTGCCTGTGTTTTTGTCTTTTCCAAGCACGTAATTAGAGTGATGGAAGTGGATACCAGATCCTCTGAGAAAATAGTCCTTGGTAGTTATATGGTGAGTATCTTGGGGCTAGATTCTTCCCTCCCCTTTCACTATGATTATTATGATGTTCAAAAACTGACTTTAGCTGGCTACTACACTAGGTTTGTAGTAAGGGTTTTCATTATGTGCGGCAATAATATACTCCCTTAGGAGACCTCCCAGCCTTTAGAACAAATGCTTTGGGGATGGTTATGTTGCACACTACTAGAAAAAGAGGGTTTCCCCTTATTTGCTTTAAATTTTATAGTAAGAAAAATAGTTTGGCTTTGACTTGAACCCACTTGAGTTTTTCCTCTTGGGTGAATACTTTTTTCCCATAAGAGTAGGCTCTCTACAAGATGTAATAAAGCAGTAAAATTGCATGAATGTAAAAGAAAAGTCTGGTATTCTTGTCACCTAGTTAAGGGGAGAGCACAGACCTATTGCCACAAGCACAATGGACAATGTTCTTTTTAAAGCCCAAATCACAATGATCTAAACTATGTGAAGATATTGCTTCACAAAAAAGCATGGGATTCATTTTAACTATAAAATCAATGTGTGGTGACTATCCTAGATTGCTTTATTTTAAATCCATGTCTATCCTAGGGTTGCTTCTTTTTAAAACTAGATGTGACTATCCTAGATTGATTACTTTTAAGCTTGAATAGGTTCTGCCTACAAAAGGCATCAGACTTAGAAACCTATTTAGTTACAATCTGCAAGCGCCAAAATATCACCCATATGTGCAATAAAAACAAGTAAATGCACTAAAAAATATCCTATATGTGCTACAAAAAGTTTGAAATGCACTACAAAAACTACTAAATGCGCTAAAACAAATGCACCTATTTTTTGTTTGTTTTTCAGCAAATTTTAACAAAGTAAGATGGGTAGATGTACCATTTTGTCTCGTAAATGCACCGAAACAATTCTTGGATGTGCCGAAGTACCTACAAGAGTGTTGAGAGAAACCACGAATGTGCTTTAAAAACTTGTAGATGCGCTTCAGAAATCCTCGTATGCGCTAAAACAAAAAAATTTGCTAAAAATTTGAATTCTAGAATGCAAAATCCTATGAAAAATCCTACAAATAATGTTAAAAATGGGGCAAGGCCCCATGGTGGGTGCCAGAAATGTGTGATTGAATTTTTATGCATGTTAAATATGTAAAACAAATTGAATCAAACACACCAATAAGACCTTATATCAAAAATAGAATATTAAAATAATAGAGATGCAAACTCAGTATTTTGTCATCAATGTCATCCTCTCGTCCTCTATCTCCAGTGTTTTGTTGATTCCAATTGGCTCTTAGATTGTAGGCTAGGCTCAACAAATAGTCTCGTAGAGAATGAGATTGAATATGAAATGTATGTAATTTCTAATGCTAAGACATGATTATTCTAATGCTAAACATGATTGCTAAAATAAAAGATTATGATAATGCTATGAATAAGCTAAAATGACAATGCTAGAATGCTAGAATGCAATTAGTCTCTAATTCCTTTGTTATGTGCTTGTGTATTGTGTCCCCATTGCTTGGATTTGCAGTGCTATTTATAGATTTTTTGAAAGCTTTTGATTAGCTAATATGATCAACGATTATGAAAATTCATGGCAGATCGAATCGTTGAAGATGGATAAGACTGAAGAAAAATAGAAGAAAACAAAAAGCAATAATTTTTTTCTTTTCTATAAAAAAGGTAAGATAAAATGATAAAGATGATTTGTAAAAAATCATCTTTTGTGAGATTATGGAAAGATTTTGAAGAAGATAAATAATGAATTATTAATTTCAATTATTCATTTATGGGCAACACAAAGATTCTTCTTAAAATAGAATATTTACCCTAGATTTGAAGAATAATGGAAGATTTCATAATTAAATAAAATATTTAATTATGATTTTGAAAAGATATGGAAGATATTTAATTAAATAAAGATATTTAATTAAACTTTTTAAGAAATGGCATGTTAATGAAATTAATTAAATAAGATATTTAATTAATTAGAAGAAAGAATTGAAAAAAAATATTTAAATTTAATTAAATAAATAAGACTTAATTAAATTCAAAAGTGATAATTAATTAAAATAAAGTGTATTTATTTAATTAATAAAGTGGACATGTGAAATAATTAAATAATTGGCCATACCCCACTTGACTAGTCATAGGGTTTGTTGTTGTGTATTCAAGTGTTTGCTTAATCATAACATCTAATCTTCAAATAAAAATTTATCATTTTGTTTGGTGTGTTTGTTCATGCATTTACATGTGAAATATTGTGTTTGATAGTGCCCAAGTCAAAATTCCAATAAACACTTGCCACATCATCCAAATCATACAATCTTGTTATTCCATATCATATTCTAATCATCATTATCTCTTTGATCCAATCAACATCATTTTACACCATGAAAACATTGGAAGACATGGAACAAGAGGTTGTTCACATGCTTCACATAGTTAAAACAATTCAAACACCTTTACCCCAGCAACTCATTCACAGATTCCATGACATAATACAAAAACATCAAGCAAACAAGTCACCTCAAATTCAACAACTCATAGCACAAGCCCAATACCTCATGGCCACTTGTCAATTCCAACACCCACAACATCATCCCCTATCCATTCATTATCACCCTTCCACCTCATACAAATCTAATCCATCCACTTCTTTGTATGTCAATGCCACATCAACCTATCAAGTCACATCACAAAAAACACATGTGAGTTTAAGTCCACTTGGGCAAAAAAATCAAGAGCCTTTAAGTTCCAATGCAACCATTCACAAGGGGAACACTAATATAGGTTATGTACTCTCTAAGTATATCATACAACTATCCAATCAAAATAAAAACCCTAAGCCAACACCTTCCACCCCTACACCTCCTAAGGATGTGACCCAAGGGCTACAAGCAAGGAATCAATTGTCACCATGTCATTCAACACATATACTTGAACATACAAAAGAGTCCTCAAACATCATGTCAAGTCCTTCAAGTCAACCATGTCATCCACAACCCCTTGAGCCAATTCAAGAGTCTCCCCTCATAAGTCCAAGTCACCCTCTTTCATGCTCCTATGTTGTTGACCATCAAGAACATGTCAAGTCTCTCCATGAGAAATCCCCTTCGACTTCCATTCAAGAAACCCAAGAGTTATATAAATATTCTACTCCCAAGTATGTGGAAACATCAAGCCCTAGTCCTAATCAAGATCAAATCATTTTCATCCGACCTATCCATAATCTATATCATTTTTATGATCAAGATGATATCCATAATGGTGAAGAACCTATCCATGAGCAACTTGATCCTAAACCCATCCATGAGAAAAATATTCAAAATTCACCCCCACCTAGTCCTATCCATCATGCACAAAAATCCACTTCCCTTGATGAGACACATGCCCCCGAAGCACACATAGAAGATCAAACAAATATCTTGGATCTAAGTGAACACAATGATAATCAAGATCCTAATGATCCTTCATCACCCACTATCAACCCCATTGCAAGTCCTTCATCATATCCTATTGGTCTTTCCACCCTCATTCATGAATGTTCCTCCTTAGAACAACAACAACCATTATCTTCCCTTGCTTCATTTTCTCCATCCAATAAGGAACTCGTGTCTAGTGTTCCACCTACACCTAGTCCCATTATCCATTGCACACTCCAAAACATGAACCACCAAGGTAAAGGTCGAGACCTTAATGAACAAGATATTTTGGAGCCCATCCATGTCAAAGTCCCTCCATGCTCTTATGGCCTTGGACATACACCCCAAGGACAACAACCTAAAGATGCTGGTATTTACTCCATAACTCCTAATTCCACTTTCCATCATAAAGCCTATCATATCCCTAAAACATGCATTGTCATTCCACCTCCATCATCCTACAAATTTCAAAAGCATGTGACCATAAACCTTCCACCATCAAATTTTCCACCATTTCTTCTAACTCCTAATATCCCTCCATCCACTTTACCACCATTACTCCGAACACCTAATATCCCTACCATTCAATCCTCTTATCCATTTATCCAAAAATCCTCTAAACATCTTAATCATGACCAATCAATGGACACATTGTCTAAACATAAAGCTTTCGCCCATTCCACCATACCCATGGGATTCAAAAACATGAATTTCAATGCCTCTACCTAGAAAGTAAAAAATTATAAGGGTTCTCATGCCTTAGGACATCAATACAAAAAGTCAAAGAAAAATACATCTAAAAAGTTATATAAGCCCATACCTCCAAAAGTAAAGGCCAAAACTAAAATGGTTTGGGTACCTAAGAAAAAAGAAAGCAAGTCAAATGAGGCATCCACATCACAAAAATTCCAACTATCCACTTCCACCTCACATTCCCACTCTATTCAAAAATCTCAAATTCCTAAAACCCATAAGAAAAATAAAAGTCATAAAAATACTAAGTCTATGTGGGTACCTAAAACACTTCATCCACCACCTCCTAAGAAAACATATCCATTGCTTCCTATATCCCATCCACATCAAAAGCTTCAATGTTTATCACAATGTGTGCAACTATTGGTCATGGTTCCCTTCCATTTCACAACAATTCCACATACCTCAATCTCCTCACCCTTCACCCATTATCCCACATATCTCCCCCATCATCTTCATATGGTCCATTCTTTTGACTAAGTCTCTCCATTCATTTTTTTACATAAGTCCCATATAATCCCTATCATCTTCCCTACATAATCTACATCATAATCCATTATTTTCCTCCATAATCCACCTCATAATCTGCCATCTACCTAATCCATCTCACACTCATGCAATTCCTTACCAACATCTATGAGCACTTGGCATGGTCCATGCAATGACATTCATCTCTAGTGGGACTACCACCTTTTATGGAACTAGACACTTGAGTCCTTCCTATCCATATCCTCTTCTCCTATCCAAAAAACAAAAAGAAGAGGTTAAAGAGAAATCCCTTCGTCCAATGGTGAAAACTTGGCAAATAGGCACCCTGGATAAGTACCATGATAAAAACCTAGCAAATAGGCATCATGTGTAGGTTGATCTTCTATGTCACTTACACTTGGGGGCACAATGTCTTATCTATCAAAGCTATCATTCATATCATATCATTTCCATCATGCCTACCATTTTTAGCCATCATACATACCTATCATATTAAGTCCACTTATCCACCCTTCTTCTTTTAATCTTGATGAAGAAATATGGGAAAAATGTTGAAACATGTTTTTTGGGTATCTCTTGACATACCTCATCCTTCCAAACAAGTCTACCATTATCCTATTGTCATAAGTTTTGTCCAAAAAAAATCCTAAGTCTTGTACCTAGAATGGGGCATGTTATTCTGATGTGACATAGTCTTTGGAAATCACATCCTTTCTCTCTTATGATGCATACATCCATTCCATTCACTATGACCTATCTTTTCCATCCATCCATATATCATGAGCCTTTTATCCCTTATCCCATCACCCACCCTTTCATCCATCAATCCCATCTATCTCCTTGCACCTACACTTGGTTTTCCCTTGTCATTGGTATCTAGCACAAAGGCTACTCAAATTTTCACCTTTTGACACATCAAAAAAATTCAAATATCCAAAAAAAAAATCCAGAAAATACAAAAACCAAATATTCTCAAAATACAAAAAAAAAATCTCCAAAAATACAAAAAAAAAGAACAAGGTCCTAAAAAAAATCCAACAAAATCAAATAGCCAACAAAAATCCAAGCAATAAAAAAATTCCAATCAAATCAATTCCTCAATTCAATCAATCAATCATATAATCAAATCACTTCAACCTAAATCATTCCAATCACTTCAATTCTTCTATTTGATTGATCACATCCTATCATCCGATGAATCATCATATCATTACAAAATTGTTTCTTCAAATCAATCAAATCAATCCAAGCAATAATTCAACTGCAAGTCAATCCTTAATCGATACCAATCAACTTGATCAATCTTGTCAAATTACCTAATTATATCTTGTGGTCTTGATCCTAATCTTATTGTAAACCAAATCAACCAATCAATCAATCAATTATACTCACCCTGGTGTTGATCTAGGGACATGTCGCTCCCCACAATGAAAACACCATCATCATTAATCAAAATCAATCAATCAAATCAATAGTTTACATCTTGACAGGGGCAATTCCTTGTTTGTTTTTGAATCATTTGTGCATGCTTGCTTGCTTTCTTGTGTGGGGTATGTGCAGGATCATCATGGAAAAAACAGGCCCTTAAGTGCCAAAAAATTTAGAAAAAACAAAGTTAGGAAACTTGACATAAAAATTTGAATAAGTTATCTATATTATTTCAAAAATATGTAAGAATAGAATCAGTAGCACATTGAATGTAGTTTCTAAACTACTAGGTTTGTTTTAAAAAAAAAATCTATTTGGTGAAAATTTTAAATTTCAATGTAGTGGTACTTAAATTTCAGTGGAAAAATAAGTAGGTGTCCGCCTAACCACCCTAACCACAATAAAATGATAATATTCTTTTAAAATATTTAAGATATAAGTAGAGGACTCATGCCCGATGTGATGCATAATTTTTTGAAATTTTTTCCAAGTAAATAATTAATTATGAATTTTTATTACAATTTTTAAAAAATATAAAAACTCGTATTTCTAACCACCTTAACTTGGTTAAAACTTCATGAAATTCAATTTTTCCTTTTTTAATCATCTAGTATGTGAACCATAGAATGTGACACATGTTTTGGATTCAAAAAATGTGATACCATTTGAAAGCTATAGATGTTTTTCAATCCACTTATCAATCAAGAATTTAGTTATAATTTGAATAGAAAATGAATAATAATTACTTATTAAATTCAAACTAAATCATAATTTATATCATTGGAAAGCTGAGAATCTCCTTTAAAAACCCTTTTTGTTTCATCAATTTTGGGTAAAAAAAGAGTTGTCAGCCACATACCCATCATATTGCCACTTTTTGGCCCATTATGATCCTGCACATACCCTATGTGTTATCATTTTATCTTGCATTTGTATCAAATCCATATCATTCCAGCTAATAGTCATATATTGTGTATGTTGGAGTAGTTTTTTACACTATCCTTTGCATCTAAGGTCACATCATATGTTTTGTGCATTAGGACTTTAATGCTCTAAGTCTACTTCCTCATATGTCTAGACAAGTTTGTATTACGTTGGGGCACAAGACACATTGTCACCTTGGTCCTTATATCTTGGTGCATAACATCTAGTGCTATATCAAACATCATGGTTGTTCACCTTCATTGCAGCATAGTGCATACTTTCATCTCCTTCATCCACTTGCTATCTTGCATCATTCATCTTATCCCCCCCTTTATCATTTCATTTCGAGATCCTACCTGTGTTTATCCAACCTGCCTATCCTCTTGAGGGGGCATCATAATTCCATCATCCTATCTTTCTATCATTATCCATTTTCCTCTATCCATACCTTAACTTCTTTGAAATGATGTTACTCGACACAAATATCATCATCTCAAAGAGGGGCAAAATGTAGATACCTAAAAATGTCCTCTTACAACACTTTGTCACAACATCGCACCATTTAGACATCTTGTATCATGTTTTTCCCTAGGTACCCATGTCATCATCTAATTAGTTAAATAAATCCTATTTATTTGACTAATTTCATTTATTCCCTTCCTATTCATAATCCATCCATTCCTCTAATTTTAATTAAATAATTTATATTATTTAATTAATTAAATCATTTCCAACCATTCCTCTAATGTTAATTAAATAATTTATATTATTTAATTAATTAAATCATTTCTATTAATCCCTCTAATGCTAATTAAATAATTTATATTATTTAATTGATGAAATCATAAATCCAACATTAATTAAATAAATCAAATATTTATTTAATTAATAAAATCTTAAAAATATCTTCTCATTTTCTTTTCAAAATTTGAACTCATGTGTATCTAATTAATTTATTTAATTAGATAATTCATCAATTATCCTTCTCATCTTTTTCAGGATTTATTTCCTTTAAAAGATAATTAAAATCTTTATATCTTTTCACATCTTATTTTATCTTGTTTTAATTACTTTAAAACAATAAATCAGAATCTTTCTATCTTTTGAAAATCTTATCTCATCTCATTGTATTTCCTCTTTTGTCAAAAATCAACTCCTTATCAATATTATCTTTGTCCACATCGAAACTCTATAAATCTAACCTTTCACAATCCATTTGCATCAAATTCTTCAGACATCCTTATGCTATCAAAATCATTCTTCTCTCTTCCAGTCATCTCCATCTATCACCTTCGTCACATTGTTATGTTGCTGAATTGAGCAACCAACATTCCTTCAACAATCAACTTTCAAAATCTTACATTCTTATGCAGGTGGAGAAGAGCCATGGAGGTTAATCAAATCTAAGTTTGAGAATTTGTTTTCATGTACTTTATTTTTATTTTCATTCTAGTTTGTACTTCATGGTGCTTGATAGGATTTAATTAGTTTATTGTTATCAACAATTAAACCTTGCTGATTTTTTCCTATCTACATTAATAATATCAATCCCCTTTTCCTCTTGTAGCTCTCACAAAGGTGTTGTCCTTGTACTTGTATCATGACCTTGATTCAACCATTGCTCTTCTTTTGTTATGTGTAATAAATACACATAGTCTCCTCATTTTATCTTTATTGGAAAGCCACCTATCACATATGTGGGTGACCTAACAACTCACCTTCCTATATGATGTGTGATTTTCCAATAGGGTTATGGTGAGAGGGGCTTGACAACAACTTGAAATTCTTCCTCATTCTTTAAAAGATGTCTAATTGAACTTGATGCATCTATGAATTCACTTCTTTTATAAACAGATCATAGATCTTCTTAAGAATATTGAAGGACACATCAACACATTATGTTGCATCTTTTGAATATGTCCTTTCTTGTCCTGTCTTATGTTACTAGTCTTTTATGGTATTGGGAAAATCCTAAGGTTGGGGTTTTTTCTTTGACTGAATCCCTCTATCTCCCTCTCCTCAACCCATAACCCTTGTAGAGCCATAAAAATGCATGTTCTATGGAGTAATAAAAACCATTTCAACCCACATCAATAAAGCCATTCTAATTAAAGTAAAACTAGAAATGCAAATCTAAACTACAAAAACAAAATACTACTTTTAAAAGAAATCAATCTTCATTGTCTCCCTATCACCAAGATCTTTGTTTATGCATTTCCTCTTAGATTTTATGAGCACAAAATGCAATAAAGAGGCTATGGTGAATAAGAAATGCAAGCAAGATACAAAGATGATATGAGTATGTAAATTTGTAAGAAAAATTTGTGAGAGCCAAAATGAGAGGGAAATCCCATTTTAAATATGATTTCCTTGAGGATGGAGAGGGGTTGAGGATGAAATGTGGGATAAAATATGTGAGAGAAGGAAATGTCATTATCCCACATTGTTGGGTTAAATGTTATGCATGAGAATGAAAGTGATAAAGGGATATTAGATTAAAATGTACCTAAATGATTAAATATGAATAAAATGATTAAAGATGCTTTACAAAAATGCAATATTTCATGAACGATTTATGCAAATGATATGATTAATATGCAAGTTATGAAAATTAGTTTATTATGAAATAATAATCAATCACTATGATAATTGATTTATTAATGGAGATGAATATGAAACAATTATGGATGATAATGATAATTGATTTAATATGGAAATGATGTTTATGACTTATTAAGCAAATGGATTATAAATGATTATAATTTATTATGCAAACAGGTATGAATGATAGTGCAAATGGACATGAACATTAATGCAACAGATATTGAATGAGCATGAGATGGTTCAATGATTTGATGAAATGCATGAATAGAAGAAATTATTGAATGAATTGATTAAGTAAATAATAATATATATTTAATCAATAGACGAATATTGTTACGATTGTGAGGACAAATTTGAGTGTTTACATTTTTCCCCTCTTTGAGACAATGTAGCTTGTTACGTTGTTTCAAAGAAAAATATTGATCAATTGATACATGTCCCAAAGATATCTTGGTAAGGATTATGATAAGAATGATATTCCCCCTCAAGAGATTGATCAAAAAGATTGTAAGAAGATTAATCTCTCAATAGATGTCTAGAAAGTGATTTGATACTTGATATTGCACAAGTGATAAAGCAATGATGTACATTTTGATGAAAATGCTCAGTTGATGGGTGTAACTGAACAATTGATGGAAATGATCAATATAGCCAAGTTGATGAGCTGATGAAGCTAATTGAGAATTATGCTTATGCAAGACGAGGTGTTGCAATGATGGATTGATTGATGGGTTAAGGGGACATAAAATTTTGAGAAGTAGGTTGATTGATTTGAGATTTGATTCAAGAGACATATATTAGTGAGTTAAGCAATTGATTGATTTCTTTGCGACAAGAAAGATGAAGAAAATGAAATGCAAGATGAAAGAGAATGAAGGTGATGAAGCCTCTTGTGCCTTTTAAGTGCTTTTATCATCATTGAGCTTATTATATCATAAAATAGTATAAGCATCTAGATAACATGAACATCTAGATGACCTGAATACTGTTTGTATTTTTATTTAGTAATAAAGTATAAGTATCTAGGTATAAGAACCTTAGATGACCTAAATACTTATTGCATGGAAGAAACTATTAGACAAGGAATGTTCTCATCTACATTACACTCATAGGTCCTAGATGGTTTTAGACAACCATGTCCTAAGACGAGTCATCCTATGAATAAGAAACAATCCACAAACAACAAATAAATGAACATGCCCCATCCTTGCCTCTCTAGTCAAAGACATCCTGAAGAAGCTAAAGGACATTTCACCAAAGATAAAATCATAAAATAAGCAAAGATCAACAAACAAACAGGGGTTCTTCTTCGATGTAGAACTGATTCTTGTTACAGTTTATGCGGTTGGTTGGATTTGTAAGATGGGTTGATATATATGTTATAATGTTTGCTTGATTTTCAACACTTGCATGTTTTGATTTTGTTGAAGTTCAAAGCTGTGTGGTGATTCTGAAAGTGTCATTGTTTTTTTGGAATTTTTGATTTTTTGATTTTATTTTATTTTTGGGATTTTGGAATATTTGATTTTTTTTGGATTTCTTTAGGAAATTTTATGATTTTTTTTGGATTATTTCAAGACATTTTATGATTTTTTTTGGATTATTTCATGACATTTTATGATTTTTTTTTGGATTATTTTAGGACATTTTATGATTTTTCTTTTTTAATTATTTCAGGACATTTTATCATGGAAATAAATGAGAAGACAGACAGAGAGGGTAGTTTCTCTGACTGCAAGATGCTTAATATCTTAACCCATAGCTAAGGTTAAGGAGATGCCCCAGTGAGGGATAGGACCAACCTAGTATGTGTGGCACAACGAGTGAGCAAGGGGAATGTCGAACAATTCACAAGCCATGGGGAGTATGAAAAGCTCATTATGAAGTGGAGGATGAATGAAAACGGAATGAAAAGATCAAGTAGAGCTCCAAAGGAAAGAGGAGCAAAGCCTCTACACAAGGTGCTGATTTCTCGGTTTTCACCATGGTACTTGCTCAAGGTGCCACCAAAGTGGTTTTAACCATTGAAAGAATGGATTTATCTTTTTATTTTTCTTTTTTTATATTTTTTTTAGGAATTTTTTCCTTTCTTTTGTATTTTTTAGGAATTTTTCCCTTTTTTTTGTTTTTTTTTAAGAACTTTCTTCCCTTTTCTTTTTGTATTTTTTTCAGGACTTTGAAAATATTTTACCCTCTAAAGCATTTATGTATTTAAAACTTGATGGGATCACTAATCAATTCAATTCCCCACTAATAAAAGGGACATGGTGTAGCAAGAGACTACGATTCCTGTGCAGGAGCATGTATCAAGTTTGCATGTTTTTGACACTGCTTGCATTTTTTAACAAACTGATAGGCATCCTTTTCCACTATAGGACAATAATAACCCATATGCAAGAGTTTCTTGGCTAAGGGATGACCGCTAGAATGTTCCCCACATATACCTTCATCTACTTCTTGTAAAGTAGTTTTGACCTCATCATGCTCAAGACATCTAAGTAAAGTACCATCAAGACCTCGATGATAAAGGGTATCGGCTAAGATCACATAGCAGGAAGCTTGATGGATAAAGGTTTTACAAGATTTATTGGATAGGTTTGATGGCAAGGTGTTATCTCGAAGATAGGTATAAATATACCCATACCATTGGGAATTAGGACCAACAATGAGACAAATCATTTCAAATTGTGGTATATTGTAAGCAGGTTCCAAAAGAGGTTCTACCAGGAACTCACAGTAAGAGGAATTACTTGGCATTTCTACAAGTGAACCAATTGTTTCCATTGCATCAGTAGCTCTATTATTATCTCAAGGAATCTGCTCAAAAGAGATTGATGTGAAATAGGCCTTGAAGTCATCCTCCATTCTCTTGTAAGGCATCAATTTTTCATCTTTTGTTTTATAGTCATCATTAACTTGTCTGATCACTAGCTGAGAGTCGCCAAGAACATGCAACTCAAGGATCTTCCATTGCACAGCTATACAGAGCCCAGAAAGTAATGCCTCATATTCTACAATATTGTTGGTACATGGAAATTGTATCTTATAAGCTTTACGTATACAATCCCCTTGTGGAGTGACAAACAGAATTCCAATGGTAGAACCACCTTGTGTGAAGGAACCATCAAAATATAAAGTCCACATATGTGTAGATTCCATGTTGAAGATTGATTCATCAGGAAACTCTGTAATAAGAGGATGATAATCTTTCATAGGAGCATCAGCAAGTGGATCTGTGATAGCTTGTCCTTTGATTTATTTTCTTTCTATGTACTCAATATCAAACTCGCTAAGAATCATCACCCATTTAGCTAATCATCTTGTGAGTGTTGCTTTGTTCAAGAGGTACTTAAGAGGATCAATTTTTGCAACAAGATTTGTTTGGTGTGTAATCATGTAATGTTTCAGCTTTTGTGATGCAAAAACTACAACAAGGCATGCTCTTTCAATAGGGATATAATTGAGCTCCTATCCCACTAGAGTATGACTGATGTAATACATTGCATGTTCCTTTCCTTCAGAGTCATGTTGTGCCAAAAGTTCCCCTAGTGTTGTGGTGGTTATGGATATATATAGAAGTAAAGGCTTGTCACCTATAGGAGGTACTAATACTAGTGGTGACATTAAATATTTTTGATTTTCTGAAAAGCTTGTTCACACTTGCTGTCCCATCTAAATGAAATATTCTTGTGTAATAGATGCTAAAAGGGTTGACATTTATCTGCAAGTTGTGCTATTAAATGATGGATAGGTTAAAGTTTTCCTTTTAATGATCTCAACTATCTGATATTCTTAGGCAGAGGCATTTCAAGTATAGCCCTTATTTTTGTAGGATCAGCTTCAATTCCTTTAGATGATACAATGTATCCAAGGAGTTTACTAGAGGTTACCCCAAAGGCACATTTCTTTGGATTCAATCGGACCTTGTATTGTTCTAATCTTGTGAAAATTTTATCCATGATCTCAGATGTCCCACTATGGTGTAGGATTTTCCCAAAAAATCTACATTGTCTTCCAAATAGTTATGCATCATGTCATGGAAGATAGTGGTCATTGCACATTGGTAGGTAGCTCTAGCATTCTTCAACCCAAAGGGAATGACATTCCAACAGAAAGTTCCCCAAGGACAAGTGAATGTTGTCTTAATTTGATCTTTAGGAGCAATTTTAATCTAATTATAGCCTGAGAAACCATCCATGAGGGATAACATTTTGTTCCTTGCTATCAAATCCACTATCACGTCAATGTTTGGAAGTGGGAAGTCATCCTTAGGACAAGCTTTGTTTAAATCTCTAAAATCTGTGCAAACTAAAATGCCCCCATTAGGCTTTGAAACTAGTACTAAATTTGAAATCCAATCAGCATAGTCAATAGGTCTAATAAATCCCACATCTAGCAACTTTTATAATTAAGCTTTTACCAATAGAGCAATGTGTGGGTACATTTTTCTCAACTTTTTTTTATAGATTTTTCCCCCAGTGGCAAAGACAAGTGATGCATTACTAGATCTGGATCAAGTCCTGGCATATCTGCATAGGACCATGCAAAGATAACTTGTCTTTCCTTGTAAAACTATATATGCTCTATTCTCTCTTCAAGTGTTAATGATTCTGCTAAATGAATTATCCTTGGTTTTTCATTTGTGCCCAGATTTGTTGGCACTATCTTCTCCACTAACATAGATGATTTTTCATGATATATTGCTAAGGGAAGTGTGTCAATCCTTCCATCCTCAAGCACCTCAAAGAGGTTTTCACCCTTGGATATGTCCTTTATTTTTACTTTTGTTATGTCTAATAGCACCACAAAGAATTTTTCACTAGAAGACCTATCTATATTTTCAATAAATTTGTGACTAAAAGGCTTGGAACTCCCCATAAAATAAGCCTCACTATTGAGTTTGATGATGAATCTTGTTTTATGATCCTCAAGAGGCGTGTCTTCTCATGCTCCTAGAAATTTTATGATTGTCTCATCATTTTCAAATGCATCCAGTTGTGGTGGTCCCTTCTAATCAAAATTAATGAGTTTAGGGTGAACCAAGGGTAAAGAATCATGATTCGAGTCAATATTTTGAATGGATTCGAGGGTACAAATATTATGATTGGGTTTAGGGGTAGTGACACTATCATAGTCATAAATTTCAATGAAGTCATTGATGGAACTTTCCTCATTTTTCTATGTAGCATTAGAGGACTCTACTTCCTTACTTGAAGCACACGTGGTACTCAAGGTCTTATCTTTTTGTGCATCATATCCTAAACCAAGGAATTTTTGCGTATGAGTAGGTTGTATTGGTTCCAAGATACCCTGTTTCTATAAGCCAAGAGGAATTTTACCATCATATCCCATTTGTTTCATAATATCAAATATATTACCATATTGTTCAACATGTATTTTATTTCAATTGTTCTCTTTTTGTATCTTCATCTTTGTATAACCAGTTTAGGAGATCAGCTTCTTATGTTTCATTGTAAAGGGCTCCCCATTTTTTGAAAGTAGTTGATTTACAAATCATTGTAGTATTTTCATCTAATGTGGTCTTAGTCATTTGTGGTTTGCCATAGGTGTGGGGAGATAAAGGTAGTTTTCCAATGCAAAGAGCATGATTCAAGGTATATTCTCCCACTCCTTGTTCTTTTACCTGTATTTTGATCTTTGCTGCATTGGATTTTGAGGAAGATGCTTTTAAGGACTTAGGATGAACATATGCTTGGGAAGGAAATGCTTCAGGATTGCTTGGGATTGTGATTTCAGTTTTAGGGCTTAGATTATGGCAATACATGAAAGGGTTTGGATCTCCTTGTATTATGATTTCAACACCATTGTGGGGGAATTTAATGCACTGGTGGTATGTAGAAGGTACTTCTTGTATTGTATGAATCCAAGGTCTTCCAAGGAGGATATTATAGGTTAGTGGGAGATCAAGGACTTGGAAAACCACATCCTTTACTACAGGGCTAATTCTAATTGGTAGAGTAACTGATCCTTTAGATGTGCACTCCTCTTCATCATATTCCTTTATGGTAATCTTTTTACTTGGATCAACTACATTTTCAGAGAACCCTAATTTTGTGATCAATTCTTAAGTGCAAATATTAAGGCCTGCTCCTCCGTCTATCAAAACTCACTTGGTTTTAACATTATGGATGAGGACGTCAATGTGTAAAGTTGTATTATGTGGTTGTCAAAGAGATGAATCATCATTTTTAGTAAAAGTGAGAGTATGAGGAGACATGATGTGTCCCACCATAGCTTGGAATTGATCTACATTTAGGTCTATAGGCACTGTAGCAGTAGCAAGTGCTTTATCTAAGATAGCTTTATCCTTAGGAGATAGGCGTAGCAGCTTGAGTATAGAAATTTGTGCGGGTGTTTTCCCTAAATGCTCTATGAGGTTTTATTGTGAAGTGGGTGTAGCAGGTTTTGCATTAGAACCTTTAAGGGTAATAGTGCCTTTGCGGGTAGTAACCTTGCAATCAGGTTCTTTTCCTTTAATGACGATTACCAACCTCACTGATGTTACGTATGGTATAATCATACTTAGCAGCAGTATAGTTTACACCATCACCAAATTCAAGAGCCTTTCCTTTATCCTTTTCATGCTTAGGGAAATGGTTTTTAAACACCTCACGATCAGAGTTACCAAAAGGAGTGTGCCCGTCAACTGTTATCTTACTATTATCAATAAGGTCTTGTATTAAATGTTGAATTTTATTGCAGCTATTTCTCTTATGTCCTTTGTTTCTATGATAGTCGTAAAAGTGATCTTTATTCCACCATGGGGGTTTGACTTGTGGATTATATTCCTTAATTTCATGTAATGTTATAATAATTGTTTCAACAAGTTCTTTTAATGCATATTCAAGTGATTGTCCCAATGGTGTAAAATTTCATTTAGGGAAACTTCTCTATTTTTCTTTTCCTTTATCTGAAGATGGACCTTTGAGATTGTAAAAAGGCGATGATGTTTTAGTTGTTTTTGCATCGACAACTCTGTCATTGACTACATTCTTGTTCTTAACCCAAAAAGGGGTCTTGTTGTTTGAATTTGATTTTTGATCTCTATCATTATTAAGTTTAATAGTTCTATCATCGATGAGGGTTTGTTCAATTCGAAATCCCATTTCTATGGCTTCATCAAAGGAATCCAAGCATTTGAGGTGAAGTTCCCTTCCAATTTCTTTGTTCAAATTTTGACAAAAGAGGTCAACCAATTCTTGATCAGGAATGGAATAATGCAATCATTTTGTTAAATGTCTCCATCTTTGTAAAAATGACACAAAAGATTCACCTTCTTTTTGTTTAGTGTTGAAAAGGTTTGTTATGGTCACTTTAAGGTCACAATTCAAACTATAATTAGAGACAAATTTATTAGCCAATTTTTGAAAAGATTTGATGGTTGGGGCTAATCATGAAAACCATTCCATAGCTTCTCGTCTGAGACTACAAGGAAATAATCTCATAAGGTATGTTTCATCAACTGTAAATTCCATGGTAGTGGCACAAAATTTTCTTAAGTGGTTCTTAGGATCTCCTTTTCCATTATATTTGTCAAGTTTTGGTATGTCCCAATGTTTAGGAAAAGGTGGAATTGGTAAGCTTGGATCGAAGGGATAAGGACATATGTCTTCAATGGAGAACTTGTGAGTTGATGTTTTACTATTCTTGAGAATATCCAATTCTTGTCTTAATGTTCTAAGCTCATCCAAAATAGGATCGTTTGTAGGTGCAGGTTTTGATGTCTTTGAAGATTGCTTGTAACTAGGTTGTAGATAAAAGGGTCTATGATCTTTGATCCTACCATCATTGTTTGTTTTGGGATTCTTAGATTCACTAGATTTAGGTTGGTCATTCATTATGAGTAATGATATGTCAAAATCAGGAGGCATTTTGATTCCTTCATTAGCAAATGCCTTGAAGTATTGTTGTGGGTTATGTTTGACCACCTCTATAAGAATTTTAGTGAACCTATTATCGTCGAGAGCTTCATTTATGGTGGATTGTGTTATTTCTTCACTATTGGTTTCACTTGTTTCACTAGTTGCAACACTAATGTGATCTTCCACATCAAAGTCTTTTCCCCAAGGGCTACCTTCTTCTTGAAACATTTTTGCTCTTGTTCTAGGGATCATAGGTGATTCGTTATGATTTTAAATCCAAGGTAATGTATGAGACCTAAGACTAGGATGCAAATGAAAAGGATATGATTCTAAGATGGGATATGAAAATGGTATGGTATGATATGACAAGCTAAGAATGAAAAAGCTAAAAGGAAACTCTAGGTCCAAAGTTGGTTATGATGTAAAGGCTTTACTTGTGTTATGATGGATAGACACAAGGACCAATAATTAAGAGAGGGTATGTAGGATATGATGGACTCCAAAAGGATTTCCCTACTCAAGGATAATGGTATGTTTCCCTAACTCAAGGATGGTGAACCTCAAGTGATGTAGGTGATAGATAGCCAATAGTTTGATTTCAAGACCTAGGAAGAGTAGCCTAAGTGCAAGCTAAAGGT
>VDFB02105785.1:554626779-554769284 GCA_007258455.2 Sequoia sempervirens | reverse complement strand
GTTTCATAAATTTTGGGTAAAAAAATAGTCATCAACCACTTAACCATCATATTGCCACTTTTTGGCCCATCATGATCCTCACATACCCATCTAGAATTTAGTATAATTTTAGAAAATGAAATGATTTGGAAACAAAGAAAAAGAATAAAAAAGTTGATTTTATATAGATCTTATTTCTTAATTTATTCAAAAATTCTAATTAATAATTGTTTAATTAATTTAAAATGAATATTTAATTTAATTATATTATATTATATTAGATAATAAGTAAAACTAAATAGATAATAAATATTTTATGGATTTTAAAAATTATAAGGGTTAGGATTATAATTATAGTTAGAATTATGGTTGGGATTAACATTAGGGTTAAGGTTAGGTTAGGTTTACCATTTAATTAGAGTTGGGGTTCTAGGATAAAGCTTGGGTTCAATGATAGGGTTAGGGTTGGGTTTAGAGTTAAAGTTCAATTACAAATAGGGTTAGGGTTCAATTAAGTTTAAGGTTAAGGTTAGATTAGGCTTATGATTCAATATCAACAATAATTCTCACTCTAACTCTAACCCTAAACTTAATCGGAAAACTAACATTGACACTATTTTTAACCCCAACCCTAACTAAATATATATCTAACCCTAACCTTAATTCTATAACTAAAAGTAATTCTAATCTTGTCTTTCATGTTGTGCTGCAAATGCTACTAGCATATATATATTATTTATTAATATATTTAAAATACACCAAGAGATATCTTTTTTGAGGCACCTATTTTATAATAGTACAATAGATGCATCAAAAGGATATCTCTCAGCATATTTTACATATATTATTAATAAATAATATATATGCTAGTAAGTATTTAATGAATAAAATAAAATAAATATATCATTTTTTACCATACTACTCGTTGCCAAGGAGATCCACAAGGTGCTCACCCGTGATATCACAATCAATAAAGAACTCACAACTTTTGATCATGCGATGGCGAGAAACCGTGGATCTCAACCTTTGGCAATCCTGTTCATTCAACACAATCGCCAACCTTGTTATTAACCATTGATCACCTTTCTACTAAGATTATAACATCTTCGTTGATTCAAAACATGTGCATCTTATAACTACTTTAGTAACCCACGACATAATGCATTAAAGATGCATCAAAGTATTTATCATATCTTTGGCTTCACCAGATGAGACATGTGGTGCTCACCCATGATATCGCAATCAATAAAGACCTCACAACTTTTGACCACACGATGGCGGGAAACCGTGGATCTCAACCATCGGCAATCCTATTCGTTCAACATAGTCGCTAGCCTTGTTATTAACCATCGATCACCTTTCTACCGAGATTATAACATCTCCATTGATTTAAAACATGTGCATATTATAACTGATTTAGTAACCTATGACATAATGTATTAAAGATGCATCAAAGTATTTATCATTCCTTCGGCTTCAGTGGATGAGACACGTGGTGCTCGCCCGTGATATCGCAATCAATAAAGACCTCACAACTTTTGATCACACGATGGCAGGAAACTGTGGATATCAACCATTGGCAATCTTGTTCATTCAACACAGTTGCCATCCTTGTTATTAACCATTGAGCACCTGTCTATTGGGATCATAACATCTTTGTTGATTTAAAACATGTGCATCTTATAATTGCTCTAGTAACACACAACATAATGTATTAAAGATGCATCAAAGTATTTATCATTCCTTTAGCTTCACCAGATGAGACACGTGGCACTTGCCCATGATATCATGATCAATTGGTGGGCTCATCGAGGGATCGTAGGGAATGGTTGAGATCACATGACAATTGATCTACAGCCATGCAAACTTGTCCCTCTACAAAATAAAAATATTTCTTAGGGGAGAGGTCCTAGTAGTCGTGCAGGGTGCAAAATAAAAACATTTATTAGGGGAGAGGGTGTACTCCATCATGATGATAATACCCATTCTTACCACATATTTATACTATATATTGTAAATAAACAATCCAAATGTAAATAAAGAAAAAACCATTGTTGATGAAAAATGGAACCATACTTGAACACATGAGAACCTCCAAATGTTATATGAAAAAAACATAAATACATTCATGAAGAAGAGAAATAAGTATTTTTTTGTTTCAAATAAAATATCACAACTCTCCACTATAAGTATATCATTTAATAAAATAAGACACTTATTGAAACAAGTATTGTTATCATAATGAAAACATATTGTTCTTGTGTACACAAAAATTGGGGTAGAAATGTACAAGCATTGGATAATTTTATATTAATAGTTTATCTATTGCAAATATAAAAGGTGAGCACAATAAATAACATGTATTTTCCCATTAAATGTGAAGGATTCTCAAAAAAATTTAGTGTTCAACTATTGGTCCATTTTTGTTCAATATAAGTTGTATTTTAAATCATTATGTGTTGTTTTTATAACAACAAATAGATTTTTTGTGTTCAACTATTAGTCCATATGTGTTGAATATAAAAGGTAGAGATATCAAGATTTATGGTTATCAATAAGTATTTGGTCCACTTAGCTTGTATATTAATTTTAATTTAAATAAAAATATCATATTCTACAAGCAACAAGTGATATTTTTTTGGTTCAAATATTGGGGGTTCCATGATTAAGTTTTGCTCAAACCTTTAAAAAGTCAAAATTTAGACATTTCTCAAAAGATCTGCCAATGTGGCGAGTTGCATGATGAGTCGCACCTCCAAACCTTAGTTATAGATAAATAAGAGACTAGTCTACATTTCAAAAAAAAAATGAAGGTTCTACGATATTCCAATCAATTGCTACATGTTCAGAAAGTTAGCCTGCATGACTACTAGGCCCTCTCCCATAAAGGAATAAGAGGACATCACTATGTCGATGACAAACAATGACATAAGTTGTTTTAACAAGGGAACACGAGACCAAAAAAATACTTAGGAAAAATAAAGTTAGGTGAAGGAAATAAAACAATAAAACAAAAGGGTGCCCAGCCTAGACAAAACAATGGGGCTTAAGTCATTTTAAAGCCTTCCAAAAAAGTAATGGCCAAATAGATCCCATCCAAGGTGTAAGATGAACACTAGGGTTTTACATGAAGATGAAGGTAAAACTCCAACCTTAGGATTTTCCCAAACACCATAGATGACCAGAGACACAAGGTAGGATAAAATAGAACATAGAGAACAAAACTTTGAAGTTCAATCACTACCCACAACCCTAAACCCTAAACGATTAACCCTTAACCCTTAAACCCTCTACCCTCTCTCTCTCAAGTCTCTCCCTCCTACCCCCTTTCCCTCTCTTAGGTCTCTCTCTCTCTCCCTCTCTCTCTATCTCTCTTCCCTCTACCCTAAACCCTAATACCTTAAACCCTCTACCCTCTACCCTTTAGCCTCCCTTCCTTTATCTCTCTCTCTCTCAAGTCTCTCCCTCATACTACCACTCCCTCTCTAAGGTATCTCTCTCACTTACTCACTCACTCTATCTCAAGTCTCTCCCTCTACCCCTTCTCCCTCTCTTAGGTATTTCTCTCCCTCCCACTCCCTCTATCTCTCCCCTCCACATAACCTAAACCCTTGAAGCCATATACCCCTTGCCATAGCCTCCCTCCCTCTATCTCTCTGCCACTCCCTCCCTGTCTCTCTCTCTCAAGTATCTTCAATATCCTACCCCCTCTCCCTCTCTTATGTCTCTCTCTCACTCACTCACTCACTCCCTTTATATCTCTCCCCTTAACACTAAATCCTAAACCATAAACCCTCTACCCTCTACCCTTAACCCTCCCTTCCTTTATCTCTCTCTCTCTCTCAAGTCTCCCTCCTAGCACCACTCTCTCTCTGAGGTATCTCTCTCACTCACTCACTCACTCTATCCCAAGTCTCTCCCTCTCTTAGGTCTTCCTCTCACTCACTCACTCTCACTCACTCACTCCCTCTATCTCTCTCCCCTCCACCGTTAACCCTAAACCCTTAAACCATATACCCTCTACCCTTGACCCTCCCTCCCTCTATCTCTCTCCTACTCCCTCCCCCCCCTCTCTCAAGTATCTTCAATACCTCTCCTTAGGTATCTCTCTCTCACTCACTCCTCCTCTATCTCTCCTATAACCCTAAACCTAAAAACCTCAACCCTTAACCCTCCCTTCCTTTATCTCTCTCTCACCCCCTCCCTCTCTCTCTCTCTAAAGTCTCTTCCTCCTATCCCCTCAACCATAACCCCTTAAACCTTCTAACCTCTATCCTCAACACTCTTCCCCTCTCCCTTCCCCCTCCTAATTCTCTCTTTCTCTCTCTCTCTCTACCTCTCCCCTTCTTCCCCTCTTCCCCTCTCCCTTCCCCCTCTTAATTCTTTCTCTATATATATCTCTCTCCCTTTCCCCCCTCTCTCTCTCACTTTCCCTCTCCCTTTCTGCCTCTCTCTTCCCCCTCTCTCTCTCTCTCTCTCTCTCTCTCTCTCTCTCTCTCTCTCTCTCTCTCTCTCTCTCTTTCCCACCCTCCACCTCCTAATTACTCTTGGGTATATGTGTGCAAAAATAAAATATCCGATTTATAGAACCAATATATTACATTTTAAAATGTTTTTCAAATTAGATATTAGAGATGAATTGGATATCCAAAACAAATTGGATATCTATTTTGTAGTAGTTAGGCTTGGGCATTGCTATGGAGCAATGTATTGATAGCCAACCCAAAAAAATGTTAACTCAGGATTTTTGTGTTTTTTGGCGAGTTCAAAATGCTACTTTTTCCATGTTGCCACTTTTTGGCCCATCAAGATCCTGTACATACCCAGGTCTAAATAAAGTAGTTGTTATTGCTAAGGTGGATCACTCCTTTCTTCGAAGGCCATACACTTATGATTGGGTCAAGTCTTCTTTTCTTTAGAAAATTTTGATTTGCTTTTTGATAGGTTAATTATGATTTGATTAGATGGGTTATGAAGCATTTATTTCAAACAAATATCTTTATGAAAGAAGTATATTGGCATTAAATTAAATACGATTTTTATTCCAATGTAAAAAATACAAAGAATAGAAAACTCTTTCAACACATAAACTATTATGTAGTAGTCAATTAAACTAAAAAAGCTTACTCTATATTAGTTAGGATACAAAACTAATAAAATGATCTAAAGTTACTTATTTATCCTAGAGGAACTAAGTATATTGTATACAAAGAAAACCAACAAACCCATAACTACCTATTTTGAAGGAGTTTAGTTTTCTTCCCTTCCTGATCTCGCTAATATTGTCTAATTATTTTAAAGAGATGAAGGGTCACAACACAACTTTATTCAACCCAATAAATAGTTTGGTTAATGAAACTTGACAAAAGAAACAAAACAATTGCTACATTTTGCATTTCATGTTGAATGAAGAGTGGTGACAATAATCTACTTATAGTTTAATAAAACACTATTTTTATAAGAAGGCTTGACATTAGAAAGATAAGTGTTACTTATAGTTTAATAAAACACTATTATAATTTTACCAACATATACTATTGTATGCTTGCATGGCTTCTTAGTTAATATATGGAGAGAGAGAGAGAGGATAGAGATATATGGGAAGAGAAAGAGAGATGGAGATATATGGGAAGAGAAAGGAAGAGAGGTGGAGATAGAGATTCAATGGATAGGGGGTATAGGGAGGGAGATATGGTGAGAGATAGAGAGGGGGAGATAGAGAGGGGGGGGAAAAGAAAGGGATATAGATAGAAAGAGAAAGAGAGAGGAGTGAGAGGGAGATAAAGGGCAGATCTTAGGACCTGGACCAACTGACAAAGATTTGAAAGACCTCCTGCAATTTGGGCTCTGCAAGACCTAGGAGGGTGATCCCTTAATGGATTTACAACCTTTGCACCATCATCATAAACAACATTAACAACAATAGATAATCTCATTTAATAGCTCAACATAATAGGATAATACTAAATAGAATTGATTGTTTATCAATAATATCAACTATTTGGAGCATGAGATAACTACAACAACATTTCACAGTATAAGATAGTCATTGATTTGCAATTTTTTTCAAGATCTTGGTAAAGGAAAACAAATACTGAACCATATGAATAAGTACAACTTAGATTAGTGCCATATATCCATTGGAGGAGTCAAATTTATAAGCATCTAAGGTTTTATGATAGATTTAACACATAACATATAAGATCCTTGATAATATTGCTTTACAATCTCATCAATATGTATTCTAACCCAATACTACTTATTAAATCCTTATACAAAATATAACCACCTACAATCCCATTCAAGCATTTTAATTAATTCCTTCATCAGTTGGCCAATCAAAATTGATCACCTCAATCACCTTGACACTATAAGGTTTGTACTTAATTGCCACCTGATTCGCTTCTCTTTCAAAAGACTCCAAGAATGAGCTAGTGCTAATTATTTTGTCCATACAGCTCATCAAAAAATCATAATTTAAGTTACCTTGTTTTTGAGGGTTTTGTAGTTGAAACATTATATAAATGGTCTCTTACACTTTTTGTGATTACTGTAGCTTGTGTAAGAGGCCCCATGGATACTTTTGTAATTTTAGGATGAATGAATAGGGCATAGGATGAGAAATAAAGAAGGTATAGCTATTGTCCTCAATAGTTTTGTGAAGAAAATCATGTGAAATGAGAGGTTCAAGCCTAGGTTTCAACAAAACTTGTATGGGAGATCTAATTTTATGAATTTTTATCCATGTGCAGACCTAGTGGGTTGTTTCTGAACACTGAATATAAATTTTATACATACACACACACACACATATATACATATGTATGTATGTATGTATATTTATTTTTAAATGTAAATGTAAATGCAATTACTGGATTCTCTCCTAGAACAATAAATGCAACATATCATTAAAGAAATCTATATCTATGTATATAAATGTGTATTTCTAAATGCAAGTGTAAATGTAAACAACATATGGCTTTGTAGTGTTATAGATACAACATATCCATAAATTAATTCAATTGAAATTCTAAAGTCTTCAACACATATAATATGAAATCGATCAAACTATTAAACTATATGAGAAATAAATGAAAACATTAAATGCATATGTATGTGTAAAATAAATAAGAATAATGAAAATTATAAAAGAATACAAAGAAAGGTCTCCTCCCTTCTTGGTAGTGATAACCTCCTCCACACACAACCCTTAAAAATTATGAATAGAGGAATATAATCTTTGAAGAACTCAAAGTTGATTATCTCCTATGTGATGCAATTAATCATTTTATCCTTACAAACATTTATATTGATTACTAGAGGCACATAGAGAAATTCTTCGTAATAGAAGAATTTCATCATACTTTTCCAATGATGGCTATATGAGAAAACCTTAGGTTAAATGAATAATTCCTAGCTATGTTCTTTAAATCATGTCCAACCGTATAAGAGAAGACCATTGCTATGTGTACCTAGATACCATGGAGAAACGCTCTTTGGGCTCTTTCATCAATCATCCTACCTTAAAACATACCAAAAGTCTCCTAGCAATTAGACATAGGAAGATTTAAGATGACTTAAAAAAATTAATTACCAAAGCATAAACTTATGATGACTTAACCAGGCCTAGTACACACTCCCTCCCCATTAACCACTTAGACATATGAAAATCAAATGTAAATTTGCTGCTATTTTTAGTCATGTGGGTGTCCAATAAACCAAATGGTGGTGTTTTCCTTCAAGTTTATTTACTTGAATGAAGAGAAAAATTCCTTTGATTACAATTAGAGAATACATTTGAGGCCTTGGTTGTGTAATTGGTGGACCATAGTGACGTTTAACACTTGTTACAAAGTTGGGAGTTAAAATGTTAAGTAGATTTGATTTGTGATGGAAACATTTGGACGGTAGTAATAATAACTTGCAATCTATCAAGACTTGATTACCTTATAACCTGTGAAATTCTAGCAATGAAATGATAGATTAATCATAATGTCACCTTGGGATCACATCACCATGAAAGAACTTCATCCAACATCCTTATGAGTGCAGGTACCACCAAATAGGCATTTTTCAGATTTGTCTTCCTCGAGCGAGGGAAATTCAGGAAGAGAAGAGGAAAGCGAGACATGTAGTATGTCTAAAAGAGAGAGATCAACTAGAGGTCAAAATATTAGAAGAAAATTCCATAAATGCATGGATTTTTTTCTTGTTGAAGGGGGGGCATTTTCTTATGATGATGAGAGCATAGGTGATGTCGAGGCTCCCTTGAGGTACAAACATCTATGGAAACAATGGGTACCCAAGGAACTTCCTCCAATAAACAATAAATTTTTGTGTCAACAATAGGATATATCACATAGCACCATCATCATTACATGGTTTGGGCCTATTTTGCATGGATGACATAAAGGTCTATTATGAAAAAGTTATTGAATTGATGGAGTATGTCAAACCGTGTTACAGTTACAAAGATTGGATGCAAATGGTTCGATATACACGAAGTATGCATAGGTATGCACTGTCAACAAATTATATACAACTAAAAGATAAGGATCAAAATAAAGGAATGGCTATGTACATTGACAGAAGGCCAAAAGCATCAAGGAATATTGCAAAGTTTATAAACAGTATATGACCTGGGTCAACAAATAAGCAAGCCAATTGCATATTCGAGGCACGCGAGGGAAACTATGTATTCGTATGTGCGATAAAATCAATAACTGTAGGGGAAGAGTTGCTAATTGATTATAATTTGAATCACTGAGTTACAAACACAGTTACCATGGGGGTGGTACGTAATATTTACCATTTTACCCAACCTCCAATTAATGACTCCAATATACCATTTTATTCTTATGTTTCTTTTTGTAAGTCTATTGGTTTCATTTCAGTAATGTTTTTTGATATTTAATTTTTGTCACAATGGGACATTGATCATACAGAGAAGGCTCTAGAGTAGAGCGTAGATTGCGATGTATCTTCAGGCACTTCTACCCGATAGGTTTACCTCATTTTAATTGTACAAATTAGATATGACCAAAATGTTTTATTATTGTGTTTTTTTCATAAGTTTATTTGGTTAATTTTGATAATGTTTTTAATATTCTTGTTGCAATTGACTGATCAGGGAAAGGCACCAATAGTAGATGAGATAATCCATGGTGAGGTGTAGTCAATATTTTATGATGATGACAAACTTATTCAGCAAACCCTCTCGATATGATAAAGAAGATCCAAAAAAAATGAAATGAAGAAATCGTTAAGCTGATATTCATAGTGCCTCAAATAGATGCAATAAGAGAGAGGGTTAAAATATTGTCTGAGAGATTTCAAAACTTGCAAGTAAGCTGTCATGAGGTATTTAATTATAACGTAAGTTCATTCATGGTTTTATATTTTGTACTCTTTTATTTTATGAACTAAAATGTGTATTATTTCTACAAGGTTATTTTCCTCCTCATGATGATCTTGGCCATGATCAGGGTACTGCAAGTGTTGCTCGAGGAGTAGGGGTTGGTACAAGTGTCCATCTTGATCTTCCTGCGCATACATCACATCATCTGACCCCATCATCTATGCCTATATTGTCATCTAAAATTTCAGCAACACATACCATGCAGGCATCCGTTAATGCACCCTCTAGCAGTGAACACATGCCAGAACATGTGTTAGGACATGTACCTGAGGATGCATATGCCACTAGTACTGGAGATGTTTTAGCAATATTTTGTAGATCTTCTCGTATTACTAGTATGAAAACATTGTCAGTCACATTTGTTGTGACCGAGGATTTCATTCCCATAAAGATAGAGAAGGTCCCAGGTACTTTAAAATGTTTTAATTATTATTATATATAGTCCAATTGAAATTTACTTATTGATCGCTCTTTTTAGACTACTGATCTCATGATCATTTCTCAAGAAATTATGTTTTTTTATAAACATCTAAGTGATATTACATTGGAGCTCTTCAGGCCCACCATACGTACATGGTGGAATGCCCAAAATCAAGATTTAAAAGATGAGCTCATTAACCATTTATTTGTGTTGTTCGGTGATAAAACATTCAACCAAACCAAGGTCATTAAGAAAGCTGGTACCTATCTAAAGTATGCAAGGGACCAATATAGGTCACATTTAGAGAAGAAAAAAATGTACGAGTGTCCCCCCATGATTTTGGAGAGGGAGTGGAAGGACCTAGTGTCAGATGGAAAGGAGAAGGCTAAAAAGAAAAAAGGAAAGACACCACCGGGCCAAGGAAGGTATGTGATACCATCAACAATGTAATTATATATTGATTACTCTTTCTTTTTACATAATCTAACATATTTCAAAATTTTCATAGGCTTCCTGACACATCGAAGGCAACAAAGGAAAGACTAGAAAAGAATGGGTAGCACAAACTTGGCTCTAGTGGTTATATGAAATTAGCAGCACTAATTGTAAGTATCAATAAATGTTCAACATATTACATCCAACTAATAAATTGAAAATAATTTAAATGGTTTTATCATACCATAGAAGCAAAATTCATGATCTTATGCAAAAATTTAGGGCTCTGAATTCAAAAAAGTTCCCATAGAAGATGACCTAAAGATTGCCTTCCAGCAAGGCTATGGAGTCATGGCTGAACACCTAAGAGTCTTGACTAGGAAAACAAAACCATCCATTGCATTCGACATCCATGTAAATAAACTCAATAAAGTTTATTTAAAATTGAATACTTGTGCAATTTATTCAATATTAATTTCCACCATAAAGTAATTACATGCCTATTTGTTTTAAACATTCAAGCAGTGATAATACTACACATGACATTAGAATGCAACCTGGTGAGGGTGGAGCACAATGTGTAAATGAAGGTCATGGTGTGCATCCTAGTACTTTAGAGCATGTAGAGCATGATCAACATGTTGAGCATGATTAGGCTAGAGAAGATCAGGAATATGATGTGGCCCCATTAGGTAAAGAGGACCACTTTAAAGTTCTTTTAAACATATTTGATTGCAATTGGTGTATTAATTAATGTAACCTTTCATGTTTCAACTATAGAGAATGTAGAGCATGATAAATGTGTTGAGCATGATCAGGCTAGAGAAGATCAGGAACATGATGTGGCCCCATCAGGTAAAGAGGACCACCCTCATGTTCTCTTAAACATATTTAATTTCAATTGGTGTATTAATTAATGTAACATTTCATATTTCAACTGTAAATTAGGATTTAGAGGGTGTTCAACATGTTGAGCATGAGTCTATAACAAAAGTTCAGGAACATTATGTGGACCCATCAGGTAAAGAGAACCACTCTAATGTTCTTTTAATTAATGAAATACTTGTAACAATAATAATAAAACATATTAGTTTAACATTCTTTTCTTATTGCAGCAGACCCCCCCTTGTAGTGGCGTCCATGTCATGAGCACACAACTAGGCATATATTAAGATCATGAGTAGAGGGAAGAACAACTAAAGGGGGGACATATATTGATTTAGAAAATGATACTCCACTTCAGATTTATGTAGCTTTAAAAAAGAAACAAAAAAAAAGTGATTGTAATCATATCATGGCAACCATATTTTTGATAATATGTAAAAATTGAAAGAATGAATATTATATGTTAATGAATGAATGTGAATATGTTAATTAATGAATGTTATATGTTAATGAATGAATATTATATGTTATTAATGGATGAATGAATGATTAATGTTATATGATTGGGTATGGGGAATTGAGAGTGATGTGAGGGGGGGCGGAGGGACCAAATGAGCTTCCACCATCACATGGTTGGCCCTGTTAAGTAGAGAATATTAAACTATTCTCGAAACAAAGAGAATCTCAATAAAGCAATACACTTTTCAATATAAGAAATGCATCTTTTGAAGCATCAAACCAATATGCAAAGATGAAAGAAAGTGCTAACTTTTCACTATGGTGGCAGAAAAATGATTCTTTATACCCTAAATCCATGCTCTGCATCATAATTTGAAGTTTTTTCCATTCCAATGTTTTGAGTTTAGTTTGTTTGTATGGCTTTGTATGAATACCACATTGTTTTGTGTGTGGATTTGGTTTCAAAGCTCTGTTTATTCTATTTTTAGTGGTAACATAACTCTAAAATTTGACTTTTGTGCATAAAAGGTTAGTGGAAAAATTGACAACTTTGAAGGGTTTAGAGGCTCGATTGAGATATATACATAGATATTTGGATCTTGTTGTTGATGGGAGGCTTCGACTTAACCATGAAATTTTGTACCATCTGTAGGTATGCAAAAGTTTCTCTACTTACATTCATTCTTGATCATAAATGTTGTAAATGATACTAATGCTTCAAACTTAAGATTCATTTCATTGTTATAATGATCAAAAGGTTATACTTTGCTATACATTCAAGCATTCTCTTTCCCCCTACCCTTTGCTCTCTCCCCCCTCCTTTTAATAATTTTCTTTGTCATAAAAGATTCACATTTTTGTCTCATTTACACAAATTTATCTGAAGCACTAGGAGTGAATAAAGATATTTAAAAGATGATGGATTGTGTCTAAACAACAACTTTCCATCTTATAGCTAATTAAATGCTTAATATTTGAATAGTTTAGAGCTTGAATAATGCTTATATATGCTTGTGTAGCTATAAGGGAGCCTATGTGAAGATTGAAATTTAAAACATCACTTTGGTATTTTTCCTTAGGCAGTGAAATGATATTTTTAGGAATACAAACCTACACACACATTGATATTTTTTGGCATTGCATTGAAGAAATTTTTTCTCTTATACCTACCCTCAGCTAGACATGGAGGTATAAAATATTGGTTTTTGGGTTTATTCTATAAGTAGTTAATTTTAGAGGAAGACTAAAATCTTCTTAATGTCTTGTGTCAAGTGTGAAAGCATATGAATCACTTGTTGAAGACACCATTTTGTATTCATCCAAAAATTGGTTTGTTCTTTTTTTTTAAGAGTTTTGCACGTGTTTTTTCAGGCTCTATAGATGTAGCTCAGCTCTTTCCTTTGCACTTTTCATCTATTTTGATTATTATAGTAGATTGTCCTCATAATTTTTCATGTATATATGTTTGTAACCTTATTTTCTACCAATCAATTTGCAAACCACTCACATATTAAGGACCATTTCACTAACTTGTAGTCATCTATTACTTCATATGTTGCAGGTTGTGTCTACATGCTAATAAATTCTGAGGATTATGAGAACTTTAATCCTACAAGTGTACCCAATCTTTCTCAAGTAAAAGTATTACCTTATTTTATAGTACTTTAAATGGTTAATTGGAGGTGCTTCTTTAGATCTGAGATAGTTGAACCCTAGATTTAAATATGGTATTAGATGGGTAGTATAATGATAAAATTGAGGTCCATTGAACACAAATTATGAACATAATTTACTGGACTATGAATAGTGTTACAATTATAATAATTCTCCTTTACCTACCTCTACATTAATGAAAAAGATAGCAGATATTGGAAGCTCATTACATGTCTCATGTATGTGTTAGTATTTTAATTTTGTTTAAGTTGTTCAAGAGCTTGATTAGGTCAAGAATATGTTCTACAAGATATATTCTCTTGACACTACTCAACATTTTCCCTACACACTTTCTCTTTAATCCAGACATTTCTTAACGCCTTCCCTTGTTAGCCCTTGGTTGTTCTCAAGTGTAATGTTTTTTCTATGCATCTTGCAGTCTGTATGTATGATCAAACATCTCTTATGAAGCATGGATAACCTTTCATAGAATTGTTGTTGTAATTAGACAATTTCCATTGTGAGAATAATCATTTAATTTGTATGTGTTGGTGTTTGTCGTTTAGTGTGGCAAAAAAAAGTATTGTTTTATTGGTTTCACTCAATCCTTACCGGCTCTTGATTTCATAGGAATAGGATAGGACTTCTAAACGCTTCCTCTTTTTTCACTTTTTTCATCTAAATCAAAAAATTCCAAAAAGTAATACAGCATTAAATTCTTTTCTTTCTTAGTAACTTACTATAGCAAATCCCTTTATGTTCCTGAAAAATCACAACCACAGAGCTTATCCACACCTTACTGAAACATTGGAATTGTTGTATGATCTTTCTTGTAGTCTTAGCATATGAGGTAGTTTTTCAAGAGGGGATAGAGCATATTTGGACACTTTATTCTAGAGTATTTTGTGTGTCATAAAACATGTATCAACATAGAATTGGTGGTAGAAGGAGGGCCCACAACCAATGACATAAAGTTACTCTTGAAGTAAGCAAGATGTAGTATGGTGTTGCCCCATGAATTTCCTTTTGACATACTAGTTGAGCAACCAAAAGAAGCACCAACTAACATTATTTATTAGTTGTACACACTAGCTTGGAAGTCACAAACAAACCATGCTCAATTTGGACAAACAAGCCATGTCCTTGCTAGAGGAAAAGAAAAAGGATGAAGAATCGAAGAAACAATTTAGAGAGATTTGATAAGACAAAAAATTGATCATCTAAAGCATGCTTTCGACGAGATAGAAAAATCAGTCACCATTAGCTCATCCTCAACAAATTAAATTCATTCTAATATGATGAAGAATGGTGCTCCTGAGCAATGTTCCTAATCTAGATCAAGATCCCCAGCTAGGATTGCAACCAAATTTGGTTTTTCACAACGAGCAAGAAGACATTATCACTGAACTATTCAGCCTTGCACGACAAGTTAGAAGAACTATTCCTGACTAGTTTCATATGTGTTTCATCCAAGAAGAAGAAGAAGAAAGAGCACAATGTATTGATTTCAATATTCAGAGAGACTGTCTTGCAGAAAGATTTGAAGCTATTCAGCGATAGCAGAACCAACAAGACAATCAACAAGCCAATCAACAAGTGAATCAACAAGTTCAATAGCAAGAGAACTGGAAAGCTCTTGAAGCAGCTCCCATGCATCCTCAGTAAGATTAGAGACACACTAGATCAAATTGGTTCTTTTTTAGTTGAATTTTTTTGAAGAGTTATGAGATCCACTCCAATTTATTTCAAAGAATTTGTAGAGTTATCACCCTATAGAAATTGACAAAGAAAGAAATCCAAAGCATCGTAGGAGGGAACATCAATTGTATTTGGTTCTAGTGAAGAAGTACTGAGTGAGAAAGATCTTGTTGGTCTCTTCCAAACCTCACTGCCACATACTCCAACTCCAAGCACCGCACAACCAAATTGTCAACAGGTTCTAATGGCCACACAACCAGTGCAACTAGTACCACTAGTTCAACCAATCCAAGTGAATCCACCAAATTCTCCAATGGCATGGTGTCCAACTAATGTGTGACCTATGATGTTTACTGTTTATCATGATTTACCTTAGAATTTGAAATATTTTTATTCCAAGTTTCACAGTGGTGACCTAAACCACACTATAGACGAGCATATTAAGCTTTTCGAAGATCTTCAAAATAGAGATATCCAAGAAGAAGATGTTGCCTGTAGATTGTTCCCCTACATGTTTGATGAGGAATATTTTTACTGGTACATCCATTTGCTAGGTAATTCCATTCACAATTGGCAACAAATGAAGATGGCTTTCTTGGAGAAGTTTAGGGCACGAATTTCTCCATCTGATTTGTATAGAAAATTTGTGGAAGTAAAGAGACAAGAATGCAAACCAATTAGCACATTCAGTGAAAGATTCCATAGGGCCTACACCAAGTTAAGAGATCCTTATTAGTTAGACAATCCAACAGCACTTCCCATTTATTATGAAGCTTTGGATCGTCTTACTACCATGTTTGTAAAATTAAGGAACCCACTCCTAGCAGACTTGAAGGAAGAATATGCTATAGAAATTATAGCTAGTACTGGTCATGGAGTAGGTTTGGCTCTAGGCCCACTCCATTACTCAGGAAATGCAGCCGCCCAAAACCAAGTTTAGGATATTAATTGGGCATTGACTCATCAAACAACCATGATGAACCCAGTCCCATCTACAAGCAATCAAATGGTTCTCCACCCAAGGATGCTTATGTCCCAAGTGTTGCTAGTACAACCAATATACCTTCAGAATACGATGACTTCAACTCGAACTCAAGAAGAAAAGGATGAAATGAAGGAATTGATTGAACAAGTCAAAAAGTTGTCAATTGAAGTCACATATTTGAAAGGTCAAACTAGAAAAATACAAAGTTTTCAAAAGAGCTATATGTCACCTCAAGGGAATTACCAAGGTCAAAGTCATTCTGGATAACAGAGAGATAATCAAAACTATCAAGGGAATAATCAAGTATTCTGGAATAATAATTTAGGCTTCCAAAAGAAGACCTAGAACACTAGACACAATAATGGTAATGTACTATCACCCTTGGATAATCCACCTACTAACAATCATCCTACAGATAAGGTGTTCATAGCTAAAGCAACATTGTTAGGATGGCGCAGACTACACAACACAGATCAACATTCAAAGTTACATTGTCATGAATTCCAAGTACCCACAAATATTTTTAGAAGTGAGAGGAGAAATTTAGAGATAGAAGATCCTTTGGTAAGTGGATATGAATTAGTTCTTGCACCAAGATATGATCAGGCCCTCATAACTGAGAGTGTCCAATTTCCACCCCAAGAATACCCACAATATTAGCACAATCAAATATTTCCACCAGCATCAGCTAATGGAGCAGTGGAGATGCCACCTACCATATACTCGTACACAGTTGTTGAGGGACCTGTGGAAGACACAAAAAATTATTACTTCCCACCATTGAATAACAACATATTGGTCAAAGGAATAAAGAAGTTCAAGTGTTCCAATAGACAGGGAACAATCCATCAAAGGTCTATTATAGAAAGAATTAGGAACCTTTGACCTCGTTTGTTCCTCCACACAACTTCCAAACACCACCATATCCAAATACAACCAATAATCCACCTCTTCCAAAAGACACGTTGCAATATATGCAAGGCATTAATGCTAGTAGTTCTACTATTAGTTCTCCTCCTAAAGATGAATTGAAAATATTAAGTCAATACGTGATAGAGGAGGTGAAGAAAATCAAGGAGAATGTGTCATTGTTTGAACTGATGAAAGTGTTGGAGATAAGGAACAACTTTCTTAACAGATTGAAGGACCCGACATGAGATTCAACCAACACCATTTAAAAGGCTACAAGTTCCATGAATAATATAAATTTTGTTCAAGATGAACATTTCCAAGAATCACCTTAGATCGTAAATATTGTTCAGGGATCTCGAGGTCCCAAAGTATCTCGAGGTATGTATTAAGTAAAAGAAGGCATATAAATGCTAGGATAGAAGACATCTAGAACTAAACAAGTATGTCCAAGTTTAAAAGAAAATAAGATAGAGAATCCAACAAAAGAGACAGAAGAGAGGATTAATAAGGTAAAAGCAAAGGAGATAGATCCTGGTGCATAGAAACCTAGAAGCCCTATAATATTTTATCAAGGAAAAGATGAGCCTACTCCTTTCCTTGTTTTGCTTCAAATTTTCAACAGAATTCTACATAATTGCCTAATTGATTTAGGAGCATCTAGTAACATAATGCTTTTAGCAGTATGTCGTAGATTGGGATTGACTCCTACGAGGAAAAACAAGAAAGTAACATAGTTGGATAAGGTAGAGGTGCCAGTCATAGGAGAATTGAAGAACATCCATATGCAATTATCAACTGATCCAAGGATTTAACAATTCATCGACATTTTTGTAGTCGATATCCCAAATGGATATGGAATGGATTTAGGAAGAGATTGGACCTGTAGATTGAATGGCTACTTCACTACTAACTTTTCACACATGTGGTTGTCATGGAAAGGTATCCCCAATCAAATTAGAATTGAGAGCACGCCAAGACTAAAGCTAATGATTACTGAGTATGGGGAAGGAAATGAGATTTTGTTTTGTTAAATAGATTTAGGTCAGTATAGACCAAAGGCACCAGAGGTTTTGATGCTACACTACTCAGATAATCAAGAAGGTTCACTAAAAGTTACTATTCAAAGTGATGATGAGCTATCACCAGATGAAGGTGAAAGCATGTTTGAGAATTTCATAAGATTTTTGCTTAACAGTGTAAGACAAGAAAAAGAATTGGGAAGTCATGATTTTGTGCAAGACTTATTATTTCCTAATTGGTGTCAAATTCATAATGCTTTTCATTCTGAGTTCTCTTGCGCCATGTGCAAAGTGGCTTTAGACCAAGTGCGCGCAAGAATTTCCCAATTTTAGAAAGATGAATGTTTTAATTTTGAAAATGCAAGATGAAGACAGTGACTCTGACAGAGAGATTTCACCAAATGAATAAATATTCCTGGAAGATAATCCAGTTGTAGGGATTCAGGAAAAAGAAATACCCAGTCCCAAGCAATTACAAGATCGAGAGCAAGTTTGGACCTTGAGGTTTGATGGCTCAAAATCTAAGAAGGGAAATGGAGTTGGTTATGAGTTGATTAGTCTATCAGGAAAGACCTACTTAGCTACCCTAAGGTTACAATTCCCCTACACCAACAATTTAATTGAATATGAATCATTAGTCCATGGATTGTTGCATGCAATTCAAAAAAATGTCAAAATCTTGCACTTTTATGGTGATTCAGATATTGTGGTAAGGAAAGTGAGATAGAAGTACACTTTCCATGGAAAGAGACTAAAGGGATATAGAAACCGATTTTGGGATCTCATTGAATGTTTTGACACTTTCAATATTAGATCTATATACCACTCTCAGAACAAAGTTGTAAATTCATTGGCACAATCAACAAGTTCATTAGAACCATTTGAGATGGATGTTGTGAAGAAATTCATAGTTGAAATCACTTCAACACCATCAGTACCATACACTGTCACAAATTTCTAAGTGTTTCATGATGACAAACACATTTAGATTTCCTAACAAATTCATATGTTTTCATCACCTAGATCATTGATGAAGAAGAAGACTAAGGGGAAGCTAAATTTGATGCAGAAGGCATAATGAATTTAAATACCAATAGCATTCCCAAAGGAATGATACATCGCGAAAGGATTTTTGATCAAGATCAGATCAATGCGATCAAATACCAAAGAAATGATGGAGGCTAGCATGAAGTAGTAAACTTAGGAATGGCAAATGAAGTTAAGTATGTTCTCATTGGAAAATTTTCCATGCCTGACTTGAGAAGCAAAGAATAATCAAAAGCTTGAGAGAGTTTGGGGATATTATTTCCTGGAGTTACAAGGACTTGAAGACATATGATACTGCAATCATTACACAGACAATTCCCCTCAAAGTAGGCAGTAAACCATTCAGACAGCACCAAAGACCAGTGAATCCATTATTGGAGCCCCTCATTTTTCAAGAAGTAAAGAAGTTACTATCAATAGGTATTATCTTTCCAGTATGCCACTCAATGTGGGTGGCCAACTTGGTACCCATTCACAAAAATAATGGAGAGATACAACTATGTGTAGATTTCAGAAATCTCAACAAGGCTTCACAAAAGGATAATTACCCATTGCCATCATTAGGAAAAGTAATCCAATTTGTCAATTGATCCCAAATGATGTCTTTCTTTGATGGATATTTAGGATAGAATCAAGTGTTAGTAGAAACTGAGGATAGACTCAAGACTCCATTCATAACAAAGTGGGGTACATTTGCATACCAAAGAATGCCATTTGGATTGATCAATGTTGGAGCCACCTTTTAGAGAGCCATGGCCATCACATTCAAAACCTTATAGGGAAATGCATTATTGTCTATATGGATGACCTCACTATATTTTCAAAGAGAAGAGAAAATCATGTTCAATATTTAAGGAAGATATTTCAAAGATGTAGAAGATATGGAATTTCATTAAACCCAAAGAAGTGCATATTCGGGGTGACTGAAGGAAAATTACTTGGCCATGTGATAACAAAGAGGGGGATTCTTATCAATCCTAATTGTGTAGAGGATATATCAAGAATTGGCTTGCCATCAAGGGCCAGAAAGAGTTGAAGTATTTCTTTAGAAAGATTAATTTTTAAGAAAGTTCATAACAGGGTTTGCAGAGATAGTCAGGCCTTTGAGTGAAATGTTAAAAAAAGATGCAAAGATAGAATGGATAGATCCAGCAAAGAAGGAATTTGAGGAGATCAAACAAGCCATAATTGATGCTCCTGTCTTGATCAATCCTAACTACACAAAGTCCTTCTACCTTTATTCTTTCACATCAGAACATACGTGTGCTACAATGCTTACCAAAAGGAAAAAAGAAAAGGATGAACATCCTATTACTTTCATGAGTGCACCATTCAAATATGAAAAGATGATATATTTAAATGTAGAGAAAAGGGCTTATGAATTAGTCAAAGAAATCAAGAAATTATGATATTATATTTTGAGAAGAAAAATTATTTGCCATAGTCCTATATGTGGTTGTTAAAACCCTCTTGATGCAAAATGAGCTAGGACATAAAAGAGGCAAGTGGGTTACCATTATTCAAGAATATGATGTAGAGACCCAACTAATGAAAATTGTTCATGGAAAGGCCTTAGAATAGACTATAGCCACTAGACTAGAACTGTTGCAACAAGTTTATGAATTACAAGAAGTATCTCCTGATGAATGGTACAATGACATCACTTACTTCCTGCTCAACCAAAGATGCCCTAATCATCTGATTCTAGTACAAAAGAGAGCTTTACGAATGAAGATCCAAAGATATATGTTTCAAGGAGTAGTACTATACAGGAGAAACCATGAAGGTGTTTTCCTAAGATGCCTAGGAACAAAATAAGCAAAACAGTTAATGGAACATTTTCATTCCAGGTTTTGAACAGGTCATGGAGGAGCATTAGAAATAGTGCACCAAGTTTTTATGGATAGCTATTATTGGCCAACAGTGTTCAAAGATGCATACGATCATGTAAAGACTTGCCACACATGTCAAATAACTATTGCACAAGAGAAGAACCCAACTATTCCACTTCAACCTATGATCAAAGTATGACCTTTGGAAAAATGGGGACTCAACTTTATTGACCTATGATCAATCCACCTTACTTAGAATAACATAGGTATATTATAACCACAACTGATTATTGTACTATATGGTTAGAAGCCCAAGCTTTAAATTTATGCACAACAGATATGGTAATTAATTTCTTAGAAGAAAACATTATCACTAGATTCGGTTGTATTTATGCTTTAGTTTGTGATAATGGTTATGTATTTTCTTCTTTGAAAATTTCTAACTGGGATTTTGAACATAGTGTCACTTTGAAGTTCTCATTGAAATACTATCCCCAAGGAAATGGATTGGTAGAATCCACAAACAAAAATTTGTTGAATGTTATCAAGAAGCTGTTAGACAAAAACTCAAGGGACTGGCACACAGAGTTGAGATTCACCCTTTGGGTGGATAGAGTAAGAATAAAAAGTTCCCTAGGGACATCACCATATCATTTGGTATACAGAAAAGATCCTATATTTCCCATACAATTGAGAATTCCCACGTTACAATTCATACAATAATGTTTGGATCCAAAAGATAGAATCAAAACTAGATTGTCATAGCTGCTACTTTTGGAAGAGAAAAGAGATCAAGCATTGGACAATTTTGCAAAGCATCAAGGAATTGTAAAGAGATGGTTCAATTGGAGAGCCAGAATAAAAACATTTAGAATTTTTGACTTAGTCCTTTCTTAGGACAAAGCACATGAAAGAAAAGGAGACCATGACAAATTTGAAAATTTATTGATGGGTCCCTACCAAATCTCAAAAATTATAGGAGACAATGCATTCAGACTGAAGACATTAACCGGAGAGAATGTCCCATTGCTAGCCAATGGGAAATTTCTCAAACATTATTTCTAGTTTTAGACTCCTAGTGGGTTTGGTCTTTGTACATAGTTAGATTAGTTTCTTTCTTGTTGGGTTTGCTTTTGTTTCAGTTTGTCTTGGTTTGGTTTTCTTCGCTTTCGTTTACTTTAGTGTAGTTTTTCCTACTTTCTTAGATTAGTTTGCTACATTTTCTTTCATTTTCTTTCCCTTAGTTTTGGTTTTGAATAAAGGGGATTTCCCATTTGTGAGACAGGTGATGTTGCTTACATGCACACCCTAGATTGACTTTGCCAAAGTATTTTCATTCCATTTCTTGGATAAGAAATGTAGATAATCATGGAATCCTAAATTAATTGTTTCTAAAGTACATCAAGGTTAAGGTTAGTACTTGATTAGAAAGGGAATCATCTATTGTATATTGGACTTGAGTTTTATAGTTATTATATCTTACACACTTAACAGATTCTCTAAGTTACTATGGTCTCCTAGGTAAATTCATGGATAACCAAAAGTATTGCTTCAATGCCACTATAATGCTCAAACCCATGTGAGCTTCATTACTTACAAGCCAAAGTGTGGAAATATGTGAAAAGAAAAGAATATAAAAAAGAAAAGAAATAAAAGTGAAAATCAAAGCATTTGGCTTTTGGGTGTGCAAACATCTCTACAAGTGTACACTTAGTAATGAAAGAATCAAAATATAATAAATCACTAGAAGTAGAGCAATCTTTGTGAGATTATAGTGATAACCTTGTCGGGGCTATGGATGCCTACTAGCAGCAAGGCTCTATATAGGATGTTTTTGAAGTTAAGACAAAATCACACAAAAGGCCATGATGGAACAAGAGTCATATTTGTCTTAAGAGATGGAAATGTACGCTTTTGCACACACTCATAACTAAAGGATGAAAGATTTTGATACAATTTAGGATTCCTCTTTCTTTTTGAGTACTCTTCTTATCCAAGGGGTAAGTTAGTTAGAATTAATTTAAGATTCTGAATTTGAAACAAGTTTTATCTTTGAAATGTTCAAGAACGTTCCTCACGAGGAGTCACTAGATGTTATGACCTTATCACACATAACCCCATTACAAATGGGTACCCTAGTGGTTTTCTTTTTAAGGGTTTTGTCATTGTGCCTCGGTTTCATTTGATCTCTATTTGAGAGTTTAGAGTTAGAGTCTTTTGAATGGTCACCTAAGCCAAGTAAATAATTTGAGCCCGAATCAATGTCCAAACATCATCACAATGCTTAGAGGGCCTAAAGGATGAATATCAACTATCATTTGAGTCAATTCTAATAGCTCCTACTATTTAGGGATTTTCACTCTAGACCCCCTTTTTTTAGGGACTTTATTTTTGGAATTTTTGGCTTATTTGGACTTCATATTTTGAGGGTCTATTTTTGGTAGGGTTTCCAGCTTTGGAAAGTTCCCAGGACCCACTAATTAAGGGATTAATTTTTTCATCCTTAGTATGAAAAATTTCAAAAAATCAATCAAAAATCATGAAAAGTCAATGGAAAATCATGAAAATCAATGAAAAAGCATACAAAAAGCATGAAAATAGGGCATATGGTGAAGTAACCAGCATGAAATCCATGGAAAAAATTGCTTGAGTATGGAAAATAATGCCAAAACAATGGCTTGGCACAATGAAAATTCTACCCATATGGAATGGCTTGATCTTAAGCCAAGTTCGCCCAAGGAAATAAGCAATGGCATGCACATGTGTAAAGTCCACTCCAAGTAAATAGCACAACCAATAGCCAAGTCTGCCCAAGTAAAAGGTTAATGTAATGAGCCAAGGTAATGTCTTCCATAGGAAGAGGACAATGGCTTGAGACTATGGAAATTCCACCCAAGATAAGATGGCTTGAATTTAAGCTAAGTCCGCCCACCATAGAGATGTATGGCATAAGCAAAGGTAAAGTCTTCCCCCATCATGGAATGCCATAAGGACAAGTCCGCCCACCAAGAGAAGTTTGAATGGCACAACCTAAGGTAAAGTTCACCCCATGTAAAATGGCTTGATCTTAGGCCAAGTCCGCCATATGCAAAAGAAAGTGGCTTGGACATGAGAAACATCCACCCCAAGTAGATGGCCTAAACAATAGACAAGTCTGCCATATGAAGAATGAATAGCACAAGACTATGGAAAGTTTTCCCATGACACTAAAATGAGATGGCATAAAGTAATGCAAAGTCCACCCCACCCAAAGAGAACATGGCAAAACACTTGATGAAGTCCACCATACAATAGAAAAGCAGGAGAAAATCAAAATTTTCACCTAAGTCTAGACATTAAAACATTAAAATATAAAAAGACATGTCTAGATGCTGGGAAATTTACCAAAGACTAAGGAAATCATGAGAAATTATGGAAAAATTAACTGGAGAAGAAGATTCACCGTAGGCAAAGACAATGAAAAACATAGAAAAAATTAAATTTTCCTTAAGACAAAAACTTTAAAAAAGGCCATAATTAAAAAATTAAAATGTTGGAAAATGACATAAAATTGTTATTTTAAATTTTTATTTTCCAACACCAAAGAGAGGAAATTTTAATTTCTCTTTTAGGCTCAAATTTTAGAAAAAGACAAAAGGACTTCACTGAAGTGGCACTAGATTTGGAAACTTTCTATGAAACTAGTATTGAAGATTGAAATTGCCATTAGGAAGCTAAGTGCAAGCCAAGTTTGAACTTGATTAAAAGGAAATATTTAGATTTTTCTAAATGGGTCAAACTTCTCATCTTTATAATTGGATTTTCTTCTCATTTGTTAATCATTCATCTTTCGAAAGTGAAGCTATGAGAAGTATTTTTTCTAACATAAGAAGAAATTTTTTGAGAGTAATGAAGTTTGAAGTAGAAGGAAGAAATGTGAATTCATCTAGCTAGCACAATTATCTTCTCCATCTTATTTTTTTCTAGAATATCAGGTAGATTTGCATTCTCTACTCTATTCTAGTAGAAAACTTAATTCATTTATTAGATAAATTCTTTCACTTCCAACATGATCATTCTAAAAATTTTAATTTATCAGTTGCTTGGAATATATTTTTTCAAATTAATGGCTCAAGCAATCTAAATTTAAATTCAAAATTTTAATATTCTATTTGTAAATTTTTGTAGATTTATGATAGACAATGGAGAACCTTCAAAGAAGATACAAATCAAGTTTCCTAGTAAGGGTTCGCAGCCAAAGTCCAAGATCAACTCTAAGTGGAAAAACATTGTGGAAATTGACCTCGGTCATGTGGATCTTGATGATTTCAAAAAGAGGATGTATGGAAGTGATAAATTCTTTCCTAGACCAATCACACACTGAATGATATGGAAGGGTATTGTTCAGATGGCTAGATTTCCACCAGCAAAAGAATGTCCGGAGCTCATACTAGAATGTGCATTGCACTATAACACACAAGAAAGATAGATTGAAACACCTGATGGAAGGATACTGGCATACTTGGGACAGTTGGCTATACAGGAAGCATTTGGAATCCCAACCTACCCCAGAACATCTTACCGAACCAAGGATGATGCACAAAAGCTTTATGAAGATCAACAAGGCCTATGTGCATCGAATATGAACAACTCATAGTTGGAGAAGCCTAGACCCACTACCAAAAAAGATGCACAAAAATTTGTCTAGAATTAATTTTAAGGAAGAATATGGAGACATTGTATTACTACTGAACAAAATGGTGGGAACTCTTGAAGGTGAGCCCTTTGAAACCTGGATGTTTTATTTCATTGATGAAATAACTTACAAAGTAAAAATGATCAACTGGTCAATGATGATCAATGATAGTCTCCATGAGTAGATGGTCAACTTGGAGAGGACCAAAACCTTCCAAATGAGTTCCTATGTTGTGCATTTTCTTGCTAGAACTTATAGATATGTTGGCCTGATTTGTAAAGGTGTAGTTTGTAATGGTGAAGGAGAATTCAAGTCCTATGATTGCTATCCTCAGTTGCAGTTGAATGATAAGTCACACTTTAGATGGGCACATGATTCCTTTCTCATGTATATCACTTGAATTCTCCAAGGAGGAATGCATCAAAGGCTTACCCATGAAGCCAAAAGTTTGATCAGTCGATACGGATCCTAGTTTATCCAGTTTACGAAATTTATCTACATTAGAATTCAAGGATTCATAGGTCACCCATATAGACCTTCAATCTATCCTACCAACAAAATAGTTCTACTAGAATTTATGAGGCAGCTAGAGATGTATCAAAATATTCAAAGGAACAAGCAAAATGCCTTGATTACTTTCCCTTTCTTCAATGGTAATATGGTAGAATCTTGTCCCTCGGTGCAAGCAACAGAAAGTGCCCAATTGGAAATACAAAGATACTCATTCACTTCCTACAAGCCTAGAGCCAATTTTGATCCACTTCATCACATTGGAGCTATGGATAGGAGGAAATATAAGCACAAAATTTACCTAGAAGACTTTTGTGAAAACAATGCTAATGATTTTGACGTGAGAAAAAGCTTATGGTCAAGACTATCATTGGATATGATCAGGAAGACAGAGCTCTTCCAAGTACCTGATCAACTTGAAAATGATGGTGTGTACATACAGTCAAGCTTTGATGAAGGACAACCACTTCCTCCTATGAGATGGTCTGAGCCTGTGCTTGGTCACTTAAAAACTTTTATGAGGCTTGTGTCCAAGTATTCACGATGGTGGGTAGACCAACAAGTGCAAATTTTGTAGCAAAGGAAAGTGACATTTACATATCACCTCATGGTGAGGAAAAGTCTCGTTCTTCAAATTTTGGTGCATCTCATGGAGGTGAACTAATCGAGACTACCAAACAAAAGAAGAGAAAAGAAATTGATGACTCTACACAGTAGAACAAGAAGAAAACAATAGATGAAGGACCCACTCAAAAGAAGCAAAAATCCAAGCCCCTTCATTCAGCCACATCTAGAAATGTGGATGAAATATTGATTATGGAAGAAGAGTCATGGGAGAAATTCAAATTTCCTTCACCAATTCGAGAAAAGGATATGGGGCTAGTAGAGCTGGAAGATGATGATCATCAATCCCCTACAAGCACAAAGATTCTTGAGTCCAAAGATGATATGGAAATTATGGATGGAGAATTCAAAGAGGGAATGATTTCCACCCTCAAAGGAATTTAGGAAGTCTCATTTGTGTAGGAAATTCAAAATATGCAGGAAATTCAAGATATGCAAGAGGTTTCGGATATGCAAGGAAATCAGGATGATGGAATTAAATAGCCAACAATCTTGAAATGGCTGAAAGAAAGACTAAACATAAAAGTGCTAGCAGAGATGCCAAAAGAAGATGATACTGTAGACTTCTTGGTGAGGCTAGAACAAATTGCTAAAAGGAAGCTAGCCAATAAATTTTCTACAATACAGAGAGATGAAGCTGGTAACCCTATAGTGCAGATTCTAATACTTATAGTTGAGAAATCCCAAGATGAAATTGCCCCAAATGAAAATTCCATCACAACCATTGATATCCGTCTATCACCAAAAGGTCAAGAAGTTGAGGACCTAGATAATTCTATTGCCACCATCAATTCTAGGGTGGAAAAATAAGTGGCAAAGAAAAGAGAGTACAAAATGGAGATTGAGCACTTAAAGGAATACATCCAACATTTAACTAGGCCACTCAATCAATGTGACCAATTAGCCCATCCATTTCCAAACTCTTCACAAGAGCTAGTAAGATATTTCAAAGAAGAATTCACTATAACCAGGGAAACCAAGGAATGGATGGTAGGAAAGAAAGAAGAGGCAATGGCATCTGCAGAAAAGTTGGAATATGCTTATGGACAAACCTCACCTCTATTCTCATGAGTAGTAAACTTAGTCAAAGATGGGATGACCTCTAGGACATTCAAAGCAAAATTATCCCATGTCTTTGAGAGATAAAAGGAATTTCAAAGAAAAGATTGATTGATGAGAAGATCATTGAAGGAAGAGCTATATACGATTTCAAAAACTGGTATTATACACTAGTTTCACAAGGAGAAGTCTTGGAAAGAGTGAAGGAAGATGGCACCAAAATTAAAGAGAAAATAAAAGGGATCGAAAGTAAAATTTTCAAAATGGTTGTGAATGTGCTTGAAAGATACATTGTCCAAAGAAAACACATGTAATCATAAATTTTGAAGGATAAAGTTCAAAATATTTTCCCTACCACTGTCGGGCCAATCCTGAAACAAAATTTGACTAAGGAATTCAGCTTCTTGACCATCTAAGACACCTTGTTGCATGAATCAAAGTGGGTGATCACCTTTGCAGAGTGTGCACATAGTTTGGATTTGCTGGAGTACAATGTCAACATGTTGTCGCCCATCACCATTGAGGAAGTCATTGTGATCGTGTCCAGGTTCACTGAACATAATGATTTGGAGGCAGATAAAGATGCAACTCCCAATGGATGAGTTCTTTTCAGTTAACTAATTGTTATTTGGGCAACCCTAATTAGGGTTTTGCTATTTTAAATCTAGTTCATTAATCTCATTTTGATCTTGTCTGTTCATTGTACTTAGGAAACTCTATATAAACCCCCCCCCTCACTCTCTCAATTCATTAGAAGAGATAGATACATAACACAAAATAAGAGATTGTAGATAAAAGATTAGAGAGTATAGATAATAAGAGATTTTTTTATGAAATTGTTGCTAAAGACTATTTTTTATAATAAAGTTCATAATGCATGAGATGCTTTGAATCCTTTCATTGTCAAATGGTTGCATGGTTGCATATTTCTCTTCCTTGTAGAGTGGATTTAAATTAGAATTTCATTTGAATGTATGTTAAGGAATGATAGATTTCTATTAGAGATTAGTGAAACAAGGCTCATACTTTCTTTGAATGGATGCTTTTCATTCAATGCATAAAGTTAGATTGAGCTTTTGATGTGGATGCTTCAATGTTTACCTTGAATAATGTTGTTCTATTGATGGAGTTCTTAGTAGTAAAAAAATCTTAAGCACAAATCCTAGAAGATTGCACTTGCTTTGTATGGTTGTCATTTAGCTTGGTGAAACAAAGTATTGTTTTATTGGTTTCACTCAATCCTTATCATCTATTGATTCGTAGGAATAGGATAGGACTTATAAACCCTTACTCTTTTTTTACTTTTTTATCTCAATCAAAAAATTCCAAAAAGTAATACAGCATTCAAGTCTTCGCTTTCTGAGTAACTTACTAGAGAAAATCCCTTTGTTTTCCTGGAAAATCACAACGACCACATAGCTTATCCACATCTAACTAAAACATTGGAATTGACATATGATCTTTCTTGTAGTCTTAGCATACAAGGTATTTTTTCAAGAGGGGATAGAGCATCCATGGACACTTTATTCTAGAGTGTTTGGTGTGTCATAAAACACGCATGAAAAGGACTCAAATTTTTGAAAGGATAAGTTTGAAGAAAGAAGAATGGAAAATTAGGGACAAACTTGGACATTTGGACTTCATCCAAATGTTCATTTGGGACCCAATTTTTCAAAAGGACTATAAGGGGAAATGGAAATTGGAAAGGAGGAATCAGGGATCAAGAATAGACTTGGACCTTGGTCCAAGTGTCTATTTGGGACTCAAAACCATGATATGACAAAAAGAGAGAAGGAAGAAAGGGAAATCAACAATCGAGAATGGATTTGGACCTTGGTCCAAATGTCTAATCAGGACCCAAGTCCCCAAAAGGACTCCTAGAAGAAAAGAAGGGTAAAAGGGATTAGCCATGTTTTTGATGTTTTTTGCAAATGGATTTTTTATTATAGCTTGGCAAAGGACTAATGCAACTATTAGATGCACTTGAGCATGATAAACCATTAAGATATCTCATATAGGTTATAATTGTTGGGAATCACAAAGGGGGACACAAAAAGACAACAAGAATAACTAAGCACTATAAATTCATCAAATTTATAGACACCAATAGTGGCTCTTGTTTGAGGACACATGCTTTAGTGAAGCATGGAGAGATTCTAGATGTCTTTGAGAAGAAAACCAAAAAAGGAAAAAAAAAATCCAAAACAAAAATTAAATTTTACAAAATTTAAGAGACATACTTTAAGAAAAGTAGGGTTTTAGGAATTACCCATGCATTGGAAATTCCAAAAATAACCATTTAAGATTTATAGAAAGTATGAATTTTCACCATGGGTGTTTGCAACAAGTTATGGGCCAACCTAGAGGGCATCAAAATTTCCATGCTTCCCTTTATCTTGAGATTTTCCATTCCACATTAGTACCATGCCATATGTTTCAACCTTTCTAAATGATGCTCTTTTGTCAAACAAACACTTGACTTGATGTTGTTGTTTGATGTTTATTTGTTTTGCTAACCTTCTAGACTCATCCAACTTTGAGATTTGATTCATTCTATTTGTCATAGCATCACAAATATTTTCATCATTTTCTTGGATGAAATTATAAACAAGTAATTGTTTTCTTATAGGATTTCTTTCTTTTGACCCATACACCAACTCATAGGGAGATTTTCTAGTGGCCTTTTTTTGGTCACCCTATTAGCCCAAAGTGCATATCTAGCTTGACATCCTAGGACTTCTTATTTCTTCCTACCATTCTTTTTACAATTTATGTCAATATTTTGTTGCTTGATTTTTCTTTTCCATTTCCTTGTGGATGGTAGGGAGATGAGTAAAATAAGTGTATTCCATATTGGTGGTAAAAAGTTGTAAACTCTTTAGCTTTGAAGCACATTGCATTAAATTTGTAACCAACTTAACTGGTAATCCAAATCTGATGATAATAATTTCCAATATGAATTCCATTACAACCTTTCTTGTGGCTTTCCTAGTAGGGATTTCCTCAATCCATTTAGTAAAGTAATGTGTTGCTACCAAGATCCATTTATGCCCACCACTAAACTTTTCTATGATTTTTCCAATAAAATAAATACCGCACTGCTGAAAATGGGCCTCAATATAGATTGGTCTTGAAGGTAAATCTTAAAAATATTTCAACTTTCTAGAGAAATTTTACCTTGCTTCACACTTAATTACCAACTTCTATGTGTTGATAAAAAGAGTAGGCAAACAATAACCAGATTTTAAAATCTTGTGTGCAGTTGTCTTGGCTATAAAATATCCTCCACATAATCCACTATGTATTTCATCATGGATTTTGGTATCTTGTTCATCATCCACACACTTAAGAAAAATACCATCTATATTTCTCCAATACAACTCATCCTACAACACGACATATTCGATAGAATGCAGTTTAAGAATCCTTTTCTGAATATCATTCTTGTTCTTAAGAGATGAAATATTCTTCAAGTAATCTATTGAGGTTGTTCTTGTCTCTAAATTATTTATCTAATTCACTTCAAGGTTTGACTCAACCATAAGCCTAGCCAATCCTTGTCCTCTAATAATTTTAGTAATTTGCATATCTATGTTGAATCCCTGGATCTTATTGATCCACCTACACCTCCTCTTTGTTACTTCTTGCTAAGTAAATATGTCCTTAACTGCAACATTAGTGACATAAACAATACTTTTAGCCCCTACTAGATATGGTCTGAATTTTTTTATTTCCTTCACTAGAGAATAGGTCTACTTCTCCTTGATATCACATTTCATTAATACAGCTTGGAGAGACTTATTAAAGAAGGCTATAGGCTACTCATACCCTTTATCATTCATTTACAACAAAACAACAACTACAGTATGAAAAGAAGCAAAAGAAAATAGTTGAAAAGAGTTAAAAAATATGAAGACTTTAATATAGAAGCCCACTTAATTGCTTCTTTAATAACTTAGAATACTTTAGTTTTGTCTTCTCCTCAAGATATGGATTCACCTTTCTTTAGTATCATAGAAATAGACTTTGTTAGCTCAGCTAAGATTCTAACAAAATTCACGTGCCTAAAGAAAGATTGAATAAGTTTGATAGTTTTTGGTTGATGGATCTTTTTTATTGCAACAACTCATTTTGGGTCTATTGGTATCCCTTCCTTTGACACAATATTCCCTAGAAACTTTCCCTCAGTTACCCCAAACACACACTTCTTAGGGTTTAGTGAAATACCATAGTCAAGAGCTCTAACAAAGATCTTTTCAAGATGCATGCAATGATCCTCTACATTTTTAGAAAAAGTAGTCAAGTCAACATGATAGACCACTATGATTACATCAATTAGGTTTGTAAATGTAGCATCCATAGCTCTTTGAAATGTTGCTCCTGTATTTGTTATGAAAAATGGCATCTCGATATATACATATGTTCCCCATGGTGCAGTAAAAGTCATTTTATACTGCTTTGATTCTTTTACCTTTACTTGGTTGTAGCCTGAAAAACCATCCATCATGGACAATAACTCACAATCAGTCACTTTCTGCAATGTTTCCTCCATTTTTGGCAATGGGTAGTTATCCTTTAATGAAGACACATTCAGATTTCTAAAATCCACACAAAATCTTTTGTCTTCATTTTTCTTTCTAATTGGTAACAAGTTAGAAACCCAAGTAGAATTTCTGATAGGTTTGATGATGCCTCCATCCCTAAGTTTTATCAACTCTTTCCACATTTTGGGTGCCAGTGTAGGGTCAATTGGTCTCTTCTTTTTCTTAAAGAGTTTAACATTAGATTTTAGAGGAATTTCATGTTGAAATAAATCCTCTATGTATGCCTTCAAGTCATCATAGGACCAAGAAAGAAAATACATGCTTGTATTCCTTGAGTAAGGAAATAAGCTTAACTCAGGTAACTTTTGGGATCAATCCATCCCCAATTTTTGTTTTTTGGTGTATTCTCTATTCCCAAATTTATCTCTTGAAGATCGTGTTCATGTGTTGGGGTTCGTTTTGCATTGTACTTATCTGCATTATCAAAGACTCTCTCTAGAGCCACCATTCCCTTTGGGAGTTTTTTTTAATTGAATAATTTCCTTCCTAAAAATGGTTTCCTTCCCATAAACAACCTTAACAAAACCTTGGAAATAAATTTCTTGGCTATGATACTTATCTACACAGTGTAGAAACCTAAACAAATCTTGATTATCGTTGAATACCTACTAGTTACAAACATTGTCTAGAATAAAGGCCTTGTTTTCACTTCAATCTTGGATATTCCATCAAATGCAATATCATCATTCCTAAGGGCTATATTGACAATGAGATCTTCCATTACATTTTTAGACCTCTCCATTTTTAGACCTCTCCATCAAACATTTCTATAGTATTCCTTACAACAACTTTGTATTGCTTCAATCTCTTATTTTTTGACACTTATTTAGCTCTAACTTGGGATACCACTAACTCAGAGTCCCCTATGAGCCTAAGTCTCTTGATATTATGCTTGATGGCCATGTTAAGCCCTAACAATAATGCTTCATATTCAACAACATTATTTGTGCATTCAAGCTATAAAGAGAATGAGTATTTATAGGTCTTACCATTTGGTGATATAATGATCACCCCAACACTTGCTCCTTCTTTTGAACATGCTCCATCAAAGTACATGGACCACATGTCATTTTCTTGAACATGTTCATTTGCTTCAAACTTCTTCTATCTAGTTGTAAATCTTCAACAAGGATAGAAAATCTTCTCTCAATTCAATCTCACATTCTTGCCATTGATAAGGATCATGGCACATGATAAGTCTAGTTACATATTTCCACAAACTATTGCTGACCACTTTCTTAATAAAAAGCATCCCATACTGAGGTGCGATATCTACCATGGTTACATTCATCTTGAAGTCTTTCTCAGGGAAGGAAGCTAGCTTAAATTGAACACCCTTCATAATTCCCATCACTAGAAATTCATAGCAAAGAATTTACCATATGCTTTACTAACTTCCAATCCTAATTCTTTCATCATTGCTAGGGGTATAACATTGGTGGAAGCTCCCGAGTCTTTCATGTAATTCTTGATTAGCTTATCATTCATTTGCAATGTGACATAAAAAGGGTCAACTTGAATAGAAAGTTTTTTTGTTTTAACTTTCTTCAATTATTTTTCAAGTTTATCATTTTCAGATAAATATTTCTATTTTTCTTTTCCTAACTCCTTTATCTCTATCAACTATTTGTTACTCTTTTTGACTTTCATCGAACTCTTCCTCCAAAGACATCTTTTCTGCACATTAAATTTCCATTCTCCTCCTTTACTCTTTTTCCTATCTTTCTCATTGATACAAATGATTTCAACTTCCCTTGCTTATACATTTTGTTGTGATTCGATCAACTACTCTGACTCGCCACAATCACATGGCAGCTTTGCATGCCTTCACTCTTTCAAGATTTGAAATGATCTACCACTGATTTCCGTATGTCTTCATACTTTCGCTTTAACAAGTACCATAGAATTCATCAAACGATACTAACACTTCTAGGAAAAATTATGATAGCTTTGTTTTGTTATCTGTAAATTCCTTCGAATCTTCGATCCGGAAATCGTCTTTGATGCTTCGTATTTCACAAAATATACTGTACCTTTATCTCTCACTGGTGATTCCTTTTTCTGGTGGCTACTACGACTTGTTTCGAAACTACGACCCTATCAATTGACACCATCAATCTCCTTTCTTCAAATCCCATAATCTGCGGCTTTGCTTGTTTTACCTTCATCCAAGCTTTGGCAGCTATACTCACCTTGTGCTGCATGTACAATATTTCTCCTGGGGACGCTTCCAGATCAGTGACCCTTTAATCTTTATTACCTTTCAATTTCAGTGCCTATGCTATGGTCTTCTCTTCAGCAATTTTTAATTTTCTTGCTGGTGGCATATTCTTCACTCCCTGGTTGCTGAGCTACAAATTTCTGTGATCTTCTTCGAAAAGGGGCTTCTGGATTTTATACATATTGTGGCCTTCTATCTCTTTGGCAGTGATGATTACAACCAATGATGTAGTTGGGAGCTCTACTTGGATTTCTTCTCTAACCTAGTCATCGTCTCTCTTTCTTAGGTGGAACAATTACATTGGACAAAAACAATGATCATCAAGCCACGATCCTTTTGATCTTTAGCTAAAGCTCTTCAATTCTCCTCAGGCTTCTACAGCTCTCCGACCTTGCTCTGATACTACTTCTTGGTGGTGGATGGAGATGAACACAACAAAGTCAGAATGCTTCAACAAATATTCTTCAGTTCTATTCAATTTGAACACAAATATTACAAATATACAATCCTAAGTGCTATAGCATTCACCAACTTTTTCTCATGATCACTTGATCACATACACTAGCGTTTTGTTATGATCACTTGAACATAGTATCATACAAACAGCTTCAATAAAAAAATATTACATGATACCTTATTAAATAGAGGATAATATATTCTAGAACCTAGATGACTTGCCAATAACAACTTACCAATTCTAGAAGCTTCCCATCCTCATCTAGAAGCTTACTAATTTCCCTCTTTGATCTAAAATATTCCATTTAAAATTTTTCCTTGTTTAATTTACAATTAATATTAATTATTGATGGGAGAAGTTATAATACTCCAATTCTTTTATACAGTGCACCCTTCCTTTCTTACCAATGGCGGCACATTATTTATATGCATGTACTGTACTTTTTAATAGCTGTGTAATGATTTCATTGTCTGGTGTAATAACTTATTATGGATGCTGTGGCTGTGCCATGTTTAAAGAGTTGCGCAATGTTTTGATGGTATGCGATGTTCTTCATTGTTTTGTAATGACTATTCCATGAGTGATCTGGCTACGTGATTTTTCGTACTGTTGAGCCAAACTGGTATGGTGCTACACAGTAATTTGTAGATTCAAAATATAATCTTCATTTATTGTCTCTACCCACTCAACTTTGACTTATGCACTAGTTTTATGTGCTGCTGGAAGTGTAAGAGAAGCTATGCTGGATATTACCTGCAACACCTTCGAAAGTGATTCTTCATGATCGTGGAGGTTACGTCATTATAGAACGATGCAGCATTTTTTGATGGCTTGCTTAATCTTTTTCCTGCAGAGTCTTTTTTAAAAGGTGCACAATATCTGTCTATGCTACGCTGGGGTCTTTCTTTGGCCTGCGGAGATGGATTTTATGTTGAGAATCATGTCTCAACCTTGTAAGCTTTTTTTCAGAAAATTCTAGAATTTGTTTGTGGTAGTTCTCCACACGTTTATGTGTTGGAAAAAGGTGTATGAGTTGTTAAAATGTGCCTTGTCCCTATTAGAATATAGGAGGGTTGTTTTTAGAGTATAAACAACTCATTGTATGAATTTAATGGGGGTCTAAACTAGAGGACAAAATTATGGACGAAAATGCTATTTTAACTTGGTTGTGGGTAACATGTGGCATGGTTGTTTTGCCCATGGTTTTGTAAAACCACAAATGGTTTTCAAGTTGTAAATCACTATAAAAGGAGGGTTTGGGGAGGTGTTTGAATCATTGAGTTCAGTTTGCAAGACTGAGTGCTAGAAGGAGTCTCTCTGAGTCTGAGTTCGAGTTGTGGTGATGCGCTCCTGTAAGAACTTGCATTGCAATTGTATTGTAATCTTCTTGATTTGATAATACATTGTACGGGTTTTGGAGGGTGGGGTTTTTCTCCCGGAAGGGTTTCCCCATGGTAATTACTGTGTTATGTGTTTATTGTGATATTTCACTTATGCATGTTTATTTGTCCATTGAAATATTTGTAATAGTTAGTTGAATTTTCATAATCGTCCTCTGAAGATTAGCGTAGGAAGCGATTCCGCACACCTTTGCTTCCTTACAAGTGGTATCAGAGCCTGACTAGTTTTGGTTCTATTTGTTGGGTACAAGGTTTTTTGAGCTAATCAAGGTTTGAGTGGGAGCTTGTGCAAAGCATTTAATTTTCTCTATTGCGAGATTGTAAAGATGGCAAGCACGTCGGGGAGAATTAATGTAGAGAAGTTTTCTGGCACAAACTTTGAGATGTGGAAGCTGAAGATGGAAGACCTATTAATTGATCGAGATCTATGGGATGTGATGGATGAGAATATGCTGAGGCCCGCAGATCCAACTTTAGCTGCACAATATGATGTAACTGATAGAAAAGCTAAAGGTCTCATCAGATTGTGTCTTGCAGATTCAATTCTGATTAATGTCCATGAAGAATCTACTGCAAAGAAGCTTTGGAAGAAGCTAAGTGAGATCTACCAAGCAAAATCACTTGTGAATAAGATTTTCTTGAGGAAGAAGTTGTATTCCTTGAGAATGGAAGAAGGTGGACGAATTTATGAGCATCTTAAAACATTCAATATGTTGGTGACTCAGTTGACCTCAGTTGGGGTTAAGATGGATGAAGAAGAAAGGTGCCAAGCTTTGCTGTGTTCATTGCCAGACTCATGGGATAGCCTTGTCATGGCCATAGGGAGCACTTTAGTTGTCTTGAAGATGGAGGATGTTGTTGGTTCTCTACTTTCTGAGGAGATGAGAAGGAAGGTCTCTCTGAATGCCAAAGAGGCTATGAGTGTTTGAGGAAGACCAAAAGAAAGAGGCAAGAACGAAAAGTAGCATGGCCATTCTAAGACCAAGAATAAGGGGAGATCAAAATCTCCTGGTAAGTCCAAGGTAATCTGCTGGAATTTTGGCAAACTTGGACACTTCCGAAAAGACTGCAAAGAGGAGAAGAAGAAGAAGAAGAAGAAGTAAGATTTTGATTCTGAGTCTGAGAAGGAAGATGGAGATGCTTTCATCGCAGCCTTGGCCACTCATGAAGGTGACAATGCATGGTTGATAGACTCAGGTGCATCTTTCCACATGACTCCTAATAGAAACTATTTTAGTAAGTGTGAAAATTTTGATGGTGTTAAGGTGTATTTGGGTGACAACTCTTTTCTTGATATTGTTGGTCGTGGAACTATTCGTGTGAATTTTTCTGATGGTAGAATTAGAAGATTTGATGGTGTCTTGCATATCCTGGGACTAGCAAGAATTTTGTTATCTGTTAGAAAACTAATAGATGCGGGTGTGCTTGTATAGTTTTTTGAAGCAGGTGTGAAAATGGTGAGAGGTGCTATGGTAATAGCAAGAGGAAGCAGATTGGGTACATTGTACCAGCTTGATGCATGCACAGTTGAGTGCAATAGTACTTGTGAAAATGACTACTTTGTTGGAGGAGAGGGTTTCTCTTTCAACAGATGGTCGTGGTTTTTGGGTACCCAAGGGTGCTCTATCTATCGAATCAAAGTTACCTGTAGAGAAGACCATGTTATGGAACCAAAGACTCAGCCATATAGGTGAGAAGGGTCTACGGACCTTGAAAAATAAAAACCTTGTTGATGGGTTGAATGACTACAATCTTGAGTTCGATTTTGGTGAGCATGGTATCTATGGTAAACAAAATCGTATTTAGTTTTACTCGAGTTCTCATAAGTCTTCATGTATTTTGGATCTTATCCATTCAAATGTATTTGGTCCAGTTGATGTTTCTTCTATTGGTAGATCAATTTATTATGTTTCTTTCATTGATGATTTCAGCAGAAGAACATGGGTTTATTTTCTTAGGAGTAAAGCTGAAGTTTTTAGTCATTTCAAAGAATTTAAAGCAATGGTTGAGTTGCAGACTGGAAAGAAGATAAAGTGTTTGAGAACTAATAATGGTGGTGAATATTGCTCTAATGATTTTGACACATTTTGTAAAGATTGTGGTATTAAAAGAGAGAAGACAACTCTATATTCTCAATAGCAGAATAGAGTTGCAGAAAGAATGAACAGGACCTTGATGGAGAAGGCTAGGAGTATGCTGAGTGGAGCTGGACTGCAACAAAAGTTCTGGGCTGAAGCTGTTGCCACTGCCTGCTACCTGATAAATAGGTCTCCTACATCAGTTCTTGTTGATAAGACGCCAATGGAAGCATGGTCGGGCCACAAGCCTTCACTTAGACATTTGAGAGTGTTTGGTTGTGAAGCATATGCTCATGTGCCAAAGGAGAAGTGGACAAAATTGGACAACAAAGCTGTCAAATGTATCTTCATTGGATATAGTTACGATGTGAAAGGATACAAGCTTTGGGATCCTGTTGCACAAAAGGTATTTTATTCCAGAAGTGTTATTTTTAGAGAAACTAAGCCTTCTTCTGTTATAGTGCAGCCAGAACAACTGGAAGAAAAGAAAGATGTGATTCAACTACCTGCTACACCTAAGAAATTTGAATCGAGGCCCTTAGAAAGACAAGAAGTTGAGGAGAGCTCTACAAGTTTTGAATCATCAGAGGAAGAGGGAGAACTTGAACCTGAACTAGATCTTGTTCGAAGGTCTAGTAGATAGAGGAAAGCACCAGAAAGGTATGGATATTCTCCTGATGATTGGAGGTGTATATTTTCTTTGAATGCTAATATTGATGAACTGAGATCTGTAGAAGAGGCTCTTGGTATGAATGATTCAGAGTCATGGAAAATAGCCATGGAAGAAGAGATGGCAACTCTTAAGAAGAATGACACATGGGACCTTGTACCATTTCCTGAAGGACGGAAGCCTGTTGGTTGTAAATGGGTGTTCAAAAGGAAGATGGGTTCAAATGGAAGCACTAAGAAGTATAAAGCATGTTTGTTTGCAAAAGGTTACTCCCAAGTTGTAAGAGTTGATTATCGTGAAATTTTTTCTCCTGTAGAAAAAATGACATCCATTCGGTTTTTTCTTTCTATTGCAGCAACTTATGATCTAGAGATCGAGCAAATGGATGTGAAAACAACTTTCCTTCATGGAGATTTGAAGGAAGACATTTATATGACACAGCCATAGCACTTTGTTGTGAAAGATAAAAGTCATTTGGTTTGTAAGTTGAAGAAATCCTTGTATGGTTAAAAACAAAGTCCTAGGATGTGGTACCCGAAGTTTGATACATATGTTTTGAGTTTGGGATTTGTGCGATCTAAATCTGATCACTGTATATATTACAAGTCTGATGGTGATTATTTCCTGTTATTGTCTTGTATGTCGATGACATGTTGTTTATTGGCAAAGGAAAAGGTTTGATTGCAGAATTAAAATCTTAGCTCTCAGCAAAGTTTGAAATGAAAGATCTTGGTACAGCAAGGCATATTCTGGGAATGGAGATTATAAGAGATAGGAAAAATAGAAAGCTTTGGCTAGGCCAGAGTAAGTATGTTGGTACTATTATGAGAAGATTCAATATGCAGGATTCCAGACCATTGAGTGTTCCTGTTACTATGGGAACAAAGCTTTCTAGCTCATACTGTCCTACATCCCCATTGGAGATGGAAGAGATGAGTCGAGTACCATATCAGAGTGTTGTTGGAAGTTTAATGTATGCTATGGTCTATACAAGACCAAACATTGCCCAAGTAGTGGGAGTAATTTCCCGTTACATGTCTAATCCAGGAAGAGCACATTGGGATGCAGTAAAAAGAGTTTTTAGATACCTATAGGGTACCTCAGAGTACTTTATATGTTTTCATGGAACAAGAAATGAACATTCCTTGGATATTCAAGGCTATGTGGATTCAGACTGGGCCAGTGATGTTGATAGAAGAAGATCCACCAGTGCATATGTGTTTACATTATTCGGTGGTGGAATTAGTTGGATGAGCAAGTGACAAGCTATGGTCGCTTTGTCCACTATAGAGGATAAGTATATGGCAGCTACTCATGCCTGCAAGGAAGCCATCTGGCTAAAGAGATTGTGTTTAGATATAGAGTTCAAAAAGGGTGCAGTGACAATTTATAGTGACAGTCATAGTGCAATCTGCCTAGCGAAGAACCTGGCATTTCATGCCAGGACCAAGCACATTGATGTACAATCTCATTTTGTGAGAGATATGGTCGAGGATGGCAAGGTGAAGCTGGAGAAGGTGGAGACTTTGGTGAATGTTGCTGATGCATTAACTAAGCCCGTGAGCACAGAGAAATTTAGATGGTGTTCAGAGTCTATGGGGCTCTCCACCCCTAGAAATTAAGTCCATGACACTTTGGATCCCATGACTCTTGCAAGGTGTTCGACAAGTGGGAGAATGTTGAGAATCGTGTCTCAACCTTGCAAGCTTTTTTTTCAAAAAATTCTAGAATTTGTTTGTGGTAGTTCTCCACATGTTTATCTGTTGGAAAAAGGTGTATGAGTTGTTAAAAATGTGCCTTGTCTCTATTAGAATATAGGAGGGTTGTTTCTAGAGTATAAACAACTCATTGTATGAATTTAATGGGGGTCTACACTAAAGGACAAAATTATGAACGAAAATGCTATTTTAACTTGGTTGTGGGTAACATGTGGCATGGTTGTTTTGCCCATGGTTTTGTAAAACCACAAATGGTTTCCAAGTTGTAAATCACTATAAAAGGAGGGCTTGGGGAGGTGTTTGAATCATTGAGTTCAGTTTGCAAGACTGAGTGCTAGAAGGAGTCTCTCTGAGTCTGAGTTCGAGTTGTGGGGATGCGCACCTATAAGAACTTGCATTGCAAGTGTATTTGTTGTGCATGTTTAGCACACACGCCTCGCCATAGGCAGGGACCCCCTTTTTTTTCACTCCCGACAGGCTGCTTTGCTCCTGTCTTGTTTTGCGTGCCCCATTTTCAAGCCCAAATTGGTCATATGCCATCAAACGATCAAATTCCCTTACCCAAATTCACCTACATTGGGTATTCAAATCTATGGAGAAATAAAGTCGCCCATCCCCTTTCTTCCTTTTGTCTTGCTTTAGCTGTTTCAGAAACATCCGTGGAACCCCGTCGCTCTCGTTTCCTCATTTTTGACTTTGGGGTCACCCCCTTTTGGATCTGGGATGTGTTTGAAGTGCATAAATAAACTGCCAAGGTTTTGTCAACGTTCCGTTAAGTTTCGATGGTTTCGGAACTCTCTCCGGAATTCCCTTCCTCCTTGGCTATTTGGAAACATCTGTGGACCCCTGTTGCTCCTGTTTCCTCATTTTTGACTTTTGGGTCACCCTTTTTTGGATCTAGGATGTGTTTGATGTGATTAAATGAACTGCCAAGGTTTCGTCAAAGTTTGGTTAAGTTTCGGTGGTTTCAGAGCTTCATCCCCCTTTTGCTATTTTGGAACTTTCGGCGGCTGCCTCCTTCCCGGCCTCCGAAGCCCGGCCCCTCCATGGCCGTTTTCGGGGTTCCGCCTCTCCGTCGCCATTTTGGAACTTCCAACGGCCACCTCCTTCCTGGCCTCCAGAGACCGGCCCCTCCGTGGCCATTTTCGGGACTTTTCCCCTCCGTGGCCATTTCCGGGGTTCCGCCTCTCCGTCGTCGTTTTGGAACTTCCGATGGCTGCCTCCTTCCCGGCCTCTGGAGCCCGGCCCCTTTGTGGTCGTTTCCGGAGTTCCACCTCTCCGTCATTGTTTTGGAACTTCGGATGACTGTCTCCTTCCCAGCCTCCGGAGCTCGGCCCCTCCGTGGCCATTTCTGAGGTTCCACCTCTCTGTCGCCATTTTGGAACTTTCGATGGCTGCCTCCTTCCCAGCCTCCGGAGCTCGGCCCCTCCATGGCCATTTTCGGGGTTCAGCCTCTTCGTCGCCATTTTGGAACTTCCAGGTGGCTACCTCCCTTCCGCCCTCCGGAGGCCGGCCCCTCCGGGCGTTTCTGGGGTTCCGCCTCTCTGTGGCTATTTTGGAACTTCCGGCAGCCACCTCCTTCTTGGCCTCCGGAGCCCGGCCCCTCCGTGGCCGTTTCCGAAGTTCGTCCCTCTTTGGGTTGTTTGGAACTTCCAGTGGCCATCTCCTTCACGCCCTTCAGAACCTGGGCCCTCCTTGGTTGTTTTGAACATCCAAGAGCCTGCCTCCTTCCCGACTGTTTTAAACATCCGGGAGCCCGCCTCCTTCCCGGTTGTTTTGAACATCTGGGAGCCCACCTTCTTCCCAACTATTTTGGCTTCCGTCCGCTGTCTGCCTTCTGGCTTTCTTCCGCCATCTTTCCGCCCTCTGGCGCTCGTACCCTTGAAGCACACATTAATGTTTATGGTCTAAATGAGCTCCAAATATGAATATCAAGATCTTTTGATGATGCATGGATAAATCTAACAGGGAATTTGTAGGTTTGACATACATTTTCCTTAACTTATGTATAAATGCACTTATGACACTTCGTGTTTGCAAGAGTCAATAAGCCTTCCGTAGGTCTATCAAAGAGGCCCATTGAGGGAGTTGTCCTACCTTTTCCAGATATGATGATTTCTAAGGAGCTTTCTGCCCAAATCAGTGGCCATCAATCCATTGATGCCAATCGCCGACGGACTCGTTTGATCAAAGGAAGAACACTACAAGCACATCAAGAAAAAGACAACTTTCAAGCACTTTTACCTATAGTGGAAAGGGTAATCAGCTAAATGACAAAATTGCTATAGTGACTAGCACTAGATGACAAAACAGGGAAAAGACAAGGAATGTATTTTTAATTGCTAGATATTGTGGGGTAGGTAAAACCCTAACTTGTAATGAATCTGAGCCACTCAATACAAATTGATCCTAGCCATTCATTTGGGATTTGGAAAACTATAAATAGGGGCATGCCCCTCATTTGTAAGAGTTGGAGAATTGATGTAAAGACATTTTGCAGCAATAGAAAGCAACATTGCATGATTTATGGGTGTTCCTTTTTAGTTTGCTCTTTATGTATGCATGGTTCACCTTCCATGTTAGTTTTAGTGTTAGTTTCTTGAATGGGAGTGGTGATGGTGTTTGTTGTTTTAGTATTTGATGGATTTTCAGCTCATACTTTTTGTGGTTCATTGATGATGAGTCACTTTGCAAAGCTAGTTTGAGCTCATTACTTCATTGCTACAACATAGTTCAATTACATGTGCATGTGTGTATGTGTAATCTCAAAATCTGCAGTCCTTAAATGATTGCACTGGTTTTGTGCAACTGTAGGTTTCTCTTGGCCAAACAAAACCCAGTTTAGGAAGCCTGTCTACTTTAGTAGCCACCATTGTTACTGTTCATTCATAGCTTAGGATTAGAATAGCTTTCTTAACCTTTCTCCTTTTGTTGTTTCTTTTAATCATTGGTTAGAGTAGGATCCAAAGCATCACCATGAAGCTAAATCAGATGAACTTGATGAGTTTCAGCTTGCTGTTTTGAGTGGACAACCACTTTTCATTCACTTTCAGCACTTTGAAACTGTATTTGCAAACCCAACTTCCATGCTTTGTAACTTATCCGTAAGACCGCCTTGTGATTCCAGCAAATCACATAAAACTACTGAGGTATCTAAGCACTGTCATGACCTAACATCTGAGAGACCTTGGGATAATGTTCTGCAATCTGATTGTGGAAGATTGTCTTTCAAGAGAGGTAGTGCACCTACGCACTGTCTGTGTTGAAAAGTGCATAAAAAATACATCAACAGAACTAGCGCTAGAAGGAGGGCTGACATGTTGGGAATAAAAAGCTGAAGGTTGGAAGTGATTCATTTTATGCCCTCTTCCTTCTAATGCCATCAACAGAACTGGCGCTAGAAGGAGGGCATGACATGTTGAGGCTACGAAGCTGAAAGTTGGAAATCAAAAGCAACACTTGCAAAGAAGAAATCTGAGATAGGGAGATCTCTTTCAATTCAAAAGTCAAAAATTTTTGAAGGCAAACAAGAACTAAGTCGTAATGGAGCAGCATTTGCAAATCAACATCACTCAGCTGCATGCAAATTTGAACAAGAGACTGAAGAAGCCTTTGGAGCAATTCGCGTTGGCAGATAGATGTCAAATCCATTGCACTTGCAGGCATAGTGAATTGGGGTGTCTAACATTCTTAGACAGAATTGAGAAGGTCTTGCAGGGAGAAATTCCCTTTTAGAAAATATTCTAGCCCTTGGCCCCCACAGACCTAGAGGAAGAATTGACAACCATAGCAGCCAAGGCATTCAAGGAGTTGATTGAGTAAAATTTGAGCAGCAAGGATGGACCAAGATTGGAGGAAATATTAATGTCTTGTTGGTGCAAATTTCACAATGCACCCCACTCCGAATTCACTTGCTCGTCATGCACAAAAATCATCGCTCAAGCTAGGGGTTGTTCGAACAAGTTGGAGCAGTCAACTCTCAATGAGGAGAAGTTATCCAATGAGGCAGAAGAGTTGTCAACATCTGGAGGACAGCAAAATAAAAATGAACCAAGAAATTTGACACAAGTTGGTGTTCGGATAGCAAAAATGGAAAATGAAAACCAAGAGGGAGGAATTGAAAGTCCTGGGATAGCAACATGTATTGATGAAAATATGGTTATAACCAGTTTAGAAGACTTTCCCTCCATTGAAGAAGATCAGTCCTCCACTCAAGAAGAGGGATTGGTAGTTGGAGATGAATCAAATGAGTTTGCAGTAGTTTGTGCTGGGGCAGCAAATGAAAATGTTGAAAATCAAGAAGAAGAGGAGGCTAAAAGCCTTGGGGCAGCAGAAGGAGATGGTAAAAGCATAAGCAAAATTAGGTAGAAAGACCTCTCCATCTATAATGACAGTGATCAAGAAGCTAAAAATGCAGATTTGGAGGAGTGGGAGCAACCACTCATTATGGATGTCTACCATCATGCTTCTTTTTCAAGTGATGAGGAGGACCCGATCATGGATAGATATGACCAGCTCGTCTCCAGGTTGGCAAAGGATTGGTCAGAGCTGAAGTACCAAGTGGATTTGGAGATATTGCTACTCCCAAATTTGTGTCGACTTCATGATTCATCGCACTTAGAGCTCACATTTAAGCTATTCCAAGAGGCCATCAAACAAGTCAAAGAACAAGCAAGGAAGCCAAGTGCCCGACCTCCTCTACTTGTTACCCATATCGAAGAAAACCAAGAGACTGAACTAAGTGATGGACTAGTTGAAGGTAGTCCTCAAGAGGATGTTGGGGCAGTAATAGAAGAAGGACAACAATATAGTCTCGGACTTCCGAGCAATGAAGTAGATCAAGCAGGAATGTTGTCCACCAGTCATCAAGAAGTTCTTCCTCATGAAGAGCAGTTATATGCCATGGACGGTGGGTTTTTTGACAAGTCTTTGGAGGGAAATTGTGCAGTAGAATTTGGTCCCCTTGATGAGATGCCATCGATTGACGACTTCTTTCCATTGGGAGCTACACTACGGAGGTATGCTCATGCCGAAGAAGAGTACATCCCAGAAAACGATAGTGATGAATACATACTCCTTGAGCCCCCAAACGGTGATGCACTAGAGTTTCCAAATTGGGAGAGGAGCTCCTCCATTTATAGTGATAGTGACCAAGAGGAAACAAGTGGGCACCATGAGGAGATACATGAACAACAAAAGGAAGAAGATAAAGGTGGAGGTGTTTCGATGGCTGCCAACAAATACAATGAGCTTGGTCAACCGCGGGCTGCAACTGAGGGTCCTCCCGCCTCAATCCTTGCAATTTTTTCTTCACAACCAGAGAGTTGCAATGAGACAGATTCATGCATGTCATCATCCCATGACATTGAATGTCACAAAAATCAGGTAAACACTTGGGAAGGGAAATGGGACAGCATGCTACCTTTTGAAGACAACCATCAAAAGGGCACCAAGATTACAGTTGATCGACAAGGCAAGGTGTTCCTCCTTCAAGAACAACCAATTGGGACTATGGATCTTGCTCATAGCTTGGAAGAGCTATTTGCTGCCCCGTCCTCCCAACCATATGCACGATTAATGTCCAAAGTGCTGCACCCTCCACCGCGCCCACCCGAAGCTGCCAATGCAACAATTAAGGATGTTATGCTTGCTCTCGACTATCCAACGCTACCACCTCCGTGTGAGGACATCCAGGTTTTATCCTTCCTTGCCCCTATTATTTCTCATAATTGCACTTATTATTTTGATTATGGGAATGAGGACAAACGAACATGTTTATGGATTAACCATAGGTTCAACGAGCCTTCTCAATTGCTGATTTTTCATGATGAGGTGGTGGAACTTGAGTACTGCAATGGTGAATTTCTTTTCTCAGAATATAAAGATAAGTTTGCATGGTTAAGAACGATAACGAATTCCCATTTTCTTGTGCATGCATTACGAAATCCAATGAATGTTAATGTTGGTTTGTCGTGCCTGAACATAGAGCTTTGTAAATATCTTTGTACATAGCTCATTTTTGAGTACTATAGGTTTCTTGTAAATACTCTGCTTTCCTACTTTCCTTAGGTTAGTTGGCTTGTGTAGATTGCTTGCTTCGTTTTCTTTTTGTTTTTTTTTTACTTTGTTGCTGCTTTGCTTAGGGTCCGTCTACTTTAGCTAGGCACATTTGTGCACACAACAACCATATTTATCGCCTGGGGTTGTTCTACATATTTCTTTGTCAAACTCTAATCAAGTCTTCAGAGTGGATGGTGAAGGTCTTCTGTTAGTGTCAAGTAATCTGGGTGTTTAATTCGAAGAGGATAAGTTGTTGGTTTACTCTAACTTTGACGTATTCTAAAATCTTATAGCTCTTACATATCTTAAGAATTTGACGGTCACTATAGGGCCTTTTGTGAAGTCTAGTTAAGTAAAAAATCTAAAATTCTGCTCCAGCGCCACTGTGATTCTCAGCCCTAAGCGCGAGCTTCAATGCTTGCGGGTTGAAATAAAAGATCTGAAAAGAGAAAAGAAAGAAATAAAAAAACATTGAAAATTAAAAGAAAAAGAAAATTCAACTTTTTGGGGGTATCCAAACAACTCTATCGGGGCTATGGACGCCCGGCCGGCAGTAGAGCAATGTTTGGGAGAATCACAGCGATAACCTCGTCGGGGCTATGGACGCCTGACTAGCAGTGAGGCAATGCCTAGATGCTTTTGGAGTTAGAATAAACTACATAGCTTAACTGAACAGAGCTTGGGTACCTATAGCAACCGAAGGATGGGAATTAACACAATTGCACACACTTGAATTTTCAGCATACTGAAGGTTGGGTTGGCTAATGGTTTTGATCCTTTGGTTGGGCGTCTGGTTTGTTTGCCCTAGCGTGAAGGTCGAAATCAGAGATTCTGGGTTCATGATTCCAGTTTGTCATCAAAATGCTTTGAGCATTTCCCCAGCGAGTCACCATTTGTTGTGCATGTTTAGCACACACGCCCTGCCATAGATAGGGACCCCCTTTTTTTCACTCCCGACAGGCTGCTTTGCTTCTGTTTTGTTTTGCGTGCCCCATTTTCAAACCCAAATTGGTCATATGCCATCAAACAATCAAATTCCCCTACCCAAATTCACCTACTTTGGGTATTCAAATCTGCAGAGAAATAAAGTCGCCCATCCCCTTTCTGCCTTTTATCTTGCTTTAGCTATTTCGGAAACATCTGTGGACCCCCGTCGCTCCTGTTTCCTCATTTTTGACTTTGGGGTCACCCCCTTTTGGATCTGGGATGTGTTTGAAGTGCGTAAATGAACTGTCAAGGTTTCGTCAACGTTTCGTTAAGTTTCGATGGTTTCAGAACTTTCCCTCCAGAACTCCCTTCCTCCTTGGCTGTTTGGAAACATCTGTGGACCCCCGTTGCTCCCGTTTCCTCATTTTTGATTTTGGGTCACCCTTTTTTGGATCTAGGATGTGTTTGATGTGGTTAAATGAACTACCAAGGTTTTGTCAAAGTTTGGTTAAGTTTCGGTGGTTTTTGAGCTTCGTCCCCCTTTTGCTATTTTGGAACTTCCGGCGGCTACCTCCTTCCCGGCCTCCGAAGCCCGGCCCCTCCGTGGCCGTTTCCGGGGTTTCGCCTCTCCGTCGCCGTTTTGGAACTTCTGACGGCCACCTCCTTCCCGGCCTCCAGAGCCCGGCCCCTCCATGGTCGTTTTCAGAACTTTTCCCCTCTGTGGCCATTTTCGGGACTTTTCCACTCTGTGTCCGTTTCCGAGGTTCCGCCTCTCCGTCGTCATTTTGGAACTTCCTACGGCTGCCTCCTTCCCAGCCTCCGGAACCCGGCCCCTCCATGGTCGTTTTCAGGGTTCCACCTCTCCGTCGCCGTTTTGGAACTTCTGACGGCTGCCTCCTTCCCGACCTCCGGGAGCCCAACCCCTTCGTGGCGTTTCCAGGGTTCTGCCTCTCCGTTGCCATTTTGGAACTTCCGACGGCAGCCTCCTTCCCAGCCTCTGGAGCCCGGCCCCTTCGTGGCCGTTTCTGAGGTTTCGCCTCTCTGTCGTCATTTTGGAACTTCCGGCAGCTGCCTCCCTTCCGCCCTCTGGAGCCTGGCGCCTCCGTGGCCGTTTCTAGGGTTTCGCCTCTCCGTGGTCATTTTGGAACTTCCGGTGGCCACCTCCTTCTTGGCCTCCAGAGCCCGACCCCTCCGTGGCCATTTCTGAAGTTCGTCCCTCTTTGGGCTATTTGGAACTTCTAGTGGCCATCTCCTTCCTGCCCTTCAAAACCCGGGCCCTCCGTGTCCGTTTCTGGGGCTTCGTCCCTCCTTGGCTGTTTTGAACATCTAGGAGCCTGCCTCCTTCCCAGCTGTTTTGAACATCCGGGAGCCCGCTTTCTTCCCAGCTGTTTTGGCTTCCGTCCGCTGTCTGCCTTCAGGCTTTTTTCTGCCATCTTTCCGCCCTCTGGCGCTCGCACCCTTGAAGCAGACATTAATGTTTATGGTCTAAATGAGCTCCAAATATGAATATCAAGATCTTTTGATGATGCATGGATAAATCTAATAGGGAATTTGTAGGTTTGACATACATTTTCCTTAACTTATGTATAAATGCACTTACGACACTTCGTGTTTGCAGGAGTCAAGAAGCCTTATGTAGGTCTATCGAAGAGGCCCATTGAGGGAGTTGTCCTACCTTTTTCCAGATGATGATGATTTCTAAGGAGCTTTTTGCCCGAATCAGTGGCCACCAATCCATTGATGCTAATTGCCAACGGACTCGTTTGATCAAAGGAAGAACACTACAAGCACATCAAGAAAAAGACAACTTTTAGGCAGTTTTAGCTATAATGGAAAGGGCAATCAGCTAAATGACAAAATTGCTATAGTGACTGGCATTATATGACAAAACAAGGAAAAGACAAGGAATGTATTTTTAATTGCTAGATATTGTGGGGTAGGTGAAGCCCTAACTTGTAATGAATCTGAGCCACTCAATACAAATTGATCCTAGCCATTCATTTGGGATTTGGAAAACTATAAATAGGGGCTTGCCCCTCATTTGTAAGAGTTGGAGAATTGATGTAAATACATTATGCAGCAATAGAAAGCAACATTGCATGATTTATGGGTGTTCCTTTTGAATTTGCTCTTTATGTATGCATGGTTCACCTTCCATGTTAGTTTTAGTGTTAGTTTTTTGAATGGGAGTGGTGATGGTGTTTGCTGTTTTAGTATTTGATGGATTTCCAGCTCGTGCTTTTTGTGGTTCATTGATGATGAGTCACTTTGCAAAGCTAGTCTGAGCTCATTACTTCATTGCTGCAACTTAGTTCAATTACATGTGCATGTGTGTATGTGTAATCTCAAAATCTGTAGTCCTTAGAAGATTGCACTGGTTTTGTGCAACTGTAGGTTTCTCTCCAAACAAAACCCAGTTTAGGAAGCCCTACTTTAGCAGCCACCATTGTTACTGTTCATTCAGAGCTTAGGATTAGAATAGCTTTCTTAACCTTTCTCCTTTTGCTATTTCTTTTAATCCTTGGTTAGAGTAGGATCCAAAGCATCACCATGAAGCTAAATCAGATGAACTTGATGAGTTTCAGCTTGCTGTTTTGAGTGGACAGCCACTGTTCATTCACTTTCAGCACTTTGAAACTGCATTTGCAAACCCAACTTCCATGCTTTGTAACTCATCTGTAAGACCGCCTTGTGATTCCAGCAAATCACATAAAACTACTAAGGTATCTAAGCACTGTCATGACCTGACATCTGAGAGAGCTTGGGATAGTGTTCTGCAATCTGATTATGGAAGATTGTCTTTCAAGAGATGTAGTGCACCTACGCACTGCTTGTGTTGAAAAGTGCATAAAAAACACATCAATAGTATTGTAATCTTCTTGATTTGATAATACATTGTGTGGGTTTTGGAGGGTGAGATTTTTCTCCCGGAAGGGTTTCCCCATGGTAATTACTATGTTATGTGTTTATTGTGATATTTCACTTATGCATGTTTATTTGTCCATTGAAATCTCTGTAATAGTTAGTTGAATTTGCATAATCATCCTCTCAAGATTAGTGTAGGAAGCAATTCCGTGCACCTTTGCTTCCTTACATTTTATCTTTGATGTAGCTTCTTTGAACATTTTTAGAATGATTGCAAACCTTTGCTGCATATGCCTTCACTTTGTTCTTCTCAATACTCTAATTATAAGAATATAAGTCAACATATACATTGAAGCCACTTTCCAGTGAGGGCCGACTAAATATTTCACCATTTTCAGACAAATAATGCAACGGAATACCCTGACAACCCCTGCCAAGTTGAAAAACTACACCATCCCTTGGATTTTCTCTTCCTCGAATGATAAGATAGGTATATTTGAGTTCAAAATATTAATGACAATCGCATTTTGGTATGTAATGGGTCTGTTGAAGATAATTGCATCCGCATAGGGTAAACATATATATTTTTTAGTATAGTGGTATAATAGGTTGTTGGTTAAGATTTAATTTAATTGAATTTTATAAACATAAATTTTACATACAAATTATAATATTATAAAACAAATTAATCATTTATATTTATCAAATATACTTAACAATTTAATTATTTATATTTATTAATTGTATTTAGCAATTAAATCATGTATATTTAACCATGTAGATAAAGTATCTTAGTGTAGTGTAGTATTTTGAATCAAAAAACTTAGCTATTAAGATTTGAACAAATGGACTAATGGTTCATAAATTTCAATTGTAGTAATAAATGGATCTCGTATAGATTAATTTAAATAGCATTATATCAAAGTTATAATTAGTATATATTTAAATTATATAATATAGGATATTTTTGAACAAAAATTTAGAGAGAAGACCTAATTCATGGGTTTTGTTTTCTAAATTTAAGTTTAAGAGAGAGTGTATTTCTATTGATATTTTCTTGATGAGGCAATTATTCTTTAAGTTGAAGCTCAAATTTCTCTAAATAGATGAGTAGGTTGTGTAGTCATTTGAAGTGGGTTGTTTCAATCCATGAAGCGAGAAAAAACCCAAATGAGTGTAGCTATAGTTCTTTTTGAATTGTAAGTGCATGATATAACTATTTTGGATGAAGTTGGATGGAGTAGGTCTTATGTAGGAGAGTTCCTAATGTAATATGAAGAGTTCTAGATATCTTTTTACAGTTGTACTAACTCCAAGTGAAACTATCTCTAAACTATATTTGTAGAAAAATCTTTACTCATTTGTTGATTCATGTTTACTAATAAATAGTCTTGCGCCAAAAGAAATGAAAATTGAGGTGATATTGAGTTTTTATTTATTTGTTTTATATAATGTTGGCCTACTGATGTTTTTACTTTAGTGTCAAAGATCTAGGTATTTCACCCTAGTTCTCCTACATTTGTATCTACTTAAATATGTCAAATCCATTATAAAAACTCATTAGAATAATAAAATTAGTCTAAATGTTAGAGTAATAAATTAATCTAAATATCAATCTCAAGTTATTTTATTTACTAAAGATTTTATTTATAAGTTGTTCTACACATATTTTATTTATTTTAAAATTGTTGTATCAGACTATAAAACTATTTAGTAAAATCATGACACAATTGACTTGCAAGAATTTATTGATATTAAATTGTTATCAATCATATCTTTTTATTGGTGTCATGGCCCATCTATCGACTAGAAATAAATAGATTATTTGCAATACTACGAAGGCAACTAATTGCCACTACATAGAACATTTATATAATTTAATATCAAACAAACTCAATTTCAACTATATTACAAGGGTCTTCATATCAAATTCAAAATCAATCAATCTAAGAAGTCTATTTACCAATATCTGCTAATTGATATTTAACAAATATTTTTTGTAAGTAATAGACTCAACTTAAAAAATACTAGTGATAGCTATAATGCACCAACAATCTTCATTGACCCGATAAAATTGTTATACATTTAACTTAAAAGATATTTTGATCTCAAAATATTATCATGTCTGCTCCTAAATTAATATTTCTAATTCATCTATCAATTAACCAGCAAATATTATTATTACAATATATAAAAAAAAAAATTACTACTACATTGTACACTTATTTAATGAGACAGTGAATATATCTAGCATATCTTTGATAACTCTAATTTTCCTTTCCCTCAACGATAATTAGAGCCTTCTTAGAGAGATTCCAAGGCAGAGATGCTTCTCATTGACTTTATGGCATTTCAGGAGGCAGAGGGAGATATCCAATCTCATAATGCAGACGAAACTTCTGAAAAGATAGAATGCTCTTCATGGGAACATCATATATGACCAAAGTCTGAATTAATAACTTCCATTTATCCTTATCTACATCTGCTACATTTTTATCAAGGAAATGCTCAACAATAATTTTGAGTGAGGGATCCTCATCATTTACAGTGCCACCCTTAATAGAGACAAGCTCCTTCCACTTCTACAAGATACACGGGGCATATAAGGAGATCTCAAGAGTTGAAACTTCATCAAACATAAACGTGAAGAAAAATATAACTAAATAAACTACCTTTATAATATGGTTAATATTGTCTTTCCATTGCCAACAACAAAATATCCATACTAGAAGTTGGACCTGCCATCCTGGCAAGTGTTTAACTTCCTTGAATCGAAAGAGGATGTTCCACGCTAGACGATGGTATGTGAGGAATCTTTTCCATTCGCGAGGAATTTGTGGGTCATCGCTTGTTTGTGTGCTCAAAAATTCCATTGCTTTCCGCTCTTCATCGCTGTAGCTTGGCAGTATCAACTGGCTATTTATTGGCATGCTTTTTAGTTTCGAACTTCTTATATCCATGCCTGAGCAAATGCGAAAACCCCTTGAAAGCTCATTTAATCGCATCGATATATTTATTAAGTTATAGTGTGAATCTCTTGGAAAAAGTGTTTTCTTAACTGTAATACCTGAATAACTCCATTTGTGAAGTCTACTCCTCAATGCTTTGAAACGGTCGAGTAATCGGGAAACCATTGACCAGTTCTTTCGGCCTCTTTGTGGATGGTTTTGTTGAAGATTTTTGTGAGGATTTTCTATATCAGTGGATCGAGCATCTGCATCAATCAGAAAATGTTTGCTTTTATTAAGTAAAACAATTCAAATCAAATGCCCTGCATCTAAGAGATAGATTATAATTTATGAAGGCTAGAGGCAGAGGTATTTTCACAGTAAAAAAATAAAAATTTAAAACTAAAAATATCTTCAACATAGAGTTGCTGCTCATTAATTTTTGTATGCTCATATATGCATTAAAATTCAAAAGTAAATTACATATAAAAATATAGGAGAAAGTTAAAAGTCACGTGAAAAAGCATTCACCAAAGAGATGGCACGAAATAAAAATTTATTACAAATTACCTAACTTTTTCCCGTCAAAACATATTTAATAAAGTGTCCTTTACATTAATATTAAAACTTAAATATTAATTTTCCATACTACAAAATATCCTAGCGGAGGCAGCTTGGTAAAAGGTTCCCCGCGGTATCGCAATGGGTAACTACCCATATTGCGATATCACGGGCAGTGGTTTGTTGACGGAATGGTAAACGGTTGGCGATGAAGATGAACCACGATGCTACGAGGGTCTCCTACAGTATCGCAATGGATACATTATTTATTGTGATATCGTGGGCAATGGCAGGAGGTGACGATAGCAGTTAGGTTTAAATTCCAACACTCCCCCTTAAACATAACTACACTGTCCACCATGCCCAATTTGTTTATTTGAAAAATGAAATTATCTCTTCCCAGTGCCTTTGTGAAAATATTTGCACTTTGCTCTTCTGATCTGCAAAACTCTAAAAATATGTCACATTGTTAATTAATTCCCTGATAAAATGATACCTGGTATCTATATGCTTTCTTCTCTTATGGAAGACTGGATTTTTTGAGAGAGCTATGGTTGAATTGTTATCACATTAAATTTTTGTTGCCTCCATTTGTTCATTTTGCAATTCTTTCAAAAAAATTCTCATCCAAACTGCCTGGCATGCTGCACTTGTAGTTGCTACATATTCTAGTTCAGCTGATGAAAGACATACTATTGGCTACTTCTTTGAAGACCATGAAACAACTTCAGTCCCAAAATTAAATACATAACCAGACGTGCTTTTTCTATCATCAATGTTGCCAGCATAGTCACTATTTGTGTATCCTATGAATTTGAACTCATCTGAATTTGAATATGTATGCCAAAAAATTTTGTTCCACTTACATACTTTAAAAAAAAAATTCCAGCTTTCCAATGGGTGTCTTTTGGTGTTTCCATAAACCTAAAAATCAAACTTACTTCATACATAATGTCTAGCCTTATGGCTATGAGATACATGAGACTTCCAACAAGCCTCTTAAACAAAGTTGGATCAACATTAGACCCTCTATCATCCTTGCTTAGTTTCAGACATGTCACTGTAGGTGTTGGTGTTGGTTTGCACTTCATTATATTAAACATTTTCAAAATGTCATTTGCATATTTTGACTGTGAAATAAAAATACCATTTTCATTTTAATTCACTTCAATGCCCAAAAAATACCTCATCAGACCTAAGTCTGTCATTTCAAATTCTTTCTTGTCTGCCTTGAACAAATCAATTGACAAATTTCCAGTGAAGATTAAATCATCAACATATAAGCATACTATCAGTATTTCACCTTCTTCATTCATTTTTGTATATAGTGTGGGCTCACTGCTACATCTATTAAATCCATTTAGCAAAAGATAATTGTCTATTCTGTTGTACCAAGCTCTTGGGGCTTGCTTCAATCCATATAGTACCTTTTTCAATTTGTAAACTTTGTCTTCTTGACCCAGAATTTTATACCCAGGTGGCTGATCCACATAAACTTCTTCTTCTAAATAACCATTTAAAAAAGCCAACTTTACTTCCATTTGAGATACAGACCACTTATTTTGAGCTGCTAATACTAAAATCATCCTTATAGTATCCAATCGTGCTACAGGTGCAAATATCTCATTGTAATCAATTCCAGGCTGTTGTGAATAACCCTTTACAACCAATCTTGCTTTACGCTTCTGAACTTCATCTTTTTCATTCAATTTGGTTTTATAAACCCATTTCACTCCAATGACATCTTTGTCTTTTGGAAGACTGACTAGATCCCATGTCTGATTCTTTTCAATTGTTTCAATCTCTTCATCCATAGCACTTACCCATTTATCATCTTTGACTACATCTTCAAAATGAACTGGATCTTCTATTTGAGAATAAAAAACTGAAAGAGAAATCTGATCTAAATTATTCTCACCTTCATTTTGCTCATATATATCTCTTATGCTTCTGATTTTCTGTCTTCTCAGATTTGCCAATGTAGGATTTGAAATATAACTTGAACTTGTGGAATGTGGACCCGATGGTCCTGCTGTAGATGGTGTTTGTTGTCCTCTTGTTGGACCACTTCCTTGAATGCATGAGGCTATTCTTACAGTCGATGCTAGTGTCATTTGTGGACTACTTTGCTAAGCTTGAATGGGAGTGGTAGGAGTCACAATAGTTGGAACATTTGTTAATGTTGAACCTTCATTCTCCTCTAGTGAGGTATACTAGCTGAAATATTGAATGTCTTCTCTATGCTTCTATCCCATGCTTCATCTTCTACAAATTGTACATCTCTGCTAAGTATAACTTTCTTTGTTGTTGGATTATAGAGTTTATAAGCTTTGGATTCTTCACTGTATCCAACAAATATACATTTTTCTCCTTTGTTATTTAGCTTCCTTCTTAATTCATCAGGCACATGTGCATATACTACACATCCAAATACTCTCATGTGAGTAACACTATCTTTTCTTCCTATCCATGCTTCTTAAGGTACCATATTCATGACATTTTTCGTTGGACACCTATTCATTATATAGGCTGCACAAGATATTGCTTCTACCCAATATTCATTTGACAAATGTTTGGCTTTCAACATGCTTCTAGCCATTTCCATGATTGTTCTATTTTTCCTTTCAGCTACTCCATTTTGTTGAGGTGTGTATCTAGTTGTGAACTGCTTGTGAATTCCATGATCTTTGTAAAACTTAAAAAAATCTTTTGAAATATATTCACCACCTCTATCTGTTCTCAACACTTTGATATAATAACCACTTTGTTTTTCAACCAAATTTTTGAACTGACGAAATAGATCAAACACTTCATTTTTCTACTTTAGAAAATAAACCCATGTTTTTCTTAAATAATCATTAATGAATATCATAAAATAAAAACTACCACCTATTGAAGGTGTTTGCATAGGTCCACACAAATCTAAATGTATAATTTCCAAAGGGGCTTTTGCTCTAGTTGACTTTCCTGTTGGAAATGATTCTCTATGTTGTTTTCCTAAAATGCACCCTTCACATACCCTTTCGGGTTTTTCTATTAATGGTAGTCCCTTGACCATGCCTTTCCTATGAAGTAAATTTAAACCTCCAAAGTTGAGATGCCCAAATCTCAGGTGCCATAACCAGTTTTCATCTTTTATCTTAGCTTGAAAGATTGTCTACACTACTATTGTAGTTTCTTCTCTACCTACTTGTGAATTCATTAAGTCTTGTACTTGAGCATAATTTATATTCAAATCTGGCCTTATCTTTAAGGGAAACATTATGTTGTTTGTCATTCTAACTTTTACAATAAGCTGGTTGCTTGGGTATTTGTCTAACATTGTGCACAGACCATTCTTGAAGGTTACTCTATACCCTTTTTGAACCAGTTGCCCTACACTCATTAAGTTATGTTTTAGACCAGGCACAAAATACACATCTGAAATATACTTTTTCTCCCCTTGTTTAGTTAGAATATTGACATCTCATTTTCCCTTAACTGACACTTTGTTGTCATTACCCAATGTAACATCAGACTTTACATCCTCATCTAAACTTGAAAATATTTCTAGATTCCCTGTCATATGATTGCTACAGCCTGAATCTAAAAACCATACATCTTTTTCATTTGCTTGAGCAACATTACAAGCCAAAAACATTGTGCTCTTATCTGAATTCTGATTTTGACCTTCTCTTGAAAAATTTGCATTTTGTCTATTATTATCATACTGCTTCTTTTTACACTTATTCATCTAATGCCCATATTTTTTATAGTAGTGACATTGGACTTGAGATTTATCATACCTTTAATTTTGTGACCGATTCTGTGTTGAGTTTTGGCTTGAGCCTTGATTGTTGCCTCTTCCACTTGAGCTTGATAGACTGTATCTTTCACCTCTGTAAGAGTTTATTCCTCTTCCTCTTGATCTGCGTCTGCCTCTTCCTTGACTGCTTAAAGCCTGAGTTTTGAAAGTATGCTCCAGTGATGTATCTACTGACCTTTTCAGCCTGTGTTCATGAGAAATTAGAGATACATACAACTCATCAACTGAGAACTGTGAGAGATTCTTTGTCTCCTCTATAGCAACTACAATCGGTAGAAAATTTGTGGGCAAACTCCTTAAAATCTTTTCAACAACTCTGGTATCTTCCAGATTTTCTCCATGAGACCTAATTTGATTAACCACCCCAATGACTTAGGTGTAGAATGAATCTACAGATTCATTGTCCTTCATACATATTGTTTCAAAATCTCTTCTCAGCATTTGTAGCTTTGCTATTTTAACTTTTGCCATGCCTTGATAGGCTATTTGAAGTATGTCCCATACTTGTTTGGACTTTGTTGCTACTAAAATTCTTGGAAAAATGCTCTCATGTACAGCTTGAAATAGATAAAATAAAGCCTTTGAGTCTTTCTTCCTTGTGTCTTTTAATAAGTTTTTCTCTGCTTGTGTTAAAGCATTGTATGCTACTACATTTGCTGGCTCTAGAAATCCATTCTCAACTAAATCCCATATATCTTGTGAGCTAAATAGTGTTTTCATGGTAATTGACCAATACTCATAATTCTTCCCATTAAACTGTGAAATTTGTGGGTTTGTCAAGCTTGTGCTTGCTGCCATTTTTGAAATTTACCCAGATAATCTGCTTTGATAAAATTGGCTCTGATAATCGAACTTGCTCTGATACCACGTGAAGGCCAGAGGCAAAGGAATTTTCACAGTAAAAAAATAAAAATTTAAAACTAAAAATATCTTCAACACAGAGCTGATGCTCATTAATTTCTGTATGCTCACATATGCATTAAAATTCAAAAGTAAATTACATATACAAATATAGGAGAAAGTTAAAAGTCACATCAAAAAACATTCATGGAAGAGATGGCACGAAATAAAAATTTATTACAAATTACCTAATTTTTTCCCGTCAAAACATATTTAATAAAGCGTCCTTTACATTAATATTAAAACTTAAATATTAATTTTCCATACTATTAAATATCCTTGCGGAGGCAGCTTGGTAAAAGGTTCCCCGTGGTATCGCAATGGGTAACTACCCATATTGCGATATCACGGGCAGTGGTTTGTTGACGGCGCGGTAAACGGCTGGCAGTGAAGATGAACCACAATGCTACGGGGGTCTCCCACAATATCACAATGGATACATTATTTATTGTGATATCATGGGCAGTGGCAGGAGGTGACGGCAACAATTAGGTTTAAATTCCAACATTTTAGGAACCTGATAAAGGCTGTGAGCCTTTTTGCGGAAGGCTTTCTGTATTGTTCGGTTGAACACCTACATCAATCAGTAAATGTTTATATTTACGAAGTAGCACAATTGAAATGAAAGAGTATTGTCATCTAAGGGATGGATTGTAATGTTTCCGAAACTGGTGAAGATTGTGAGCTCTCCTTTGGTTTGTCGTCGCCTCCTTCCTTAAACTCCTCTCCCAGCTGCTGATTTAGAAACTGTATTCTTTCATCATTGCCAGAATCTGGTAAGGCCAAGGGCAGCTGAACAATTTTGCTTAAATATTTATCTGCCAAATCTACTGGATCTACCATATTTAAATAAATGTTGTCTTGGTATTGGTGTTGGTATTTTTGTGCTATTGCTCTTGCAATCATTTTCTTGTCCATTCCAAGAATCATGTTGATCTCAGAAACCGCTAAGACCAAATTAACTGCAGAGAGTACTTGATAATACGATTTTGCAAAATATTATCATTTTAGTGACGTATACCATCGATTTCGGCCATATTGAACGCTTAAAGAATAAAACTGAATCTATAGAGAAATACATGTAAAATAACGGTGTCTTGGCACCTATCCAAATCGTCAACAAAGACAATTATGCGGGTATCATCTTTGGAAGGCGGAGGTGCCTTTGGAATAGACGTACCTTCAACAGTGTCAAGGTAAAGCCCGTACATTCTCCATAACCAATTTCCAGCAAGCAATTTCCAAAACAAAGACGGTTTTTCACGAATTTGTATTTTCAAAAAGTTGATGTCAGATATCACTTGATGCTGATAACCCAGATTTGTGCTATGGTCAGGTAGGCGAACATATCCCATAATTTGAGCACTAATAGGTTTAAAAACACAATGCAGTTGTTTCATTACAGTCTAAAAGAGTAGAACTACAGTTACAGGTATGGATCCGTATTTTAAGTCTTTCAGTTCGCTGTGCTTCGATCTGCTTAACAACATCCAAACAGCCCAAGTAAGCCAACCTGAGAGAAAAAGAGCAAGGAGGCAAGGCAAAAGAAATTGGAAACGTATTTTGCCTCCACGTTCCTTCCATGCGTATCTCCAGCAAGACCTGATTCTCTGGGACTTAGTCATCGTTTCTTCCATCACCTTTGTTATTGTAACAGCCAAGCCCGCCAATACCTCTAACTCATTTTGGTAATGCCACGCGTTATAGCGAACAGTCAGAATAGTAGGAATCTTGCCCAGGTTGCTACTTCAATCTGGTGTTTTATGCATCAAACAAAACTGAGACATAGGAAACAATGCGTCCTGAAATTAGTGGACTACTTGGAAAATCCATAGAGCTACAATATTTAGGGGAAAAACTCACCATCTCACTACAGTCCATTAGCGCTAATGATTTATACACTTGAGAATATTTGACGTGATAGTTGTCAAGAAAATACACCAGTGGATCATCAATCTGACGCACGGGATGGAACTTTAGCGGATTCATGATGTTTAAGACTATCATCCTACATTCATCAAAGTTGATTGAACGTATTTCATAATAACATGTACTTACATTATCTGTCTCGGAGGCTGGAAATAAATCTTTTACTCCATTCTTAACTTCTTTGTATTTTTTTTTACCTTTTTGAGTTGGTTCGAACTTCTTGGATCCTGAAAAATCCTCAATTGGTAGAATATCTGGAAATTCTAGCTGAGCTGCCGCTTGTAGTAAAATCATCTCTATCTATCATTGTGTAAGATTTCAATTATTGAGAATTTTCATCAACATTGCATCCTAGAAAAACATGTGAAATAACTTTGAAGAAAGGATTGAAAAAGTACCTGTAACATTAAGCTGGACTTGCCCGTTCCCTAGTCACCTGAGATGCCCACGGTCACAGGTGATTTAACATATGGGTTTAAAAAAAGGGCAGCCAGTCCTTCTGCAAAAGCCCTTCTACCTGGTTGATTGCAAGTCACATTAACCGACGAGGTGTATAAGTTCTTGGAAGATATTTATACGACATAAAAGACCATTCTACTATAGGCCAAGAGAATCAACATTGGTTATTTAGGTGCTCTATCGTTGCAGATAAACAAATGGCATGCAACTCATTTGTTTAGCTGAGACCTGGTTCCCCACATAAACATCCAGGAATAGCTCTTCTTTACACTCGGCCCTCAAGATGTGATCCTTAGGAAATGGTGTATAGATGCATTTGTTACATAAGCAAAATCCATACCTAGGCTATCGTGGATTGTTGGTTGATCTCGGCCTCCTTCCAGCATTTTCTCTACATGCTTAAGAACTTTCATGTTTCAAAGTAGCTCATTAGTGTGTATTCATCGTAGTGCCCATTGAATTTTCTTCCGGATGATGAGATACGATCAGATTTAGAAATTTTTTTGTTCGAGTTTTACGGATAAGCCAAAACCGTGAATGCAATGAATGCTAAAGTGGAAGTAGAATATTTTTTTGTGAATATATCTGTGCATGTATACATTTTGAAAATAAATGCAACTATCTTCAGCACTTGATTGAAATACAATGTAATGAGTGAAAGATAATTCAGAGAGCACAAAACATAGAACAGAGCAAACATATCTTTATTGATACAAAACCAATACAAGTGCAGATACATCTGCCCTTGCTCTGCGGAGCAACTCTATCAAAACAGAGTGCTGCTAAATCAATGTTCATGTGTTCGATTTATAGCTAGAGACATAATAAATTTTGAGTATCTTGTAGCATATTGTTAGATACAGCTTTTATGAAGACAAGTGAGATGTTAGTAGTGTTTTACAACTATGGTCGGTGTGAGTTGGCTTGGTCGACAGGTCTGTGCCGACAGTCATAATTAATTTACCTTCCAACATCCCCCATAAATTAATTATGCTAAATATTTTAAATATCCCTCATAAACTACAAAGATGGGTTCCATATGGAAAAATAGATTATGTTACAGGTAACACAGGTACAAACAAGTTGGTTCAAGAAAAGAAGAATGTGCAATGTTCTCATTGTCATGGGCAAGAACATAGCAAAGAAATGTGTTGAGATGTATTCATCCTTGTTGTGGAATAGAGTGGAGAAATGAATCTATGACAGGATGCATGAAAATGAATTGTGGTTGGAGTCATGTATCAAATTGGCAACAAATTACAGGTATGTTAAAAAGGTTGTTCAAGTATAGATATTCATTTGTGAAGGATGGAAATCGATCAAGTTTTTGAAGGTTTGAGACATCATGCAAAGTTTGAAGAACTGTAGCAGCAGTGGGTGAGAGTTGGAGATCAGCAGATCTTGAAGACGATTTAAAAGTATCATGTAAGAAAGGATTGAGTGAGTCAGCAGACTTGAAAGATAAGACTTGGAAAACAAAATTTGGGAATGAAAAATATATTGTCGAAATTAAGGGGGAGTGTTGGCATATGCAATTTCTCTCCTCAATTGTAATTAATTAATTAAATAAGAAAAAGACAAAAAGACAAAAAACTAATAAAGGGAAAAGTCTAGAAAGCAGGAATGTTGTAGGTTAGAATGTTCTAGAGGAAGTTTCTAGAAATAGATTGTTTCTAGATGAGGAATAGAACAGCTTAGAAAGACAAGGCATGTACAAAAACCTCTATAAATGAGGCATAATGTAATTGATTCAAGCAAGCAATGGAATGAGGTGCAGTAACATGGTTATGGATTAAATTTCTTTGTGTCTATATATGTTTGATAAATTTTAGTATTTCATATTTTTGTTTATGTGTTTGAATGTCTTGTGGATGTGACATCCACCACCATCATAGCGATATCAGAGCAGGTTGAGAGAAGAGTTCCAGGAGCTGTCACAGTGAGTTGCAAGGGAGAAATCGGGTTTGTTCTTCATAATGAGTCGGTGCAAAATAAGCCGGATGCTAAATCACCGCGGAGGAATCAAGAAGATAGATCGCTAAGGAACAAAGTCACTAGTTTAAAGAATAGAGGTTGTTAAAGATTCCTGATAGCATGAGATCGTAGGAGGCCACAAGAAATAATTGTTAAACAGGTGCTCGATTGTCACAGACCGTCAAAGAAAAAGTTGAAGCGACAGTTCTAAGGCGCATAAGTTAGAAAAACCGTTGTTCGAAAAGATCACTATTTATGCAGGAGTTGATGCAGGTCTGAAGCCGCCCAAGAGAAAGGTGATTATTGCAGGCTTTAATAGTCATCCATGAACATGTGAATTGTTGAAGGAGAAATTGCTGAGCAAAGGATCATAGTCACCGCTGATAAAATAAAGATATGGTGCCATTAATAGGACTCACTGCCAAGAGAAGGAGCCGCAGGTTTGAAGGAGTTCAGAAGGCTGAATCGAAGGAAATCAAAGGTGAAACATGGAACTTGTACCAGTAGGTTCGTACTGGAGGATTTCAGAACCACTCTTGTGGAACCATGAGTATTAAGATAGACAATAGAGCACCTTTGCAAAAATTGTAAGCTCAAAATTCTCCTGAGCTTGCACATAAATGACACGTGGCATTGTCGTGCGTCAAGCTTATAATGTTTTCTTTTCAGAACTTCCCTCAGGGGAGTACATCACATCTATTGTAGTGAAAAAAGTCTGGCATAACCTTTTAGAATTGCTCTTGAGGTCATGTGACAATAACATGCAAGCATTTAAACAAGCAAATCACACAGCTTTGATGGTCATCAAGCTCAAAGTGTTCTTGAGCTTGCACCCATTTGACATATGGTGTTGTCAGTTGCCGCAATCAATATGCTTGTCTTTGGAACCTCCCTTGGAGATCATTGTTAGCCTAAACTAGTCACCTACTCATGAAAATAAAGCTAGTTGAATTAGCTATTTGGATATCATTGTTAGCATAAATTGGTCAACTACATGATGTAAATTCTACAACATAATCTAATACCGATTAAATGAAACTAATAGCATATAAACTATACTAAAGAATATTAAATAATATAGAGGTGAAAAAATAAAAGATCATGCACAACTACTCATGAAAAAAACTATATTATTATATACTAAAAAATGGCTACTCATGCATGTATAAGAATAGAAAAAAATACTAAATTATTCAGTAGCTCATGTAGTTATAATCAAAATAAATCTATAAAAAAAAATATTTTAATAATAATATCATCATACAAATGGACTCTATTGTAAAGAAGATAAAATAAATAAAGTGTAACATGTTATGGAAAATAGTCAAACATGCTAAAATTAATAGGTGATCATGCATCTTCAATGTTCACCCTTGAAGCCTCTATTTTCAATTTTCTTAATGTTGATCCTTAAAGAAATCTAATAGAGGTTTTTGATATTAGAGCCTAGTTTGAAATAGAAACTATTTATATCAAAATCACAATATAAATAGATACCACTTATGTAGATTTTGAAGAGTTAATTCAATGAATTTAAAATTTAGAAGATTAGGAAGAAATTTATGCTACTTGAGAAAACTGTTTAGTAGATTATATGAGAAAAAAATTAACCAGAAAGATTAAAGATCTTAGCTCTTGGTCTGGTTTGGTTAAACCCCCTTTTTTCTCTGATTGCTATGGTGAGTTATAGGTTACAATTTCATCTGTGGGTTTGGATGTTGTTAAGGGATCCCTCCCTATGTGTGAGGGGATGTTGTTACTCCTATCCAAGCTATGGCATAGGGGTTCTCGGTGGTCTCTGACCTCTCTCTTTGGATTTCTATGTTGTGGTGGAAATTTCTATTGTTGTTGTTGGTAATGCTCTAATTGGGAGATTCTCAAGCCCTCATCCCAATATTGACTCTATTCATGGCTAGGCTCTAGTTAAATGGAAGGATTTTGGTTTGTTGTAGGTGGCTAGAATTCCTAAAGGTTTTTTTGTTTTTTTCCTTCCAACTATTTGAGCATAGTAAGTATGTCTTAATTGGTGGTCCTTGGTTCTTTGGTAAATTTGTTCTCCTTTTGAAAAGTTGGACTATGGGGTTTTTGGCTTCTAAGGATAGCTCTGATTGGGCCCCTATTTGGGTAAGACTCCCAACACTCCCTTTGAAATTCTAGGATGAAGAGGTCTTTCGAGGTATTGGTAAATACTTTTGGTTCTTCCTTAGTCATGGATAGGATCGTGAAAGACATGAAATGCTTAGTTTATGCAAGATTTTATGTTTTGGTTGAAACTGGTAAACTTCTACCAAATAAAATTAAGATTCATTCCGTGCTTGGTGTTTGGGAGTAGAGCATTCTCTTTAATTCTTCCTCTTTAGTGTGCTCTCATTCCCTTAGAGTTGGTCATTTTTCCCATTCTTGCAAGAGTTCAATCCTATGAAGACTTGTTCTATTGGGAAGGCTCTAGGCTCCTCTGCTATTTTTCCCACTAAAAAGTTAGATTTGGTGAACCCATTTCCTAGGGAGTTTGATGTGGAAGATCGTGATAATTTCCTAAGGGGAAGCCCCCTCAAGGATGATTTTTTTCTTGTTAGTATGAATGAGATTGATTCATCCAAGATTATTAGATTGAACCATTTAGATCAATCTCGCCTTACAAGCTCTTTGTTTGGACATAATTTCAAACCTCCCTGATTGTCATGGCTCTTCTTTCAGTGTGGCCTCTCTTTGGTGGCTAGGTGTTGGCTGACCGTTTTTTGTTGTGTTGTGGAATTTCAATTGTTCCTTTGCTTTTTTTGAGGGTTTTAGGTGTCGTCAAAACCTTTTTCTATTGTTTTGTTTCACTAGAAAATTTTGATACTTTGGTGCTTGTCTATGTTCTATTTCTTCACTTTGTACAAGGTTTTGGTCCCTTTCAAAACCTTGCTTACCCTATCAAAAACATCTCTTCAAAAATAATTTGTATTTAACACAAAATCAAATCCCAAACTCTACAAATTTAAATATTTTTAAGATAGAAAACTATTTTTTGCTATGAAGATTTATAGCATCAAACTAGGATCCTAGTACACCTTATTTCCAGAAACATTTAATGTATGGAGAAAGGTTCAAAATTTTTAGATGAAGGGGAATAATAGAATTAATTCAAAGGCCCTCATTCTACATAAGCATGTGTTGGTTAAGTATGACACTACCTCATTTGAAAACCCTAAATCAATCAATTTTCCCAAGCATTTTAGTAGAAAGGAAATTAAACCGGACATGGGAAATTATAACACACAAATAATTTAGATATTTTAATCTTTAGTTGATATAAAAAAAATTTAAATGTTACAAGGTGAGCTAAGAAGAAAAATCTATTGATGGCATCTTTTTTTAGTGTATATTTTTAATACTCTTAGGCCATAAGCCTAGTTAGGTGACCTTTGAAACTTACCCATGTGAAGTGTCAAATTTGGAAGGAGGTTCTAGAGGTTTCAACTAAATTTCAACACCTCATGCTACTTTCTTAGTAGGAAACTCACCACTACTCCATGAGTGAGGAGTCATGTCCTCATTTTATCAAAGTTGGGTGCCTTCCTTCTGCCTTTATATATGCATGAATTTTTGGCTAATACATCTATTTGACTTTATACATACTTTTTGTTTTTCATTTGTTCTTATTATTTGATCTTTGTTATTTATAGGTTCCTATATTGTATCAAAGTGGTTGGAGATATTTTTACACCACAAGGTTAAAAAAATTGATTGTATTTTGTTAGTTTGATGGCTCTCTATCTCTCTTAATTATTTGCAAGAAGAACAAATAGTTATCACACAAAATTTATAGAATATATGACATGGATTTTCATCACATCAAGGGTTTTGAATCTATGTGAAGGTTTTTGAATCTCTGCCCATGGTCTCATGAAAGTGCTAGTCCCCTCTTCTCAAAACATTCCAACAATCAAACTTTGCAATTGGAGAAAGCCCTCATGCCCCTCATGTGGACCTCATGCACTCTAGATTGAGTCTGCTAATCATACATTCCCTCCATCTAATTGCACCCCTAAATCATCCATTCCCTCATTCTCATCATTCCCCTCATCACAATCAAAACCATGCATAAGTTGAGCACTGTGAACAAGCAAGAGGAATCACAGCTCAGAGGAAACTCATTTACAAGTCATTCCCACCCATTTGCACATTAAATGCATCAAATTTGGGTAGAGAAGTTTCATTAGTCACATGGTTTTTTATCCCATGGTCTTTTTCAAGCAAAGGGGGCTTAATTTCCTCTCATTTTCTCTTTTCTCAAATATTGGCCAAAAAATACTTTTCAAGCAATTTGATTTTTTTGTAATGAAGGAAAGTTTATTTTGTAAGGTTTAAAAATTTCAAAGCTTAATAAATTTTGCATGGAAACTCATATTTGAGTATCGTTTTCTTGAAAAGTGATTATTTTTCACCACAAATTCATTGAATGAACAAGATGACTGATGGGGGGTGAATCAATTGTATCAAATTAAAACATCAAAAACCCTCAATAGTAATAAAATCCACATGCATTCATTAAAACCTTAATATGTTATAATATTTAAACAGGAAATGCAAATAATAGTAATAGAAAAAGTTAACACCAAACACTAGAGAATACTAGATTTACGTGGAAAAATAAATGAGTGAACAACCATGGTGAGGTTTAGCTCACAACATAAATAATTGCAAAATCGATACAAAGAGGCTCACTACCAGAATAGGACACACTACCTAGAAAGGCCCACAGACTAGGCTCATTATCAAAATAGAAAGAAGAAACAAGATAGGATGTCACACAGAGAACAAAATCTCAATGCACCAGAGATTCCACCACAATAGCTCCACTAACACTAGTACTCATTAGGAGATCAAGATACCTCAGCTCACTATATTCAACAATCTTGCATTATAACTCATACTACAATTCTAACCTTTTCACTTAATTTTTCATCACAACACTTGACTCTAATCCACACTTCACCTCCCATCCATTCACCTTGCGTTTATACCATCAGTAACTTGAAAAACATCTTCCAAGTCAGCTATATTATCCTTGCATTTCAAAAATTCAAATTAGGTTAGGACTAAACATTCCTACGATGGATAGGAACAAAAGTGGATCAATACAATAATTATTTGGGACCCAAATGAACTCTCATATGCTACACTATTCATCCATTAATGCTCAAACATCTTTGAATGTAGTGTAAACACCACTAGGTTGACGGTCACCCATGGAAACACCATTAAAATTTGAATTACATGCTTCCTCAAATCCAACACCAACTTGCAAACCACATACCACACTTCAAAATGATCTAAAATATTCCTCTATTCTTCTAAAATCAATGGAAATCCTTTGCACCAACTCGAACCTTCATAATGTACACAACTTGTACACTCAAACATAGTGCCAAACATTGCAACTCTATAATCCAACTTTTGAAGTACCAAACCACAAATTTTATTGATATAGGAAAGAGATCAATATCATCAAAATACCTTCAAAATTGCAAGACTTGAAAAACAACTATAGAGAAATGCAAAGCAAATACATTTCTGCCATAAACTTCTATAAGCAACATTGTAAAACCACTTCACACACTGGTGAACATAACTTCCTCTAACCTTTGATCCAGAAGCCAAAATTTTGGATATGCAAACTCTGTACACCTCTATCCAACATATCCAAACCACGTAAGCATATCTTCAACCTAGAAGAAATGCAAAGCAAAACCATAACACTTCTTCAAGCCAGAACACCTTTGCAACACTATATTTCCTTATTTTATCAATTTTCTCAGTATCCTCAACATTTGAACCATAAATATAATCCTATCAAAGCAACACTAGAGGTTAACATCAACAACTTAACAAATGACAACATGATGCAACTAATCAAGGAAACAATCTCTCCACAACTATCATTAATGAAAACACAGGCTTGTTGACATCACTGACAACACCTTCATACTTGCAACAATATCCCACTCTGTCATTGATGGAAACATAGGAAGTGAAAAACCATCAAAGACACAATATCCCTAAACATAGTTATTCCCTTTTCTTTTTTCTCCCCCTTGCACAACTAACTCATTACACTCTCTCTTTGATACTTTCCCTTTTCACATGACTTGAATTTCTCTCCCTCTTTGACATCAATGGAAAATGATAAGGTATTTTGAATTGTTATCCCGATTTAACATAGAACCAAGATACTTACATATATGCTCTAAATACTCCCCCTTAGGATACACACCAATCAACTCAACAACCTCTACATCATGAGAACATAAATTACATATTGCAACAATGTTACTACCTACTCCCCCTGAGACGTACCCACCAAGAACAATCCAAAAATAAAATGAATTCATAGATCCACTAGAATGATGCATTTCCATATGCATCTATTTCAATGAATGAGGGGAAATAACCGTCAAATTCTCCCGAAGATAATCAAAAGAATCCTTAAGAAGATACTTAGTAAATATGTCAGTAATTTGATCCTTTATAGGTACATATCGAAGCTTCACTTCATTCTCCACAACTTTCTCTCTCAAAAAGTGATTCCTAATTGATATGTGCTTTGTTCTTGAATACATAAATGGATTCTTTGAAATATTTATTGCACCTATGTTATTACAAAAGATATAGATAGGCCCACTATATACTATTCTGATATCATTCAATGTTTGTCTCATCCTTAATACCTATGTATAGTAGGTTGCTACTACAATGTACTCAACCTCTATGGTAAATAAAGAAACAAAATCTTGTTTCTTGCTAAGCCATGATACCAATCTATATCTAAGAAAGAACACAGCACCACTAGTACTTTTCTTATCATCAACACAACCATCCCAATCTACATCTGTGTAAGAACTTAATGTGAAATCAATATCATTAAGATACCACAAGCCATAATCCAGAGTTCCCTTCAAATATATGAATATCCTCTTCACTACTAAAACATGTGACTCTTTAGGATCTTCTTGAAATCTAGCCATAACACAAACTGCATGCATGATATTTAGTCTAGTAGTAGTTAGGTATAAATTCCACCAATCATAGATCTATACTTGCTCTGATCAGCCTTAGGGGATTTGTCATCCTTACTCAGTTTGTAACCAATAACTATGTAGGAGTACATACCAGTTTGGAGTCATCGATTCCAAATTTCTTCAACGTCTCTTTAACATCCTTTGATTGAAAAATGAATATTCCTTTATCTATTTTATTTATTTGTAACCCAAGGAAGAAATTCATCTCCCTAAACATAGACATCTTAAACTCATTTTGCATCTCTTTTGCAAATTTCCTACACATAGCTTCATTTCCTCCAAATATTATGTCATCAACATCCACAACCACTATAAAAATTGAATTTTCTTGAAATTTGAAGTAAATAATAATGTTTGCACTGCCTTTATTGAATCATTTTTGAATCAAATGTCTTTCCAACTTTGCATACCAAGCTCTAGGAGCTTGCTTTAATTCATAAAATTTCTTTTCAATATACAAACCATAATAGGTTTATCTAACAGCTAACATCCTTCCAGTTGTTCCATGTAAAATTCTTCCTCCAATTCTCCATTCAAGAAATCAGGCATCACATCCATTTGATAAAAATTAAAGTGTTTGTGATTTGAAAAATCCAAAAAATCCTGATTCCATCCATTCTAGCCACTAGAGAAAATGTATCCTCAAAATGTATTCCTTCAACTTGTGCATAACCCTAACACACAAGCCTTTCCTTGTTTCTTACCACTTTTCCATTCTCATTCATCTTTTTTCTGAATACCCACTTAGTTCCAATTATATTTTTGTTTTTAAGTCTAAGAACCAATTACCAAGTTTTATTCTTTTCAATTTGCATGTTTTTCTTCCATTGACTTCATCCAATGTTCATCTTTGCATGATTCACTTATTTTCTTTAGTTCAATTTTAGAGAGTAAACACAAATTTACTTATGCTTCATAAACTCTTATTCTTTTCAAAACTCCTTTATTTTTGTCTCCAACGATCTATTCTTCAGAATGATTTCTCTATACATGCTTATGGGTCTTAGGGTCTTAGAGAGTAAACACGATTTTACTTCTACTTCATCAACTCTTATTTTTGTCAATACTCCTTTATTTTTATCTCCAACGATCTGTTCTTTAGAATGATTTCTTTGTACATGCTTATGGGTCTTGGGGGTCTTTTCCAAAGCTTCTTCCTCTTCATTCTGCACTTCTTTTTCCCAATCTTTTTTTTCCTTCTTCTTCGCAAGTAGTCTCATCTGACTCATATCCATCTATTATAACTGAATTTACATATCTTCATCAACCTTAAAAATTTCACTTTCAACAATTCTTCTTATTCTTTTATTGTAACGTATGTAATCTTTGCTTTTAGTAGAATATCCAAGGAAGATACCTTCATCAGACCTTGCATCAAAATTTCCCAATTTTTCATTATCTCTTTTGATATATCATTTGCTTCCAAACACTTTAAAGTACTCGACAGTAGAAATCATTCCATACTACAACTGGTAGGGAGTCTTGTGTTGTTAGCTCTTGATTGAAATATATTATGTAAAAAATAGTACAAATTGATTTTATCCAATAGACTTCTAGTAGATTGGCTTCTCTCATCATATTCCTTGCAGCTTCTTGAACAATCCTATTTTCCCTTTCAACTACTCCATTCTGCTAAGGATTCCTAGGGGAAAACAAGTGCCTTCTTTATGCCATGATACTCATAAAACATGTTAAATTTAGTAGAGGTTAATTCTCCACCTCTTTTAGACCTGAAACATTTTATCTTCATATGCATTTCATTTTAAACCATAGCTTTAAATGCTTTAAATATATCTAGGGCTTTAGATTTTTCTCTAAGAAAGGTAACCCATTTCATTCTAGAGTAATCATTAGTAAAAAGCATGAAATACCTATCACCTTGAATTCTTCTCACTCTTGTCAAACCATAAACATTTGTGTGAACCAATTCCAATAATCTAGTAGAAGATTATTTTTTCCCTTGAATCTACTTCTAGCTTGTTTTCCAAATTGACAATCTCTGCAAATAGCATTGGTAGGCTTTATAACCCTAAAAAATTCTCTCACTACTTGAACTGAACTAATTCTAACTACATTATCAAAACTGTTGTGACAAATTCTCATGTATCATAACCAACTATCATTAATTTGAGTCATAAAACAGTGACCATTACAACCCTTGAGTTGATAGATATTTCCATCTTTCCTCTGTCCAATAGCAATTATAGTTTCAAACCCTTTTCTGATCTCACATCCATCATCCTAAAAGATAATATTTTATCCTTTGGTACATATTTTTCCAACACTCAAGAGGTTATGTGTTAAACCTTTAACATAGTAAACATATCCAGTATTATGCTTGCCATCAAAATTGATTGAACCTATTCCAGAAATCATAGCACCTAAATCATCTCCAAATTTAACATGTACTCCATCATATTTTTCAAGTTTAGAAAACTTAATCTTGTCTCTAGTCATATGATTTAATCAACCACTGCCAATAACCGAATAGTTCTTGTCCTATGTAACATGAAAGAAGATACCAAGTTACTTCCAATTTTATCCTTTTTCTCCAAGACACTTTCCTTCATACAACTCTCAGAGTTAATAGAACCAGATTCATCTTTTAAAGCCAAGAAAAAGCATTCATTATCACAAACATATGCATCATCAGATTCATCATCAAAAATACTAGCATCTTCTCTAACATAGTAGCTTTTCTTGATCATCTTTCCTTTGTTTTCCATTTTCTTATTGTTCACAGTTTTGTTTGGACATCTTGAAGCATATAGACCTATATTTCCACAAATAAAGAATTCAAAAGGTAATTTACCTTTGTACTTACCAATGCCCCTTTTCATCCTTCTTACAAAGTTATCTTCCACATCATCAAGATCATCTTCATCTAAATCTTTAGCTTTATCTATTTTTCTGGTCTTGCAAGTAGTCTCAACATTTGCACTATTTTCTGCACCAATTTTCCTAATTTAAAATGTAGTTAGTGTTCCATACAACTAATCTCTAATATATGTATTAAAATATGCAAATTTATAAGTAGCAGAAACTTTTTCACTATAAGAATTAGGAAGAGTTCTGATAATTTTCTTTACCACTTTAGGTTCTTTAACTTGTCCACCAAGACCTCTCATAACACTTACTAGTTCATTAACCCCATACATGTAGTTTGCAATTGTTCATCATTAGACATCCACAAAGTCTCAAATTGTGCATTTAGATTCTATAACTTATCTTTTTTAACCTTATCATATCCTTCTTAGATACTTTCTAGCTTATCCCATAATTCTTTAGAAGTTTTTAGATCCATAACTTTAACTAATTCAGTATGTGTAAGACTCTAGTCAAAAGAAAAAACCTTGCCTTACCATCTATTTCATAAGCCTCGATTTCATCACTTGTGTGTGGACCATTAGTAGGTATGGTGTATGTAGTATTTACTACCTTTGTAACTTCATATCCAAGATAAATCAGATAGCCTTCCATCTTCACCTTCTATATTGCACAGTTTGTACCATCAAACATAGGTATCTCCTTCTTGTTAGCCATCTGCATCTACCTCAAGTGGTTAGCTTTCTCTAAGGAACCTTGCTCTGATAGAAATTGTTGAATGAACAAGACAATTCAGAGGGAGGTGAATAATGAGTATCAAATCAAAACATCAAAAACCCTCATTAGTAATTAGATCCACATGTGTATTCATTAAACCCTTAATCTGTTATAATATTTAAACATGAAAAGAAGATTATAAAACAAAAAATATCAACACAAAACATGAGAGAATACCATATTTACATGGAAAACCCAATGAAGGAAAACCATGATGAGGATTAACTCACAATATAAATAATTGCAAACCCGATACAAAGAGGCTCAGTGCCAGAATAGGAAACACTATCCAGAAGGCTCATAGCCTAGGTTCACTACTATAATAGAAAGAAGAAAGAAGATAGGATGTTACATAGAGAACAAAATCTCAATGCAAGAAATATTTCACCACAATAGCTCCACTAAAACTAGCAGTCTTCAAGAGATCAAGATAACTTAGCTCACTGCATTCAACAATCTTGCATTATAGCTTACAATGCAATTCTAACCTCTACACTTAATTTTGCATCACAAAACTAAAATCTATTCCACAATTCACCTTGCATTTACACCAACGACAACATGAAAAACATCTTTCAAGTTGGCAACATTCTCCTTACATTTCACAAGTTTAAATTAGGTCGGCACTAAAAATTCCCACAATGCATAGGAACAAAAGTGGACCAATATAATACTTAGTTGGAACAAAAATAAACTCTCACATGTGATGCTATACCTTTATTAATGCTCAAACATCTTTAAATTATGTAGTGTAAACAGTAGGTCGATTGTTACCCATGCAACACCATTAAACTTTGAATTGCACACTTCCTCAAATCCAAGAATGACTTGCAAACCACGTACCATGCTTCAAAATGATCAAGAATATTCCTCTATCCTTTTGAAATCCATTGAAATCCTTTGCACCAAATCACACCTTCAGATTGTACACAACTTGTACACTCATACAACACTGCCAAACACTACAACCCTATAATAAAAATTTCAGAGTACCAAACCACAATCTTCTTGACACAGGAAAGAGATCAACATCATCAAAATACCTTTAAAATTACAAGACCCAAAGAAAAACTATGGAAAAATGTGGAGCAAATACATTTCTCCTAGACACTTCTATAAGAAACACTACAAAACTAGTTCACACACTGGTGAACATAACTTACCATGACCTTCGATTCAAAAGCCAAAATTTTGGATATAAAAACTCTAAATACCTCTATCCAACATATCCAAGCCACATGAGAAATATCTTCAACCCAGAAGAAATGCAAAAGAAAAACACTTTTCCAAGCTAGGAAACCTCTGCAACACCATGTTTCCTTATTTTATCAATTTTCTTAGTATCCTCAACATATGAACTATAAATAGAAGCTTATCAAAGCAACACAAAATATCAAACAATATCTCCTCAAATATCATCAATGACAACATAGGCTTTTTGACGTCAATGACAACACCTTCATACTTGCAATAGAATCTAACAAACATAATATCACACTCATACTATAAATTGTCATTTTATGCCCCTTACTGGACTAGTTACAAAGAACTCTTATAAAGTTCCAAATTAGGCAAAGAAGAAATTATCAAGGGGGGTGTTTTGTGTGGTCTTTTTCACACTTGATCAAGAAGTGTTATTGTGTGTTGTGTTATTTCTTGAATTTTGTATGCACTTCGAAGTTCTTCATTTATGCATTTATATAATACAACTATATAAGTTTAGTAGTACAAACTCTAATGTTACTATAAAATCCCTAAAACCTTTCAAATACCATAATTGGAAGTTCAAATTAATATGTTTACTTACAAACAAAAGTTTATTTAGGGTCATTATGGGAACAAAAAAGAACCCAATGTCGCTAAAGGAAAAGAAAAGTATTTCAATATGTGTAACCAAGAATTTGGCTTGCTATGTTTAAATTTTTCTCCTCAATTGTTATTCAATGTTGAGAACTTGAAAATTCCAAATGAAGTTTGTGAAGATCTAAACAAACTATTTGGGAAAATTGAGGAACGTCAAAGCCACAAGTTGGAAAATCAACTCATAGGTTTTAATCCTAGGAATTTTTCAAGTTTACAGGACTTCTTCACTAAATTTAAATCTTTAAAGTTGTAGTTAAAAGATTATGGAATTGACAAGAAAGAGGATTAGTTATTCCTTTATGTACTTTCCAAGCTAGGTAAAAAAGCTTATGTGTTTGTATCAACTTTCCACTCTACCAAACAACCTCTTAGAGCCTCATGGTCAATGCTCACACTTGATAACTTTATTGATGATCTCACAAGAGAGCAATAAAATTTAATTCAAATGAGAACCTTGAAGTATACTAAACCTCAAGCCTTACTTGCATGAAATGAAAAAAAAAAAACTTCAAAAGAAAAGAAAGAAAAAGGATAAGGAAGTTAAGAAAGAAAAAAAAATTGACAACCCCAAAAATGATAACTTTTCGCAACAAAGTAAACCAATTATTGAGAAAGTTAAATGTGACTTTTGTAAAAAATCTTGACATGATGAACACCAATGCATGAGGAAAAAACTTGAGTATCTTACACATATTCTCTAAAAGAATAATATAGGGCTAGCTAATTCTATGAAGTAATCTTCATCAACCTAGGAAATACTAAGGACAAAGAGAAATAAAAGAGAAAAACCTTAGTTTCTATAACATCTTCATCTACATCATGGATTATAGGCTCTGGTGCTTTGCACCATATGGTTTCTTCAAAGGTTGTTTTTAATCCTTAGAGAAATCTAGTATGTTCACAGTCACCTTAGGTGATGATATTCCAACATTGGTCAAAGAGAGAGGGTTTGTTGAAGTTGAAGGAGCAACATTTTCAAATGTTCTAAGTGTTCCTTCACTATCAACTAATCTCCTTTTAGTGTATCAAATAACTCATCTAGGGAAGTGCATGAGAGTTAATTTATCTCCAAATTCAGTTAAGATAAGAGAATTGTAAAGAAACAAGTTGGTAAGAATAGGGGAGGAAAGTCAGCAATCCATATTATATACCTTCTCCAAATTTTCCATAAATATTTCTCCAAAAGAACTACTAACTCATTTAGATGAAGTTAGAAAATTATGGCATGAGAAGTTTGGCCATCTTAACTGCCACTATCCCGAACAACTATGTCAACATAATATGGTCAATGGATTACCAAAGGTTAAATTTTATAAAGGACTTTGTGAAGGTTGTGCACTTAAAAAACATCCAAAAGAAAAATTTGATAAAGGAAAATCATGGAGGGCACCACAATTCTTAGAACTTGTTCATGGTGATGTTTCAGGGGATTTCCCCATCCATCTTTTACAAAGATTAAATATGTTCTCACCTTTACTGATGATTTCTCATTAATTACATGGGTCTACTTATGAAAAAATTAGAAGTATTTAAATATTTTCAAGAATTCAAAGCTCTTGTTGAAAAATAGTTAGGAAAAGTCATCAATATTCTCTAAACAAATAATGAGGGTGAGTATGTCAATAACCATTTTGATTAGTTTTCCATAGAAAATGGGATAGATTTGTAGTGCACAGATCCTTATGTCCCCAAAAAATAGTGTTTTTGAACATAAAATAGGTCTTTAAAAGAAATAGATAATTGTATTATTCACTCTAAGGGCCTCACAAAACTATACTAGCTTGATCCATTCAATTGCACATGTTATATTAACAATAAAGTTCCTCACAAATCCTTGAAGGGTATCACTCCCTTACTCCAACATGATGGAAAAAAGAAGATCATCTTAGGGTCTTTCACTCTCCTACCATGGAACACATTCTAAAAGAGCATCACAAGGCCATGGATCCACAATCCAAATCGTGTACCTTTTTTAGCTATCTAGATGGTGTAGAAGGCTATCACCTGCTCCACCCTACCACACGTGAGTTGTTTATTGAGAGAAGTGTTAATTTTGAAATAACTCCTCTTGAATCTATATTAAAATTTCTTGAAATATTGTGGATTCTCTAGATCCAAATTATTCCTCTAATGATTCAAATCATTTATAGAAGACTCCTAGTGCACTACATTCTTCTTCTTCCAATTTTGATAGTGATGATAGTGATTAGGGTTCATCTTCATCTAGTTTAGGGATTGTATTAGAATTTTATTTTTCCACACCAGATTCATCCACATATCAAACTCTATGATCACTTCACAAGGTAGATTCATGGGTATACGATCTAATAGATGATAGAAAAATTTAGATAAATGTTTAGGGGAAACCACATGCCTTTTCTTCTTTAGTTTATGATCCACAAAAAAATTAGAGAGGCATCAAGAATACCTGAGTGCGATATTTTTATGGATGATGAATATGATTCCTTAACTAGAAATCACACTTAGTATTTGAATTCTCTTTTGAATGGAAGGAAGATAGTTTGATGTAGATGGATATATAAAACTAAATTTGTAGCAGATGGGTCAATTGATAAATATAAAGCACGATTGGTTGCCAAAGTTTTTTCATAATTTTTAGGCATTGAATATACAAAAACTATTACATATATCACTAAGATGACTTTTGATTTGACTCACACTAGCTATAGCTGCAACACATGGATGGGTTGTACATCAAATGGATTTTGAAGATTTCATTTCTTCATTGAGACCTTGAGTATGGAATCTACATGGAACAACCACGAGGGTTTGTTTAGGATTCATACTTTGTTAGACTTAGGAAATATCTCTATGGCATCAAACAAACCCCTAGGGCTTGGTATTGCAAGATGGAGTCCTATCTCCTTTCTTCAGGTTTTACTAGATGTCATTTAAATCCTAATGTCTATCTATTTTGGTAGGAGGATTCACTTTTGATACTAGTTCTATATGTGAATGATCTTTTGATTATTGAGACTACTTCATCTACCATTACAAAAATGAAGTGGGAACTTTAGGACATATTTGACATGGTAGACTTGGGTTTATTGTACTACTTCCTTGGCATTGAGATTTCACATTTCGAATAAGGGATCACTCTTGTATAACCTAAGTATAATCTTAATTTACTTACATAGTTTCACATGACTACTTGTAAACCATCTCTTACTCCCTCTCTATCTAGAGTTAAGCTTGAGACTTCCTGTACTCCATCATTGGTTGATGCTACTTCATAGTGACAACTTGTTGGGAACATTATATACTTGACTCATACCACGTCAAACATTTCATATGTAGTTGGCATGATTTTGAGATTTTTGTAGGAACCTTATGAGCTGAAATGGAAAGTAGATAAGAGGATCCTTCATTACCTTCATGGTACTCTTGGGTTTGGGATACATGACAAAGTTGGTTCATCAGTTGACTTGGTTAGTTTTATAGATTTAGATTGGGCTAGTGATATTGAGTATTAGAAATCCACTTCATGTTACAGTTTTTCACTTGGTTCAGGTCCTATTAGTTGGTCTGTCAAGAAGAAAAATGCTATTACTATGTAATCAATAGAGGAAGAGTTTAGAGGGTTATTAACTCAACTACTGATGATATATGACTTTAGGGAATTCTTTCTGAGTTTGGTATTCTTTTCAGGAAACCCATAGTCATTTATTATGATAACCAAAGCACCATTAAAATATGCAGGAATATAATTTATCTTGAGAAAACCAAACATATAGAGATTTATATGTATTATATTTGAGAGCTTGTTTAAGGGTATATCATAAACTTAGTCTTTTTCCACTCTTCATAGTAGGTTGTTGACATTTTCACCAAGCTATTTACTGAGAGAAAGTCCATTCATCTATGATCTCTTCTTTGTGTAAGGTCTACATCAACATCAACATCAAAATCAAAATCATCTTTGGGGGGTGGATTTCTAGCCTTAATCTCTTTTTATCTCTCTTTTGGAGGATTTTTTTCCTCACTAGGTTTTCTATCAATTTTTGTTTATGATAGATTGCATTGTACATGGGTACCTCATCAAGCCTTGTATTCAAGACCCATTTCTGTTGTCCCAACCTAAGAATGATTAAGTTGGGGTGTTAGTGTATATTTTTGGATAAACTTAGGCCATAAGCTTATTTAGGTGACTCTTGACACTTGCCCATGTGAGGTGTCAATTTTTTTAGGAGGTTTTAGAGGTTTCAAATCAATTTTGACACCTCATTCTACTTTCTTAGTAGGAAACTCATCACCACTCCATGATTCAAGAGTCCTATCCTCATTTCAACTCCTACCTTTCTAGGCATAGTTGTTTGGCTAATGCATTTGGTTAGCTTTACACATACTTTGTGTTATTCATTTGTACTTATTATTTGATCTTCGTTATTTGTAGGTTCCTATATTTTTCCCTTTTAAACGTGAAATGTAAATACATTGAAGTCTCAAAATTAGAGAAAAAATAAATTAAATCTAGTTTAATAATGTGATCACATCCAATCAACCTTCAATTGTAAAAAAAATCAGGTGATGACTCTCACTGCAACACCTTTCTTCTCTCCTTTAGTTCAAGATTTTTTCATGCCCTCTACCTCAACTTCCCTTATAGAATATACAAAAATTGACAATGGGGTGAGCACCCATGCTAGCGCAATAATGAAAAATTTTCCTTTCTCATGCCCTAACAAGAATGTACTAAGGGCTTCTCAAATTTTGGAGGGTTTAGTGAGGGGTGGGGAGGCTAGATCTCCTTAAAAAATTTGAGCCATAAAAAATAGCTTTGGGTCTTGATACCTCAAACATGATGCAGTGAAGGAATTAGTTGCCAAAAGTCTCTTCCCAACAGCTTTATTCTTCCCACCCATGTGATCTTAAACCACTTTTTTTATTTGCAATTCTAAATCGGCACCAAAATTTTTTTGGACAACATCACTATAATAACATAAAGGAGTTTCTGAAAGGACATGCCATGATATGTAGATTCATGTGAGTTTAGAAAAACTTGTGTGACATCCATGTTTAGATAAGTGAAAACTAGAAAGAATACATGGAGGATGAAATCAACATTTATCCATGTGTAAGGGGATTTTTTATTCTAGAATTTGAAACTATAGAAGAGAAGGAGTTGATCCTCAACATAGGTTTGTGGTTTTACAAAGGAGAGTTTTTATACCTGAATCCTTGGTTCCCCTCTTTTGATCCTCGAACTGAGATGTTTTCTTCGAATTTCCTTTGGGTAATATTTCCCTACCTTCCTCTACAATTTTGGGAAATTGAATGCTTGATTGCAATTGCCAATTGTCTAGGTAAGTATCACAGTATTTTGAAAGAAACTATTAATTATGAGAACTCTACTTTTGTGTGTTTATGTGCTAAATTCGATTTATCCAAAGGCCTACTAACTAAAATCTCATTGAAATTTGGAGAAAGATATTGGTGAAAACTAGTAGATTATAAAAAGATTGCTTTTAGATATAGAAAATGTTTCTCAACAGCCCATGGTACTCCACAATGTAATAAGCATTAAGCTAAGGCATAATTGGAAGTATCTTATTAGCCTTCTTGGTGGGATGGGGCTAAATCAAGCAACTATGCAATCGATCCATCTTTAAAATCATTATAGGAAGTGTCCCCTCCCTTGGTGGTTGCATAAAACAATGCTCACGAGGTAGTTGGTGCCTCTAAAAATCTTGGAAATTCATCTACACAAGGTCAAAACAATTTTCAATCTCCTAAGTCCTCTATGATATCAAAAAATTTAATATCTGAAGAAGTGACAAAGCAAGAAAATTACTTAGAAAAAAATATCTCTTGCAAGTCGGAGCAGGTATGGATAGAATTATAAAGAAAGAAATATTCTCCCTCAAGGGCCAAGTAGTCAATGACACTTAGATCAAAAAAATCTAGGACTGATAATTAATGATTGTAATCAAGGAATTTGTAATCTTGCTTTCAAAGTAATAGAAAGAGTGTTATCCTCTCTAATAGTATTTTTCTAAAGAAAAAGGTGCTCATGTCCAATAATTAGATAGAATTAAAATCAAAACATGAGACTCCCCTTATAGTCTAGTTAAATTATTTTCTCATGCCTAGTTAACATCATGTTCAAGTCTCAAGTTATTAAAGGATCTTGTAGATTCCAAATTTAATATAACATACTTTCTTCATCACATCTTGGGTATTAAGAATCTCAGCTTCAAGTTAGACATAGATGAGTGAGTAAACTATATCTTATAACAAATTTTCATTCAATTTTTATAGCCTTCATTATTGAAATGAACAATACAACTGAGAGGGGGGGTGAATCAGTTGTTGCAAATTAAACCTTGAAAACCCTCAATAGTAATCAAATCCACAAGAATTCATTAAACTCTTATTCTATTAGTATGATTAAACATGAAACACAGATAACAAAAACTAAAATTATAACACCATACACAATAGAACACCAAATTTACATGGAAAACCCAATGAGGGAAAAATCACGATGAGGATTAGCTCACAATATAAGTAGTAGAAAAAATGGAACAAAAGGGCTCACTGCCAAAATAGAACACATTGTCGAAAAGGATCACAACCAGGGCTCACTACCATAGAAAGAATAAAAGAAGATAGAAGAGAAATGTTACACAAAGAATATTTCTCAATACAACATGGAATTCACCATAATTTTTGTCACACTTTTGTAGTCTTGCATGAAATATTTCATATGCCTTCAAGCTCATTTCCTTCAGGAACCCTAACACTAAGACTCACATTGGTCTTCTCAAATTCACATCATGCTCGTCACTCACATCAATCTTGCATCTATCTTGCTTCTTACTTCTTTCATACATCAAATCTAAAAAAAAACATATTTATATCAATCTCAACCTCAAAAACTTTCTCCAATGTTGGAAACTAGTCATTATACATACAAATTAAAAATAGGTTGGAACCTAAACATTCTCACGGTGCATAGGAATGATGGTGACCTACATAAATCCTTAACTAGGACCCAAATAAATCCAAATAGACTTTAACATGCTCGACAAGCCTCACATGTAGTGTTAACACAAGGTCATCCAACACTAGTGTTAAAAACAATAAAACATTAAGTACACACTTCCTCAAATCTTGATACAAAAGCTAAAATTTCCATACAAAATAATTTACTTGAACATGATCTAGAATAACTCATGAACACTTTGGAATGCATTTGAAACCTCTGCAACAAATTTCACCTGAAGAATATAATCATTCTGTATAATTAGAAAACACTGCTAGATATAGTCATACTCTATAATAGTAAAACATGTTTTCCATAGCACCAAACCTCGAATCCTCTTGAAAAAGATAAGATAAATATACCATCAACACTTCTTCACAACCGCAAGTCCTAAAACAAACATGTGGAGAAATGCAAAGCAAATACATTTCTCTAAGACCACATCAAATAATATTGAATTACCCAATTCACACATTAGTGAATACATCACTCTATAAAATGATTTAGAACCCCAAATTCATAATATATCAACTAATGACAGTCTTGAACAACATAAAAGAAATGCACAAGCATAGCATAAATAGAAGAAATATGAAGCAGAACCTAGAGCACATTCTAAACAACTGCACAACACTATTTTCTCTATTTATCAAATTTTCTAAAAAGTACTTGGAAACCAAGTACAAGAGACATCATTTAAGCACTTTACACTATTCCAACCCATATCAAATAATGTAACATAAAAATATATCTCCATGTACTCATAATAATTCCTCAATATCTCATCTATACAAGCACACTCTACATCAGTCTTCCTTTTTCATAATTTTCTCAATATCCTCAACATATATAGTCATACATGAAAAAAATACCCCATATCAATGACAACATTAGCTAGTAGATATGCATGTTGACATCAATGACAACACCTTCACACTTGGAACAATCTCACCCTTTGTCATTCTTAGCAACACAAGATGTGAAAAGCCACTGAGGACAACATACACACTTTGAACACACTTTCTCTTTTTTTTGGATTAGATAGCCTACACAACATTCCTACACTCACTCTCCCTTACATGATTCTCTCTCTCCCTCTGGTAATAATGATTAGAAAATATACACAACTTTCGCCATTGATACCTTACATCATTCTCTCTCTCCCCTTGAGTAGATTATATTTTTCACACGATTCTCTCTTCCCCTCTAACATTAATGACAAAGGATAAAAAAAATTGCATTGTTCTCTTGCTTTGAAATTGAACCAAAATACCTACTTAGAATACTCCCCCTTAGGAGTACACCCAGATAAATCAACAACTCAACAATAATGACAACATACACTACCTACTCCCCTTGAGAGGTAGCCATCAATACTAATCTAGAAAAGAGATTGATCTGTAGATCCACTGAACTGATGCATCTCCATATACATGCAGTTCAAGAAAGGAGGGCCAATAACCCCCAACTTCTTCCAAAGATACTCAAAAGTATCTATAGGAAGGGCCTTAGTGAATATGTCAAAGATCTGATCCTTTATAGGTCCATACTCAAGGTTCAGTTCATTCTCAATAACCTTCTCTCTCAAGAAGTGATACCTGGTAGATATATTCTTTATCCTTGAGCACATCATTGGATTCTTTGAAATGTTAATTACACTTTTGTTATCACAAAATATAGAAATAGGCTCATCATACACAACTCTAATATCCTTCAATGTTTGTCTCATCCACAAAAATTGTGTATAGAATGATGTTGTTCTAATGTACTCAGCTTTAGTAGTAGATAAAGAAACTAAATCCTACTTCTTGCTCAACCATGCCACTAATTTGCATCCAAGAAAGAATACACTAGCACTTTTAGTTTTCCTATCATCAACACAACTGGCCCAATCTGCATCTATATAAGCACTTAGTGTAAAATTAGTATCCATACGATACCATAAGCCATAATCTAAAGTTCCTTTTAAGTATCTAAATATCCTCTTCATAGTTGCAACATGTGTTTCATTAGGATCTTCTTGAAATCTAGCTACAAGAAAAAAACTACATTCATGATATACGATCTAGTAGTAGTTAGATATATAATAGTCCACCAATCATAGATCTATACTTGCTCTGATCAACCTTAGGTGAATCATCATCTTTTCTTAGTTTACAATTGGTCACCATAGGAGTAGATACCAATTTGGATTCATCCATTCCAAATTTCTTCAAAATCTCTTTGACATACTTAGATTGTGAAATGAAAATACCTTTATTTGTTTGATTAATTTATATCTTGAGAAATAAATTCATCTCCCAATACATTGAAATTTCAAACTCTTTTTGTATTTTCTCAACAAACTTCTGGTGCATAGCCTCATATCCACCAAAGATAATATCTTCCATATATACTACTACTATCAAGATGTTTTCTTCATCAATTTTAAAGTAAAGATTTATGTCTGTGGTTCCTTTATTGAATCCTTCTTATATCAAATACCTATCTAATCTTGTATACCAATCTCTATGATCTTGCTTCAATCCATATAATGCCTTGTTCAACTTACATACCATATTTGGTTGATTTGGCAATTGAAATATTTCTAGTTGTTCTATGTAAACTTCTTCTAATTCACTATTCAAAAAAGGCAGACTTCACATCCATCTGATAAACCTTAAACATTCTAATAGCTTCCATCCTAGCCACATGAGAAAAAGTATCCTCAAAATCTATTACTTTCACTTGTTAGTAGCCCTTACACACAAGTCTTTCCTTATATCTTACTACTCTATTCTCATTCAAGTTGTTTCTGAATACCTACTTAGTTCCAATTTTGTTCTTGTTTTCCAATCTAGGAACTAATTCCCAAGTCTGGCTTTTCTCTATCGACATAAATTCTTCTTCCATATCCTTCATCCAATTTTCATCTTTGCATGCTTCATTTATTGTTTTAGGTTCAACTTTAGAATTTAAACACAAGTTTACCTCAACTTTGGCGTATGTGCAGGATCACGATGGACCAAAAAGTGGCAATATGATGGGTATATATAGGGTATGTGGCTAATGATTTTTTTTTTACCCAAAACTGATGAAACGAAAAGGGTTTTTAAAGGAGATTCTTAGCTTTCCACCAATATAAATTATTCTTTATTTTGAATTTAATAAATAATTATTATTTATTTTCTATTTGACTTACAAATAAAGGTTGGATTGATAGGTTGATTGAAAAACATCTATAGCTTTCAAACAGTATCATATTTTTTGAATCCAAAACATGTGTCACATTCTATGCTTCACATACTATAGGATTAAAATTAGAAAAATTGAATTTCATGAAGTTTTGACCAAGTTAAGGTGGTCAGACATACGAGTTTTTATATTTTTTAAAAGTTGTAATAAAAAAATCATAATTAATTATTTACTTGGAAAAAAACTACAAAAAAATATGCATCACATCGGGACACAAGTCCTCTACCTATATCTAAAATATTATCATTTTATTGTGGTTAGGGTGGTCAAACAGACACCTACTTCTTATTTTTTCCCTGAAATTTAAGTACTACTACATTGAAATTTCACATTTTCACCAAATAGATTTTCGTTGTTTTAAAATAAACCTAGTAGTTTAGAAACTACATTAAATTTTTTATAGATTCTATTCTTACACATTTTTGAAATAATATAGATAACTTATTCAATTTTTTATGTCAAGTTGCCTAACTCTAATTTTTCTAAATTTTTTGCCACTTAAGGGCCTATTTTCTCCATGATGATCTTGCACATGCCCTTTGAAACAAATTTTCTTCTTGTCAATGCACCTTTCCTTTTGTATCCAATGATTTGATCTTTAGAATGAATCTTTTTCACATACTTAGGGGTCTTAGGGGTCTTCTTCGAAGATTCTTTCTCTTCATTCTGCACTTCTCATCCATCAACTTTTTCTTCTTCTTCTTTGCAATCAAGTTCATTTGACACATATCCTTCCACTATAATATAATTCTACCATTTTTTGTCAACTTTGACATTTTCACTTTCAACTATCTTTCTCAACATTTTGCTGTAACATTTGTATGCTTTTCTTCTAGTAGAATATCCAAGGAAGATACTTCATCAGAATTTGCATCAAACTTTCCTAAGATTTATTCATCCCTTTTGATGTAACATTTGCTTCTAAATACTCTAAAGTACTTCACAGTAGGAACCTTTCCATATCATAGTTCATAGGGATTCTTTGTGTTTTTAGCTTTAGCTTGAAATATGTTATGTAAATAATAGTATGAATTGCTTCTCTCAAGTAGACTTCTAGTAAATCTTCCTCCATCATAGTTCTTGCAGCTTCTTGAATGGTTTTGTTTTTCCTTTCAACAACTCCATTCTACTGAGGAATTCTATGAGAAAATAGATGCCTCTTTATTCCATGAACTTCACAAAACATGTTAAACTCATTGGAGGTAAATTCATCACCTCTATCAGACCTCAAACATTTTATGTTTAGATTCATTTCATTCTCAACCATAGCTTTAAATTCCTTGAATTTATCTAATGCATCATATTTTTCTCTAAGGAAACTAACCCATGTCATTCTAGAATAATAACCAATAAAAAGCATAAAGTACATATCACCTTATAGACTTCTCACCCTTGTAGGACCAAAAATATTTGTATGCACTAATTCCAGTAGTCTGGTAACAGATTGTTCATTTCCCTTAAAGCTACTCCTTGTTTATTTTCCAAATTGATAGCTCTCATAAACAACATTGATAGGTTTTGTGATTTTAGGTAAATCTCTTACTGCATGTACTGAACTAATTATTGCCAAATTGTCAAAATTCATGTGGTACATCATTTGATGCCTTAGCCAAGTATCATTATATAAGACATAAAGCAATGTCCATCAAAAACCTTAAGCTGATATATGCTTCCATCTATACTCTTACTTATCGCAATCATAGTTTCATACCCTTTCTGGATCTCACATCTTTCTTTCTTAAATACAAGATTGTACCCTTTTCTACACTTTTTTTCCAACACTCTAAATATTGTCTTAATCCCTTAACATAGTAAACATTGTCAGTATTATGCTTGCCATCAAAACTGATTGAACCTATTTGACAAATCTTAGCTCTTGAATCATCTCCAATTTTAACTAATCCTCCATCATACTTTTCAAGTTTAACAAACTTACTTTTTTCTCTAGTCATGTGATTAGAGTAGCCACTATCAACAACCCAGTAATTCTTATCATCTTTGACATGAAAAGTAGATACTAAAGTACCTTCAACCTTATCCTTCATCTTCAAAACACTTTCCTTCAAACAAATTTTAGGGTTATCAGAACCATATTCTTCTTTTATAGTCAAAAAAAATTCATGATCATCAAAATCTGACATATCAAATTCAGCATCAAAAATACCAACGTCTTCTCTAACATAGTAAGCTATTTTAACCATCTCTCATTTTTTCTCCTTATTATTGTTTATAGCTCTAAATTTGAACATCTAGAAGCATAATGACCTATATCACCACAACTAAAACATTTGAAAGGTAACTTACCTTTGTATTTACCAGTTCCCTTTTTCATCATTCTCACAAATTTAGCTTCCACATCATCAAGATCTTATCCATATGAATCTTCAAACTTTTCTAATTTACCAACCTTGAAAGTAGTCTCTACTTTTGTACCTTTCTTTACTTTTCTGATTTCAAATGCAGTTAGTGTACCAATCAACTAATCTCTTAAATAATTGTCAAAATCTATAGTTTCCTCAATAGCAAATACCTTTTCACTATAACAATCTGAAAGTGATCTAATAACTTTCTTCACTACTTTATATTTTTTAACTGTTGCACCAAGACCTCTCATAGTACTTACCAACTCATCAATGCTTTGTATGTAGCCTTTAATTCTGTCTTCCTCATATATTTGCATTATTTCAAACCATGCCTTCAATTTCTACAACTTTGCTTGTTTGACCTTCAGATATCCTTCATAAATTCTTTCAACTTATCAAAAAAATCTTTAGCATTCTTCAAACTCATAACTTTTACTAATTTAGTATTTCAAAGACTATTCACAATAATAAATCTTTCCTTAGCATTGATCTCATGTGCCTTGATTTTTGCACTTGTACTTATACCATTAGAACGTGGAGTATATGTAGTTTGATAAGCCTTATCAATCTTATAACACTAAGCTAACAGGTATCCTTACATCTTTGTCTTCCAAAATACATAATATGTACCATTGAATCTAGGAAATTCCAATGTAATCTTGTTTGCCATCCTAGATCTCCAAGGAACCTTTCTTTAATACTAATTGTTGAAATGAACAAGATAACTGAGAGGAGGGTGAATCATTTGTATCAAATTAAACCTTCAAAACCCTAAAAAATAATCATATCCACAAGAATTCATTAAACCCTTATTCTATTAGTATGATTAAATATGAAATGCAGTTAACAAAAATTGAAATCACAACACCATACAAAAGAGAACACCAAATTTACATGGAAAGCCCAATGGGGAAAAGTCAAAGTGAGGATTAACTCACAATATAAGTAATAGAAAATTTGATACAAAAGGGCTCACAGCCAGAGCTCATTGCCATAGAAAGAATACAAGAAGATATAAGAGAAATCTTACAAAAAATACTTCTCAATGCAACAGGTAATCCACTATAATTTCTCACACACTTTCATTGTCTTGCATGAAATATTTTGGATTCCTTCAAGTTGACTTCCTTCAAGAACCCTAACATTCAAATTTTCACTGCTCTGCTCAATTTCACATCACACTCATCACTTTCATCAATCTCACACGTGTCTTTCTTCTTACTTCTTTCATACATCAACTCTCAACAACTCCATATTTATATTAATCTTAACCTAAAAAACCTTCTCCAATGTCAGTAACTAGTTGTTATACATACAAATTGAAAATAGGTTAGCACCTAAACATTCCCACGGTGGATAGGAATGAAGGTGACCTACATAAATTCTTAAATAGGACCCAACTAGATCCAAACACTCTTTAACACACTTCACAAGCCTCACATGTAGTGTTAGCATAAAGTCGGCCAACACTAATGTTAAACACAATAAAACATTAAGTACACTCTTCCTCAAATCAATTTGAAAGATGAAAGTTCTAGACAACATAATTTATGTGAACATGATCTAGAATAAATCATAAACACTTTAAAATGCATCCAAAACCTCTACAACATATTTCACCTAAATCATATAAGCATTCTATACAATCAAAAAACACTGCCAGATACAATCATACTTTGTAACACTAAAACATGTCTTCCACAACACCAAACCTCAAATCAACTTGAAAAAAAAAAGATAACAACACAACCAACACTTCTTTTGAATTGGAAGTCTTGGAACAAAGATGTAGAGAAATGTGGAGCAAATACATTTCTCTGAGACCACATCAAATAATACTGAATTACCCAATTTACACACTAGTGAATACATCTAACTCTGTATAATGATTCAAAACCCTGAGTTATGAATATAGCAACTAATGATAGTTGTGAAAAACATATAAGAATTGCACAAGCATAGCATAAATATAGAAGAAAACCATAGCACAACCCAGAGCACATTCTAAACACCTACACAATATTATTTTCTTTGTTTATCATTTTTTCTCAAAAACACTTGGAAACCTAGTACTAGAGACATCATTTCATAAATTTACACTATTCTAACCCATATCAAATACTGCAATAGAAAAATATATCCCCATGTACTGACATCAATTCCTCAATATCTCAACGATACAAGGACACTCTACATCAATCTTCCTTTCTCACAATTTTCTCAATATCCTCAGCATATAGTAATAAATGCAACAATCTTTCCCATATCACTGATATCATCAGCTAATAGATATGCCTATTGACATCAGTGATAACACCTTCATACTTGCAACATTCATATCTATTAGGAGTATGTGGACCTAAACTCCCTTAAAATATACATAACACAATATCTCACATCTAACCAAATAGATTTTAAATGTAGCCTAGGCTTGAGTTACCTTTAAAATTAAGGTGTAATATTATTTTCATGGCTACCTAATTAATATTTTCCTAAATCCTATTAAATTGGTATCATGATTTCATGGTTATGTTAATTTAACTTTTGTTAAAGTAATTGTATGTCAATTGATTTTTAACTAAAATAGACCAAGATTTTTAGTAACTAATTAGGATGTTACATTGTGGTATTAAGGCATGGTTACAAACTAAGGATCTCATCAATTATTACTTATAGTAGTGTAGGAGAAAGTATCCCTATTTCAAACTTAATTGAGAATAAATAATAATAACAGGACTAAATGATGCCTTAATTTAGTGTTGTAATATGTATTTTACATATTCACATTAAGTCTAGGGACTATTAATTAAATTGGACTTAATTGTGCCTTATTTTTTGTGTTGTAAGGTGTACCTTTAAACTTTCGCACTAACCTAGGGATTTATCAATTAATTGAGGTTAATTTTCCTTAATTGGCCTCCTTAATTCAAATCCAAGCCTAATTAATTTCATTTTCCAAAGAGGAAAATCTAACATTCATTAATGATATAACATAACACTCATCCTTGAAGAATGTGTGGCCTAGGTAAGTGACCTAGGACCCATTCACCATAGGGTGAATGGGTCCTCACTTAGGCCTAGGACCCCCCTTTTTGGTATTTTTTGGTAGTATTTTAATGATTTCAAATTCATAATTCATTCTCAGCTTGTGATATTTGAATTTTGAGATATTAAGGTAACTTTTATATAAATATAAGGTTATTTCACTTAGTTTCACCTAGATTTTCAAGTGTTCAAATCCTAGAGAAAATTTTATGATCAAGATCATTTCAAGGAATTCAAGGGTAGATTTATTAAAGCAATTGATATCCTTTCATCATGTCAAAGTAATGTTGCATCATGCATATTTTTGGAGCTAACATTATGATGTAGACAAAGATCAAGCTCAAGCATTCAAAGTGGCACCTCAAGCAATATTCAAGATCCACATCCATTGAATCCATTTCATTCAAGATCAACATTAACGTTTCATTTCAAGCTTTAACTACCAAAATAGGGTTCGACTAAGGAAAACCACCCTTCACCCAAATAAAAAATTTTCCCCTTTCCTTGTGTGTTGCAAATTTGCAGGTTGAAGGTATAAAAGTGGAAAATTGAAAAGTTGTCAAAGTTGTCACCTATATTGTCATTTCACATAAACTTAGGTTCTAGATTTATTTTTTATTTTTTGGCTGTGAAAATCAGGAATATGGGAGTGAGGACATAGTAGCAAAGAACCCAGAAAGCATTTTTTAGAGCCATATCTAGGACCCATTTGTGATAGGGAAAATGAGTCCTCGGTGAGCTTTAAAAAGACACTATTTTTGACTGGTACACATCATTCTCCCTTTCCAAATCAAGCTTTTGATGTCTAGTTCCATTATTTTTTAGTATGTAGTCTTCTAATTGCACTTTATAGCTTGTATTTTGGAGTTTATTTGATGGTTCTAATTTTTCTCCCCAAAGTGTTATTTGACTCATACCCCCATCCTATCGAAAAAAAGGGAAATAAGTAGATTCACACTTTGACTTGATTCTCATTGACGTTGATTGCCACTTGATGGTGTGGATATCATCTCCTAATGAATTGATAGAAGTAGGGCCCTGTTTCCCTCTTCAGATCAACTTTTCCATTTTTGGAAACCCTCATGACACCTCTGTTTTCCTAAATTTCATTTTGGTGAACCAACATTGTAGAACAACATTCTAAAAATTGGAGTCCTTTTAACCCTGGATCTAAGTTTGGTAATAGTTTTCATTAGTTGCATTACATTTAGGGTTCTTTAATCTTGCATTAGTTTTCATTGCATATAGAGGTTTAAATTTGCATTTTTTGCATTATTTAAATTTGAAAAATTCAAAAATTTACATGCACATTAAACATTAATTTTACATAGTGTTTGCATAGTACTATACTTTTCATCATTCATATTAAAAACTTGATTCAAAATTGTATTTCAAAAAGTGTCATCTAGGTCATCCTTTTTCTTTCATTTCACTTGCATTTAGACATCAAATTCTAGAAAATTTTGCCACTGAAGTTTAGTTTGAAACCGGGCACAAAAAACACATTAAACAAATCAAAAATTGCATTTTTCACTTTATTAAAACCATGATATAGGATCCATTCACCCAAGGGTGAATGCGTCTGTGTACAAACATTTTAGGAAAAATTTTGGGTGCTTTTTTGTCTCTAGTTTGCATTTCCATTACTGGTTTTTGATCCAAGAATTGAATTTTTGAAACAGTCTGTTAGTACATTCAAAATATTTCTCATTTAACTTTAGATTATGCAACATTGTGGAAAACATTTCTTGCATAGATCAATTAAAATTAGTTTTATATTTATTCATTTTTCTTTCATTTTCAGCATTGATGCATCATTAGATATATTAGTTTACATTTTGCAATCATTAGAAAACAAAAATAAAATCCAAAAAAATTAAAAGAAACAAAAAAAAATTGGTTAACCTTGGAGAAAACCTATCCTTCAAGCCCTTTATTTTTTATTACTTTGACATGTTAGATGGATCCCTTGAGGACTTCATCTCACCTAGATCATCCACTAAATCTTTGAAACAAGAGGATGCACACATAGACAATCATGAAAACCATTGTTTCTCTTCTCCCAATACCTTTCCTATTTGTGACAAAGGTATTTTGGTGTTAGAAGACCCAATTATTGAGTGTCATGAGAATATTGTTTTTTCATCTTCTAATGCTACATTTGTCTCAACACACATTAAGATGGATATCATAGATGAATATGTTAAGACCGCATTAGATTCCCCCTACTAAAAGGTCACATAAGGAACTCAATTGAGGTTATGACTGCACAAATTGAATCTCCTTTAATTAGTGAGCCTCCTAAGTTAACCTCCGATCACAAAACCACCTAAAAAGAAACCAACAACTCCAAGATATATCTTTAATTTTACATGGAAACTTACTAATAATAATGTTTCATAGTAACTGAGTTACAATACCATTGTTCATGCATAATTACCATTTCCTCAACCTATCCACCTTATTTCTCCTCATTTGACTTCACATAGTGGAAAATAGAATGGCTTTGTTGAGAAAATTTGTTGAATATAACCATCTCCCTTTTGGATTTAACAAAAAAATCTCTTGCATACAATCAAATGCTCCAAGAAGTTTTTCAGAAGAATAATATCCAATCTTCTTTGAAATGGAATGAGGTAGCATCCCCCTTTGATTTTATGCAAGTGAAAAAGTTAGATATCACACTCCCTAAACATGAAAATTACCCTCACTTGAGATACAACATAAGAATGAGGCCTTAATGATAAAGGATAAAGGTGATCATTAATGAAACTGTAATTAGGTGCACTCTCATATAGACAATGGAGCGAGTCTTAATGTTTGTAGCATTGAACTCCTAGATAAAATTGGTTTGGACAAGAGGCTTATTCAACTTAATGATGTTAATATTTGTGGATTTGAAAATGTTAATAGGAAACCATTCTAGGAATGATCACATTACCCATTGAGGTTGGACCTATGGTTTTTCCTACCCCTATCCATATCATGTTAGGACCTATTTTGTATAACCTTCTTCCTAGGGAGACCATGGATTCATGCTATGAAAGGAGTCCCATCTACTCTTCACTGTGCAATGAAATTTGAATACAACAAAAAGATATACACAATTGAAATGAATGAACGAAGTTATAAATCACAAACTTTCAACATGATCATAACACTTCCAACCCCCATAATACTTTCATTCCAACCTCAAAAGTAGAACCTATACAAGTTGATGTTAATCCTAATTGTCTTTCACCTGCAAAAAACTCTTATGTGATGATTGGGGGCTGCTAGATTTTACACCTCATTTCATAGAAGAATCTGAAATCTTAGCCTCACAGTCCAAAGAGTCATATACAAATGATTTATTTTTAGACACATGCTCTAGTGATGATTTGAGTTTACTAGATTTTACACCTTCCTTTATGGGAAAGTATTAAATATCACAATCTAAACCAAAACAACCTTGTGTTTGATTTTCTCATCTTGGTTCTACATTAAAACCATCACCCCATGGTGATGATGGGCACCCCCCAACTCCTATACCTCATGAGAGGACGATGCATAACTTTAATAAACTTAAAAAGGATTTGTGTTCTAGTGAAGACAACCCTTCTCAAAAGTATAAAACCTCTTCATTTGAGTTGGAAGAATGTTATGGTCTTGCATACAAACCCCTTTCTAAGCATGGATATAATGAAAACATAGAGAAAAATGTTAGAGAACAAGTGAATTCTAAATTGTACGCTTTCAAGAAAGATCTAGGTTTACCATCTTTATCTCCATGTCCATCTAATTCCTTATAATCTATTGTGTGTATGACATATTGTGCTAAGAAAGAAATATCCCCTACTACCGATCAAGAGAATATCTTGTTGATACTCCTCCAAAATTGTTTGATATCTCCCTCCAAGAACACGAAATAAATTTTACAACAAGAGTTCATTTTGTGCATATCATAGAGTTCATGGTCATTCTACTAATAAATGTAAGACCTTGAGTGAAAAATTTCAACATCTTAATCATTGTGGTGCTCTTCCTTGTGTTGATGCACCTACTTCCTCTAATTAATACTGATTTTCATCCTATCATATTTCTTATCACGATGTGGCATTAGTAGCTTTATGTGTCTTGCTCATTGCTATTCATGGTAGTAAAATTTTTGTTTTAATTATATCTCTCTTGCTAGAAATATGATAGTTCTTGGTGGTTTTCCTTGTCTCTATGATTAGGGGGAAAGGATAACTAGTTTCTGAGGTATGCATTATTTTCAAGGATCACCTCTTCCTCTCTTTCTACTTAAAATACCAACATAGAAAGTATGTTGACATTTTAAGTGGGGGCATATTGTCCCCCACTCATTTTATGTGTGTTCCATTCTTAGTGAGGATGGCATATACCTCCTATGAAGTGTGATTATTACATTAGAATCATTTGTATTGACAATGGCATTATTTACATTAGCATTATTTTACTCACATTGGCATTATTTCATTTTGGCATTAGTATTTTGACATTTCTTTTTTAGCAAGGCATATTAATCACATTGTGGTTAGTATGATGAGAGCTGAGGCATAGGTATGAATTTCTCATTGTATGGTGAGAGCCTAGACAGAGGCATGGCTTTCTCACTTAGCCACTTTTTGGGGGCTCACCTAGTGGATAGCTAGAGTTTCTACTAGCCCTTGTGAGTGTATTTTCCAAAGGCCACCTAGCATAACACAACTTGCTTATTTTTGGAGCCATGTATCTTTCTCTTCTCTTTGCTTTAACTTTGATAGTGTATGATTGGGTATCTTTGTCATCAGTGCATACATAAGTGTCTTGAATGTCTACTTTAGTGTGAGTTTGACATGTAGTCATACTCTCACTAAAGTGGGGGGTAAATGTAGTGTATGAAAAAGTATCTCTTTCTCACACTTAATTTGGGAATAAATAATAGTAAAAGGACTAAATGATGCCTTAATTTAGTGTTGTAATATGTATATTACATATTCACATTAAGTTTAGGGACTATTAATTAAATTGGACTTAATTGTACCTTATTTTTGGTGTTGTACTTGCTGAACCTTTACACTCACACTAACCTAGGGATTTATTAATTAATCGAGGTTAATATTTTGTAATTGGCCCCTTTAATTAAATCCAAGCCTAATTAATTGCATTTTCCGAAGAGGAAAACTTGACATTCATTAATGATATAACATAAAAATCATCCTTGAAGAATGTGTGTCCTAGGTAAGTGACCTAGGACACATTCGCCATAGGTAGAATGGGTTCTCACTTAGACCTAGGACCCCCTTTTTGGTATGTTTTGCTGGTATTTTAATAATTTCAAATCCATAATTCAATGTTGGCTTGTGATATTTGAATTTTGGGATATTAAGGTAACTTGCATATAAATATAAGGTTATTTCACTTAGATTTGCCTATATTTTCAAGGGTTCAAATCCTAGAGTAGAGTTTATAATCAAGAAAATTATCAAGAGAATTTCAAGGCATTCAAGGGTAGATTTATTGAATATCTATTATAGAAATCGAGATCCTTTCATCATGTTAAAGTTATGTTGCATCATCCATGTTTTTGGAGCTAACATTATGATGTAGGTTTCAAGATCAAGTTCAAGAATTCAAATTTTCACCTCAAGCAATATTCAAGAACCACTTGTATCAATTGAATCCATTTCATGCAAGATCAACATCAAGATTTTAGTCCTTCAAAGGTTTAATTGAGGGTTTGGTGAGTTACAACATTACATTTATTCATTCATCATTCCTTCATGCTATTTTATTTCATTTCAAGGTTTAATTACCAAAATGGGGTTTGACCAAGGAAAACCCCCTTCACCCAAAAACTAACATTTTTACCCTTTCCTTGTGTGTTACAGATTTGTAGGTTAAAAAAAGGTTGATGTTATCAAAATTGGAAAATTGCAAAGTTTTCAAAATTTTCACCTTTATTGTCATTTCACAGATACTCATATTTCAGATTTATTTTTGACTGTCTGACTGTGAAGATTGAGAATCTGGGAGTGCAGAAGCTATAGCAGAGAACCCAAAAAGCATTTTTTTAGAGCCCTAAGCAGAGCCTATTCACCATACGTCGAATGAGTCCACAGTCCCAAGCTTCAAAAGGGCACTATTGGTTACTGGTACACATCATTCTCCCCTTTCCAGATCTACCTTTTGATTGCTAGTTCCATTACAATCTTCTATTTGCACTTTATAGCTTGTATTTTGGAGTTTATTTGATACCAGTTTTAATTTTTCTCCCCAAAGTGTTATTTAACTCATACCCCTGTCTTAGCCAAAAAAAGGAAATCAGCAAATTCATAATTTTACTTGATTCTCCTTGAGGTTGATTGTCACTTCATGGTGTGGATCTCGTTTCCTAATGAATTGAGAGAAGTAGGACCCCTTTTCCATTTTGGGAAACCCTTGGGAGGCCCCTTTTTTTCCTACATTTCACTTTTTTTTTCTTATAGATTGATATTAAGATTTATCTTATAATTATATGGTTGGTAAAAACCAAAGGTACTTCTAAAGTGTTAGTATAAGATTATAGTTTGCATGTGTCCATGATAAGGCTACAAAAAATATTTGTAACTTTAATAACACTATATTAAGGAAATATATAACTATTTTTCACAACCTAAATACCAAATTTTTTTCAAGAATTCTAGAGTTCTTTTTGTTTATCCATGGGTAATCTAATAGATGGAAATAATATTATTTGAAAAATGAGGTACACATGAAATATCATTTAAATTTTCCCTTCCCAATTACACTCATGAATGTATTGTTTCCCATGAAAATAAGAGACATTGACCGATTCTCAAAAGAAGAGAATATGGACTATGAAGATTCTATATAGTGAGATGCTTTTGAATCTAGAAGCGACATCCCTAATCTAAGACTTGTAGAAGCACAAAGAGTTTGTCATTTTCTTTCTGATGTTGTAACTAAACTAGCATGACCTTTATCCTTATAATTTTTTTTTTGAAGAAGAATTTGACTCAAAAATTTTAGAAGGTGGATCAATATGATTATTTTTAAGATATTCAATTTCATCAATATCTTTCTTATAATAAGAATGTTTTTTATACCAAAGATTCCTGCAACATGAACAAGGATAATTCTCCTTCTTAGATGATTTTTCAATGGAAGATGATTTATTCTTTGGTTGATCTAAATGTGGATTGTTCTTTAATTTCATATATTTCTTATCATAGTATTTTTATTCTTTCACTTGACTAACCAACAATGCCTGAAATTTAGGCGACTTAATAAGATCCATTGAAAAAGTATTTTTATGTTCTTGAATTAGGTTGTTGCCATAATATCATGTCTCACTTTTGGGACATCCATTTTTTTTCCTAAAATCACTTAGTTTTAGAAAAACTAATGATCTAATCCTTGAGAGGTTCCATCTCAAAGGGTTTTAATTGAAGAGGGTTAGATAAGACCCCATTAGATGAGACCCCATTGTATATAACCCCTCTAGTATTAAATCATACCTTCAATGAAGCCTCCTTCGCACCTACCAAAATGGTAGAAAAAAAAACCTTTTCATTACCTTTTGAGGATTTAAATAAAGTCATTTAGAAGTTATATTTTGTAAGATCATACCCCTCAAAACAATATTTCCAACAAGTATAGTTTTGATGTGTTTTAATTTTATCATGTATTTAATTTTTAATTTTTATTGAACATAGGTTTTCCACTAAACATTAAGTTCTTCATTCTTCAGAGGAGGAAAAATAGTAAATCATTGTAAGAAAAATTTAGAAAATAACTTTTCCTTGGGTATTGATATCCTTGTTTCACCAAAAAAAGATTTTGATATATACATAAGTTATGTTTGACAACACAAGCCTATGTCCAAATTATAGTTTTAGATTAAAAAATTAGGGTTAGGTTCCTAATCCCAAATAAAACTACATCAAAAGATAGGCCATGAAGCCAATAGAACCATCCATAGAAGAACAACGTAAAAATGGGCCAGTCAACCCAGAGTTCAAACCATAGCTAAGTCCATAAAAAACCCTAGAAACAACAAAAGGGAACCATTTATAACATCACAAAACACAAGAGTATTCTAACCAAGGTGGTGTGCAATACTAGTATAGGACAGCCACAGATACCCCAAAATAAGGAACAATAATCTAACTAATCCTGTTGACTGTTTGTCATGTTTGATTCCCTAGCTAACATTTCAAGTTCACTATTCCGTGGGTCCTCTCCATCTCCAACATTTTCATCCATTGACTCATCCTCATCCTCAAGAGGTGCCATCCTTCATTTCCTCTTTCTGACCTTGGAAAAACCAATTTCACCATTCAAAAAATTACTTTACCCATTATATCATAGGTGATTGAAATCGGCCTAGTGAAGGCATTATCCATTCTATTGATTTTTTCATGCAAATAAATAATTAGGTCCTTTTCTTGTCGGGGGTTCCTATCGACTATCTCCCCCTCTTCCTCAGGATAGCCATGACCTACACAATTTCATCTTCTTGGTTCTTATATACTTTCCATCATCATTTTCCTCATATTCCTTGGATTCTTTGACCACTTCCTACTCACTTCCATTCTCCTCCTCTTCAGAAGTGAAAATATATTCTTCCAACTTCTCTCCTAAAAACACCTCTAACTCTTTTCTTCTCAAATCTAACGGCTCCTCTTGCATGGAGATATATTCCTCATCCTAGGGGTATTCTTCCTATTCTTCAAAGGATAACAATTTATCCTTAGCATTGTAACTATCCAGTCTAGTAGATCTTCTTTTCCCTTTATTGCTACTACAATCCTCAACATTTCCTTCTCCCCCTTCATCTTGTATTTGTACAATAACTTTTATGGGGGTTCTTACTTCTTCAGGTTCATTTTGATTACATTTAGTTCAACAGGATTTCACAAGGGCCTTCTTAGGTTGAATGGGTAGACAAGGAGGGTCTTCCCCCAACTTAATGTTTTTAGAGGTTGTGAATTTGGCCTTTTGATTCATAAGCTTTGCACAAAGGGAAGGTTGTTCTTTTTCAAATGGCAGTTTTTTAGGGGTAGCAGAAGAAGGGAAAACCTCTTTAATCACCATAATAGGTTTAGGGATATCCAATTTAGGCTTCTCTCTAGAATTGGTGTTATTCTCCAATAGGTGGGGTAGGTTGCTGAGGGGTTCAATTTGTAGGGGTTTCATGACATTTTTTGGGCCTCACTAGGGAGTGATGGAAAACAGATAATTACACAACATTTGAATCAAACATTGATGGGGGAGGGGAGGCCCCTTTTTCCTTATATTGTTGCAATGAAGTAGGTAAAAAATAGGGGATATTAATTCTCTAATTTCTCCTTGTGTGATTTAAAAAAAGAAACTCATAACCATGCATTGTGGTATATCTACCTTCTAGCCTGAAGTATTTCATGATATGGATGCTTACCAGGCCATAAGGAGCAAGAATTTTCTCCCTGTCATAATTTTTCTAGCATCTCTTCATCCACTCCTCACCCTCTAGAAGGTTGTTGATAAAGCATTGATAGTTTCCATTGCTAACCTTAGGAACTTTAAGCCCTTGAAACTCTAAAATGATGGCTTCAACAATAAGTTTAGGTGTAACAACAAAGCTAATATTGCCAATCCTGACTTTATTCTCCTGCCATGAACTATAGAATTTAGAAGTCAAGTCATCATTGTAGCCTTTCACCACCAAGAAGAAAGATGAAAATATTGTTGCCTCAAAGAATTAGTAGAGTTTCACATTCTACCTTAAAGGGACACACACTAATGACTGATAATTTTTTGGATCCCTCATATCCACTTTGCAACCTTATTTTTATAATTTAGTGGCAAGACCCTCGACCCCACTCTTCTAGATGTAGGCACCCAAATAGCAATCACAACCTTTCCTTTTACTAGAATAGTTATGAACATTAAAAACCCTAACATACCAAATTAAAAATGACAAAAAAACATCTTCCTTGTTCTAGAAGGCTCATTGCTTCATGATTTTTACATAAAGATTCAAGATTGGCTAAATCTTAGGCTAGGTCATTTTAATATTTAGACATGACCCATAGCTCATATAAAGTAACCACCCTCGATCTAATAAAATAAAATAAAATTAGTTTATATTTGTAGGATTTGAGAAATACAAATCCACAGAACCCAAAGAACACCTGCATGCAAGAAACTTGTCATAGAGAAAGAGAGAGAACAAAACAAGGGTTTGGCTCTGGCAAAGTGCAAGATGTATTATTAGAGAAAAAATGAATCAAGAAGAGAATACAATACAAGAGATCAGTCCTTATAAAGGAGATCAACACCAAAAGGAAAACCTAACCCTAAGGTGAGTGCATCTTTATTAAATGACTAATATGGTGCATAAAGTGAAATCTTAAGAGGAGAGTAAAGTTAATTAATTACTTTGTACTCTAACAATATTTACCATCTAGGGGCTTAAGGATATGATGCCAATCTATATAGCCATCACATAAATCATGTTGACAACCTCCTTATAATTATTTTGATAATTTTTGAGGATAAAAGAGTCAATATAAATTTTTTGAACTTATAATTACCATTAGGCTTAGTCAAATAAAATACTTCCCAACCTTTAATATACACAAGCTTTGAATTCAAAAAAGGGTTCCAAATAAAAGCCTCACATTGAAAGAGGCAACTAGAGACAGGACCCCCAAAATCTTGCTAGCCATATCCATCATTACTCTTTTTAAAATTGAACTTCTCATTATTATATCGAAGCCGACCATCAAAGACACTAGCTTTAACTTGTTGAGGAAGGTCCCAAAAGTTCCAAATATTCCACTGAGCATAGGAGAAACCAAAATTAGAGGAAACATTTGTTGGTTTATTCCCCTCTCTTAAAGAATGTTGCACCAAGAATTGATCCAAAGAATTGATAATCCTCTTTAATTCCTCAATCAAAATCTTAACCTTCTAGGGGGTTTATCATTACCATTCAAATCTTCAACAATCAAATTTGAATCTCCTTCAATTATTAAATTATTTAACCCTTATTCTTTGGCCCTTTTCAAACCCCACCAAAGAACAGTGTCTTCAACCTCATTTCTAGTAGCTATCCCTAAACCTTTTGCATAGCCTTCCATACATTTTCCTTTGTATTCCCTAAACAAACCTTCCACAACAGTAGCTCCTGGGTTGCTATTTGAGTAGGCACCAAAGGTTAGTTTAATCTAACCTTTAGGGGGAGGTGTCCAGATAGTCAACCTTCTACTTAAAATACTTGTCTAGTTATTTCTAGTAAAGTCTTGTTTAATTCCCCATAGTTGTTTTATTCTTAGATATTTATAAGTTTACATTACTTTAGAGAGGCCAAATATTATGGAATTAATATTTTCCTAAATTTATTTTTTCATGCAACTAAAAACTTCCGTGCTACTTCTTTGTTGCTCCCTAAACACCTTATGGTTTCTTTCTTTCCACCAATTAAAAGAAGCAAAGGGAGAGATTTTCCTCCAAAGCTCCAAAACAATAGTATGTGTAAATAAAAAATTCCCCATTCATCAACAAGATCCATTAGGTTGATAGGAAACACCCAACTAGTTAATAATGTGTCAAGGACCCAAGACAAAACCTCCCTCACAAAGGATCATTATAACAACAAATGGATAATACTTTTAACATCTTCTAAACAAATGGAAAACCTATTCACAAACTAAAAATCCCTCCTATTAAGGAAATCAATGGTTAGGATTTTACCATGGAAAATAACCCACCAAAAGTAGTTGATCTTTGGGATTAACCTAGAATTATAAACTTTACTCTAGTTAATATTTTGAGGACTAAGTAAAGGTTGTTTTAAAAACTTATAAGCAAATTTCATTGAGAAAACACCAAATGGTTTATCACTCCAAACCTAGACATATTCTCCATCTAAGTAAAACATCTCACAATCTCCAAGAAGCAAGTTCAACAAGGAAAATGAATTTGAAAGGTCTGACAAAGAATCCTCCCTTACAAACCCTTTAATGAATAACTTGTTCTTTGAAATCTTACCATTTTAGAATTCCTCCTCCCCAATCAACATAGTTATATAAAATATCCCATAGAGCCTAACAAGGTCTAGTTTAATTTGGTTCAACTAACCAATAGATGAAAGAGCAAGAACTTTTCCCAAGGCTTAATCCCAAAATCTAACCTATTTTTGTTCCCAAATCTTCTCCTAGTTCCCTATCTTAAAGTGTCTTTTGTTTTTACCATATTATGCCACATAGCATAACCTTTCAGACACTCCTGTGAATATAGTAGACAACAGGGATCTTCATTGTCCATATATTTATCTATTAAGATCTTAACCCAATCCTTCTTTCCCTAAATGAAAAATATTCCTATTTTGGAGAGGAGTTCTTTTTTTAACAAATTTAGATTTCTTGTCCCTAGGCCTCTAGCCAACTTAGGAGAGAAAACCTACTCCCAATTAACTAGAGAAGTTCTAGCCCTTTCTTTAGTTCCTTTCCAAAGGAAGTTCCATTGAATTTTCTGTAAGGAAAATTAGATGCGGAAAACAATTCTCCTAACATCAATACCTTAGGAAAGAATGTAGATACACTTTAAAATTTACAATTACAGTTAGGTTAAGATGCACTATGAAATAGATTATAGAAACAGAGTATTAGACAAACACACATGAACACCAGATATATGTGGGAAAACCCTTACAAGAGAAAAAACCCACCACACCAAGAGAAATCACTTTGAATTGCAGTAATCAAAATTACACACAGTTCTAGACTTATCTTTCTGGTGTCATTATATAGACGCATTCATCATGAAACTTCTTCGAATAGAAAAACACCAAAGTTATAGCATTTACAAATTTTAAATCCTTCACTGATATAGTTTGAATTCTTTACACTTCCCTATTGATCGAACTATAATCCAACCCCCAAGCGTCTGCAACTTGCAACTATATCCATGTCGAATTCTATCTATAGAACTGCCTTACAGAACTGTCGCAACTAATTGTCTTCCAACTATTCCCCTTCGACTCCTTCTATTCGTCCACGAGGCTCCACATAGGACGGTCAACCATTCAACATAATTCGTATTGTATTGGCATCTTGGTGAGACACTAACTATGTCTTGCCGATGCCACATTGATCTCATATCGATGTCACTGAAAGCCTTTGTAGTCGCCAAGATATTACATCGAGCTCCAAGAGATACACCGAGACATCATGTAGTCACCCTGACTTATCACTTTCGCCAGAGGGTCATACTGAATCACTAAGGTTACACCGAAGTCCCCAAGCCTACCGAGCACCAAATAGAAGTTGGCAAGACTCACTCCTATCACCAAGAGTTCATATCGAACAACTTGAGTTACACCGAGAACATACACCTATTGGCAAGACAATCAGCTTTTGTCGAGACATCATACCAAGATCCATATGTTTCACCGATGACCAACTGTCACCAAGAGCTACCCCGATAGCCCTCGGCTATCAGAAAAAAATTTGCCATCCCTAAGAGGTTTCTCCGATAGCTTTAAGTTACACCGAAGGCTTCCAACACAACGAGCTATCGACGAGATATTTAACTCTCGCTAAGACTTCTCATCAAGCCTATTGAGTCACTTCGATGATCTACCTATCATTCTCTATCGGTAAGACATTCCTTGTTCACTAAAACATCTTCCCAAAACATTAGGGTTATCCCGAAGACATCAACACATACACTATCGGCAAGAGAATAACACTTCGCTGAGACATCTTAGCGAGATCCTTTAGTTTCACCGAAGATCACAGTCGCCAAGAGTCTCACCAATGCACGATTGAATGGCCTATCAGCTAGAGGTCTCCCAATTGCTCTAATGTCATAATGAATACATCATGCTACAGTGATAGACTCCACAGTGCAACCTTTTGGCAAGACAATGGCAAGGTCAAAACGACCTGTTCAAAAATGAATAAAGCAAACTGCTAGTCAGCCAGACATGGAACCTATCACACCGACTTGGCACTCATGGAGGTTTCAGCCTGTAATGTTTGAGGCACATATTTCCAACAATCTCCCACTTGACGAAGATCATACAGGCACCTCCAAATCATAAATAATACTTACTGAAAAACATGGGCACTAAGGCCCATTGAATTGGCACACCACCTGAACTTGTCTGTGCTCACTGGCTTCGTCAATGCATCTACAACATTTTTGAGAGTATCAATTTTTTCCAAACTAACCTTTCCATCCTCAACCATATCTCATACAAAGTGGTACTGTACATCAATATGTTTCGTCTTGGCATGGAAAGTTGGATCCTTTGCCAGACAAATAGCACTCTGACTATCACATAAGATTGTTATTTCTCCTGCATCAAAACCAATGTTAGAACACAAATTTTTCAACCATACAACTTCTTTACAAGCATGAGTAGCTACCATGTATTCAGTTTCTATAGTGGACAGAGTGACTATAGCCTACCGCTTGCTCATCCAACTCACTACACCACCATTCAACATGAAAAGTATCCACTGGTGGATCTTCTATTATCAATGTCCCCTGCCCAATTAGAATCTACATATCCCCAAATGCTGAGAGTTCTCTGTGATTCAACCAAATTCCCATGGTAACACAATGCAAATTTTGAAGTTCCCTTCAAATACTTGAACACTCTCTTCACAACATCCCAATGTATTCTTCCTCGATTAGCCATAAATCGACTAAGTACTCCCACTGCTTGGGCAATGTCTAGTCTTGTACAGACCATTGCATACATGATACTACCTACAGCACTAGCATAGGGCACACTAGTCATGTCCTCCATCTCAGTAGGATATTTTGGACAGTCCTTAATAGATAGCTTCATTCATTGCATGACTGGAACAACTAACTGCTTGCAATCATTCATACAAAATCTCTCAAGAACAGTCCTTATATACTTTCTCTGACTGAGCCAGAGCTTTCTATTATTCTTGTCCCTGGTTATCTCCATCCCTAGAATATACCTTGTTGCACCAAGGTCCTTCATTTCTAACTTAGCAGACAACTGAGACTTAAGATCAGAACTCATTAGCTTGCTATTTCGTATGAACAACATATCATCAACATAAAGAGCAATAACAAGCACTTGATCACTTTCAGCTTTATAATATACATAGTGATTAGATTTTGACCTCACAAATCCCAAAGATAATACAAATGTATCAAATTTCTAGTACCACATTCTAGGTGATTGCTTTAACCCATAGAGAGACTTCTTTAATTTGCATATCAGTTTTTCTTTACCTTTCTCAATAAAGTGCTCAGGCTAGGACATATAGATTTCTTCTTCAAGATCACCATGAAGAAATGATGTCTTCACATCCATTTGTTCAACCTCTAAGTCGTATGTTGATGCAAGTGACAATAGAAATCTAATGGAGATCAGCTTTGCTACAGGAGAAAAAATTTCTCCATAATCAATTCCCTCTACCTGGGAATAACCCTTTGCAACCAGTCTTGCCTTGTATTTTTCTACACTGCCATCTAGACCAATCTTTTTCTTAAATACCCATTTGTAGCCCATAGCCTTTCTGCCTTTAGGCAAGGGCACCAGACTCCAAGTTTCATTTTTATCTAATGATGCCATTTCTTCCTCCATGGCTTCCAACCAAGAATCTGAATCAAACATTTTAATTTCCTCCTTTACAGTCTTAGGCTCATCAGTGCTAGAAATTAAAGCATAGACACAAGTATAATCAATTAATGAGAACCCATACCTATCTTGTTGTTTCCTTTCTCGGGTTGACCTCCTCACACGCTGAGTCTGAGGTTCATCTTCTTCAAAACTTTCAGAACTACTTGAGCTCTCCTTAGTTTTAGGTATGTTTTGAATCTTCAATTCCTCTTTCTCTAGTGTAGGAGGAATTGCTGCTACATCCTTACTATTTTCTAACTTTGTCTCTGACTACAAATCCAAGGTGGAAGGTTTTAGCTCATGAAGATTACACTTCTATTGTATACAACCTTCTTTGTAATAGGATTCCAAAGCTTGTATCCTTTAATGTTAGCACTATAGCCAATAAAAATACACTTGACAACCTTTTTCTCCAACTTAGATCTTTTTGCATTTGGCACATGTGCATATACCTCACAGGCAAAGACTCGAATATGTCTAAGAGAGGGCTTCTTACTAGACCACGCTTCCAAAAGTGTCTTATCAACAAGAGCAGAGTTTGGAGACCGATTAACCAAGTAACATGCAGTAGCAGTAGCTTCAGCCTAGAACTTATCCTCCAAACTAGCACTACTAAACATACTTCGTGTTGTCTCCATCACTATCCTATTGAACCTTTCTACAACTCCATTCTGCTATAGAGTATAAGGTGTAGTCTTGTGTCTTTTGATTTCATGGTCTTTAAAGTATCTTTCAAATTCATCAGAACAGAATTCACTCCCATTATCAGTCCTTAAGCATGTTATTGTTTTACCAATCTGATTTTCAACAAGATTTTTAAACTCCTTAAATCAACTGAACACTTCTGATTTACTTTTCAAAAAATATATAAATGCTCTTCTTGAAAAGTCATCAATGAATGGCACATAGTATCTTGATTTAGACAAAGAAGGAACATCTAATGGACCAAACACATCTGAATGGATATAATCTAACAAACCAGAAAATTTATGAGGACTGTCATAAAATGAAACACGATGTTGCTTTCTATATATACAATGTTCACAGAATTCAAATTCGAAATTACAATCTTTGAGCCCCTCAACAAGATTTTTGTTTTTCAAAGTTTTTAAACCTTTTTCTCCTATGTGGCCTAACCTATGATGCCAAAGCATAGTCTTCTCTATAGGAAGTTTTACTTCCGTAGAGTTTACATAATTAGGGATATTTCCCTCTTTACCTTCACAAGCAGCTTTCAGTGACTTTCCAGAGACACTATTACATTGAACAGCCTGTGCATCCAACTTGTACAGGGTACCAATTCAAGCACCTCTAGCCAGAACCATTGAACCTCTAGTCATCTTGCAGCCACTTCTAGATATCATAACTTGCACACCAATATCATTTAGCATACTTATAGACAATAGATTTCGAGCCAGACCTAGTATGTGCATAACATTATTAATTCCCTTTACTCTACCATCAGGGAATTGTATCCTGACTCTTCCATAGCCAACAATCTCCAAAGTTGAATCACTTGCTAGATACACCTTTCCACCATCGTATTCTTCATACTTTGTGAATCATTCTCTATAAGATGTCATGTGTAATGATGCTCCAGAATCAATCAGCCAGACATCATCAGATGCCTGAGTTTCCAAGGCTACAATGAAGGCGTCACCATCACTATGAGAAGAACCATTATCAAAAGAGCCCTTCTTTTTTTTTCTCCTCTTTACAATCCCTTTGGACATGACCAGGTTGCCAATAGTTCCAACACTTCACCTTGGACTATTTGCTAGGAGACTTTGATCTCCCCTCTGATTTTGATTTGGACTTCTTTTCCTTCTTCTTGCCTTTCTTCTTTGACCTTCCTCTGATAGCAAGAGCCTCCTTCGCCATCTCAAAATATTTCTTTCTCATTTCTTTTGACAGAAAAGATGCAACATCTTCCATCTTGAAACTAGATTTTGTACTCCCAATCACCATCATCAGATGATCCCATGAGTCTGGCAAAGAACATAATAGAAGCATACAGTGATCCTCTTCTTCAGTATTTACACCAACAGATGTTAATTGTGCGAGCAACATGTTAAATGCATTCAAATGATCAGCTATAGACCCTCCTTCCTGCATTCTCAAGGAGTATAGTTTATTCACCAAGGACTTCCCCTGATAAATAGACGCTAGTCTCTTCCACAAGGAAGATGCAGTCTTCTCCTCATGCACATTCAAAAGCACTGAGTCTTCCAAGCAGAGCCTTATCAGCCCCTTAGACTTCCTATCTGCAAGGTCCCAATCTTCTTGCTTCATGCTTGTAGGTTTTACTCCAGCCACAACAATCCAAAGATCATGGTCAACAAGAAGATCCTCTATCTTGAGTTCCCACAACTCAAAGTTATTGCCATTGAATTTTTGTATTTCAAACTTTCCAAATGTACTAGCCATCTTAATCTGTAATTAGAAATAACAATCTCTACAATACTCCCACTAAACAATATTGACACAAAAAACTCAATGTACCTCCAAGGATAACACAATTGGCCAGGCTCTGATACCACTTGTAAGGAAAATTAGATGTGGAAAACAATTCTCCTAACGTCAATACCTTAGGAAAGAATGCAGATCCACTTTAAAATTTACAATTATAGTCAAGTTAAGATGCGCTATGAAATAGATTACAGAAACATAGTATTAGACAAACACACATGAACACCAGATATACATGGGAAAACCCTTACGGGAGAAAAAACCCACCACACCAAGAGAAATCATTTTGTATTACAGTAATCAAAATTACATAATATTCCAGACTTATCTTTCTGGTGTCATTATACAACAGCATTCATCATGAAACTTCTTCGAATAGAAAAACACCCAAGTTATAGCCTTTATAGATTTTAAATCCTTCACTGATACAGTTTGAATTCTTTACACTTCCCTATTGATCAAACTACAATCCAACCCCCAAGCGTTTGCAACTTGCAACTATATCCATGTCGAATTTTGTCTGTAGAACTTCCTTACAGAACCGTCACAACTGACTGTCTTCCAACTGTTCCCCTTCAGCTTCTTTTATTCATCCATGAGACTCCACATAGGACGGTCAACCATTCAACATAATTTGTATTGTATTGGCATCTCAGTGAGACACTAACTGTGTCTCGCTAATGCCACATTGATCTCATATTGATGTCGCCAAAAGCCTCTGTAGTCGCCAAGATATTACATCAAGCTCCAAGAGATACACCGAGACATCATGTAGTCGCCCTGACTTATCGCTTTCACTAGAGGGTCATAATGAATCACTAAGGTTACACCAAACTCCCCAAGCCTACTGAGCACCAAATAGAAGTCGACAAGACTCACTCCTATCGCCAAGAGTTCATACCAAACAACTTGAGTTACATTGAGAACATACACCTGTCGGCCAGACAATCGGCTTTCACTGAGACATCATACCGAGATCCATATGTTTCACCGATGACCAACTATGGCCAAGAGCTACCCTGATAGCCCTCGGCTATTGGCAAGACATTTTCCATTGCTAAGAGTTTTCTCTGATAGCTTTAAGTTACACCAAAGGCTTCCAACACAATGAGCTATCGGTGAGAGATTTAACTCTCGCTAAGACTTCTCACCGAGCCTGCCAAGTCACTCTGATGATCTACCTATCACTCTCTGTCGGTAAGACATTCCCTGTTCGCTAAGACTTCTTCCCAAAACATTAGGGTTATCCTGAAGACATCAACACATACACTGTCAGCAAGAGAATAACACTTTGCTGAGACATCTTAGCGAGATCCTTTAGTTTCACTGAAGATCACAGTCGCCAAGAGTCTCACCGATGCACGATTGAATGGCCTATTGGCTAGAGGTCTCCCAATCGCTCTGATGTCATAACGAATACATCATGCTATAGCGATAGACTCCACAGTGCAACCTTTCGGCAAGACAATGGTAAGGTCACATCGACCTGTTCAAAAATGAATAAAGCAAACTGCTAGTTGGCCAGACATGGAACCTATCACACCTACTTGGCACTCATGGAGGTTTTAGCCTATAATGTTTGAGGCACATATTTCCAGCATTTTTTTAATTCTACTAATGATAAAGGATGACATCTTAAAATGGGATTATAATTAGATAGGGACATTCTAGAGGGAGGAATTGAGGAGTTAAACCTTCCCATCTTGGCTCAAGAGTTTTCCTTTCTAACTAACCAACTTTTTTGGAATCTATCAATGATGATGTTCCGATAGGATTTGGGGGATTTTTAGTGCACAACAAAAGCCTAAGTTAAGAATCAAGCAGAGCTACTTCCTTACATTCCAAAATTCTTAGAAAATTATTTTTCAATAGCTAATTGGAATTAAAGTACATATCACTTTTATTATGATTAATGTGTTGTTTAGAAAACTATAGCATATTTCTACAAGATAAACTTAAAATTTGTGTCTTTAACCATAGAAGCAACCCCAAAAAGAATTGTCTCCTCAACAAATTGATGATGAGATGAAGGAGATATAGAAAAAGTAACTTTGATTCCCTTCAATATTCCTCTGTCCTTTTTTCTTTAAAGGTTTTAATCTAGGACTTCCACCACAATTATGAATAATTAGTGGGAGAGAGGATCACCTTTCCTTAAACCTCCCCCATGGGAAAAGAGGCCTTTAGGTATACCATTGATGAAAATAAAAAAAATGGTAGTAGAAACATAAATTCTTTAATTAACTTTAATATTTTTCCACCAAAACCAAAATTTTCAAGAACAATAAACAAAATGCTTCGGTCCACTCTATTGTAAGCCTTCAAAATATCTAACTTTAGAACCATACTTGGTTTCTTGGAGTACTCCATTAAATGAATATACTCATGGGAAATAATAGCAGCATCAAGGATCTACCTTCCACAGACAAAGCCTTTTTGGTTGATTGAGATCATCTTATCAAGCACTACTTTCAACGTATTGACAATAATCTTAGAGAATATTTATACAAAGTATTACATAGACCTATTGGCTGATAATACATTATGGAAACACCATCCTCTTTATTTGGAACTAAGAAAAAGAAGGTAGCATTAATATAGTGAAGAAGTCTCCTTGGTATGAAGAAATATCGAGTTGAATTAACAATATCAATAGACATGATATCCCAAAAGTCCCAAGAAAAAGAAAGGGAAATCCATCTAGGCTAGGTGCTTTATAGGCTCCAAAAGAGAAAACAACAGATTTGACCTCTTGAATAGATACCGCCTTTCCTAATTCTTGTAAATCCCTTTCAAAAATCACCATTAAGATGATGTCCAGTAGAGGATTAAGATAATGAAAGGGAGGATTCCAAACTCCTCCAACATTTTTGAAAAATGATATAGACCCATTAGCAATATCCTCATCATTAGTTAGAATCTCACCATTCTCATCAACAAGGAGATTTATTTTATTCCTTCTCTTGTGTTTTAGGGTTGATTGGTGGAAGAATTCTATATTTTTGTTGCATTCTTGAAGCTATTGCACCTTGGATTTCTATTTCCAAAATATTTCCTCCATTTTAGCGTTGTGAAACCATTCTTCCCTTAGCTCCCTTTTTTTTCTAGAAGTTTCTACATCCACTACCCCCATTTCCATATTCTCTTGGATATCTTTAAGATTGTTGAGGATATTCTCTTTCATTTGGAAGATGTTTTGGAATGGGAATTTATTTCATACTTGAACATTACAATTGATTCTTTTATTTTTTTGAGATAAACAAAACATCAATGTACATTGACAAGGCTGATTCAACCAATGTCGAATGAGATCCTTGAATTTCACATGAAAATTCCACATAATCTCATATCTAAAAGGATAGGGGCCCTTATGTCTTTGATCCTCCCAATTTAAAACCACAACACTATGTTCAAAGGTCCACCTAGCAAGAGTAGAAAGATTTAGCTTAGCAAGGATGTCTCAATCACTAGATTTCAACACTCTGTCAAGATTAAATTGAATATGGTCTTCACCATGGCATTTATTTGACCAAGTAAACCTAAAGCCTATGAGATCCACATCCAAAAGACCATTAATTGAAATAAAACTTTCAAAGTCCATCATGTTATCCATTAATTCCTCCACCCCATAGTTTATCATAGGGGTAGAGGGTGGAGCTAAAATCCCCTGCAAGCATCAATTTCATCCTCTTACCCAAAGACAATATCATGGATAGAGAGTTATAGAGCTGGTTCTTGGTAGTCCTTGTATTTGTGGTACAAACATTAAGAAGGTTTCACTTCATATTAGTCCTTCCAACTTCCATAAGGTTTTCCAAATAATTTTTTTCTATATTGACCTTTGGATCCAGAGATTTTCTTAGGGTTGTATTATGTCACAAGACCTCCTGAAGTGCCATCAACATTATTTAGACAAAACTTCACCTTAGGCTAGACATTCTTAACAACTTTTCAAAAGTCGCCTGCTACATTTTAGTTTCCTATATTATGAGGATGTAAACCATCAAATTTATGATAGAGAATTTCAAAATATGTGATTTATGGGGCTATTCAGTCCCCTAATATTCCATGTCATAATCTTCATAATAAGAGTCAAACAACCAGGATTGGAGCAATACTGACCCAAGGAGAGAGTCCTCCATAACTTTAATTTTTAGATTTCATCTAATTAGAAAGACCCTCGAGGGTCTTTTGTTTCCTTGAGGCTATCTCCCTAGCCACATCTCTAGATATTACATTTTTATTGTTCATTATTCCCACCTTCTGATCGTTTCCTACATCCGCTTTCTTTTTCTTTTTATATTTTTCACTAATTTTAATCCAATTATCTTCCATTTTGTTGGGAATTAGTGTTCACATAGGTGTTGGAAATATTACATTATAGGATGCATGAGATAATAGGTTAGTAGGTTGGTTATGAGTATTGTGAATATCACATCATTCCTGTAGAGTATTTGTTATTTGGTTGTGATTATTTATTTATGTGTATTACGAGTTGTTAAAACAACTAACAACTCGCATCTTTAGAAAGTTGTTATAGGTAGTCTCCTATAATATAGGATATGTACATCCTATATATATATATATGTGTGTGTGTGTATTGAATGAAAATAAGGAAAAAGAGAAGCATGTATTGTTTTGTATTGAGTCTCTGCTCAGTTTTTCTGATATGGTATCGGAGCAGAGGCTGTAGACACCATAAATTTTGCTAAAAAGCAGACACTAGAGGTCGTGGGCGTGGATTTCATCAATGAGAGCGAGATTTTAAGTCTTGCAGATGACAGGAATTTAATCAACACAATTTTCGGGGCTTATTTGTGTGTGGGTGTAACGACCTGGGTGGGGCGCTGAGGAGAGTTACCAAAGACACAGTGTTGGTGAAACAGAATCATAGTTTGATTCTGCATGGAGGAAGTTCCTACTTGTGAACTCATGGTTGATGTGGTTGGTTACAAGCACTTCAGAGCGTTCATATTGCAAACTATTGATCTTGTAATCTGATGAACTCATGATCGGATGGTGGTTGTCCATTAGAACAACACCGGGCAAAGATTTAAAAGGTCAAGCTGTCACTTATGACAGAGGCTCCAATATTGTTGTTCTTCACAAAACAGGAGACAATGGGACTTGTCGTCACAAAGGGGATCCACTTAAGATGAAAAATCAACACGAGGATAAGGATTGAGTGTGCGCAAAATAGATAGCTTTTGCTTTGTTTTCAATGAGTGTTTAGTTGTAGTATTTGGTTTATAATTTTTTTCATTTTCATGAATCATCAATTGTCATCTCAAAATTTTTAGAGTCAAGTAGACAAAGGTGTTGAAATTCATAACAATGCTTCCATTCAAGGCACCGATTTGAAGAATATTTGCTAGTGCACCAACCTTGGAGAGATAGCGATCGATTGCAAGGGAGGTTCGACCAAGAGTTGGCCTACATTTTTGAATACTGACTGCATATTCTTGACAATGGACTCATATCCAAGGTGATACACGAGTGGGGAATCATCCACCTTGTCATCTGTAGCATCACCTTCCTTGAAGGATAGAAAGATAATTTTTGATTGAGGCTGAGGTAGTTAACATTATGGTACTGGAATGCCTCCACTTCTACAGACAAGAGACGATTGCCATTGTTGAGAGCGGTTTAGAATAGTTGCAGGCCCGATTTTCTTCTGAGGAAGCCGTGATCTTGTGCTGGAAGACATCCTGTTCATACTCTGCCTGAAGGAGGAAACCATGTGTGGAGAAGATCCAGTGAATCTATTACTGCACATGAAGGTGTGGAAATCCTTTAAACCTTTTGCTGCGTAAATGTCATTTGCAGTGTGACTACTTCGTGTGGACATACTAGTCAAGTGGGACTCAAAATGAAAGCTTCTCTGTCAGCTTCTAATGCCAGTGCCATCTCCGACCATCATCTCCACGATTATAGAACCATCGCATGCCACCAAAACCGTTCTCCTTCATCTTTGACACATAGGTGTCAAGGTTTATCGATTTAATTTCTAATTATAGCCTGGAACTATATTAGAAATTAACGTTAGTCGAGTCATTTATATTAGTAATTTTGTATTATTTCGTTTAAGTTTTTAAATTCTCAAGATGTCTTATTAGTTTTTATGTAGATATTTTGTGTCAAGCCATAGTTAAGTTGTGTCATTTTAGATTAAGGTCCATTTTCAAGAGTCATTAATTGTCGTGTCATCAAAAGTATGTCTTTCAAAATCTAAATAATGTCAAAAAGTAATAAATTATAATTGTTTCAATTGTAATTGGAGTGCATGATTGGTGGTACCCGACACTCTTTGTAAGAAGTTCACATCAATGGGGGAGAATATATTTTTTCCTCTCTATTGATGAACTGAGCCTATAAGACAATTTTTCTAAGAAAGTAGCAAAACAACTGGAGGTGGGAGGAAACAGAGGTTGGAGGACATTCAGCCACATCTCGTGAATCACTAGCGATGGGGTTGCAAAATTGTTTTACTGACAAATCAATTTGTGCCAAAATGACTAGAGCCAAGATTAGTTTCTAGGTAGTAGTGGAAATTGTCGCATATCATTTGTGATTAGAGTGGCAATGATCTATAATGGTGGCTACATACACAACAACAAGGGCTTGGTGTTCTCAAACTTTGTATTTATGGTTTGATGTGTATGTCCCCAATCACAGTGCTTGGTTGTGTGTGAATTGATGTGTGTGTCCCCAATCATACTATTATGAGCAAATGTGTTTGTCCCTATTCATAACTTTGATGTTGGATAGATTTGTTTGTCCCTATCCAAACTTGATGTAAGACCTTGGATAGAAATGTTAGTCTCTATCCTTGGTTCCATGGGTAGATGTGTTTGTCCCTATCCTTAGATGATGGTATACTGAGCATAGTGAGGCTAGTTCCACTATAACATTTTATGAGTAGATTTATATGTCCCTACTCATACCTTATGATGAACTATTGTGTGTAGTCATCAAGTATTGTGATGTGCTTTCACCCCATGTTCACACTAAGCAGGGTGTTGGGAATTAGTGTTCACATAGGTGTTGGAAATATTACATCATAGGATGCATAAGATAATACTTTAGTAGGTTGTTTATGAGTATTGGGAATATCACATCATCCTGTAGAGTATTTGTTATTTGGTTGTGATTATTTTTTTGTATGTATTATGAGTTGTTAAAACAACTTGTATCTTTAGCAAGTTGTTATAGGTAGTCTCCTATAATATAGGATATGTATATCCTATATATATGAAAATGTATTGAATAAAAATAAGGAAAAAGAGAAGCAAGTATTGTTTTGTATTGAATCATTTGCAGCTTCTTAAGTCTTTGCTCAGTTTTTCTAATATATTTGATCTATATTGTGAGAAAAATATGGTTCCAATTCTTTAAACCCAAAGATCTCAAGAGAATCATGCATCTTCTTAGTAATGATACCATGAGAAACAATGTCCTCACTCTCCAATGAAATGCACCAATTCTTGGCTATATCCATCTCCAATATTTTAGGGGAGCTAGGAGGGGTAGTAGCATCCTTCAAAAGGGATTCAAAAAGAGGAATTGCAAAAGGTTGAGGGTTTGGATAAGGTGATGAAACCACCTTGCTAGACCCAGTCTCCCCCAAAATAATAACAACCCCTATAATAATCAAAGAAGCAGGAACCTCGGCACCATGTGGTCGAGGAGATTTCAGCTCAAACAAATGGATCTAGCAGGTATTCCTAAAGTAGGGGAAGGAGCACCAGGGGCTAAGACAACCTTATCTTTTTGGTTAAGATTCCTTTTTATAATCATGGCTAAGGTACCTAAATTTCTTGCACATCTAATAGAAGACGCTTTCTTTCTCATACTCAATATGTTGGGTCCAAATCCCAAACTTATATTTCATGGTAATAGAGGAATGTAATACACTATTTACCACCATATTGATAAATTCTAGCAAAGAAAAGCCTAGAATTTTGTGCCATATCCTTAACAATAGATAACAAACTACCATAGGAATTAGCTATCCCTTGAAAAATCTTATTGTTCCAAAATTCCAAAGCTAGACATGGAAGTGGAACCCACATAGGAGCTATTGAACCTAAGTCAACAAAAGTGTCTAATCCTAGTTTCCATTTGCACAAGGAGAGGTAGTTTTTAAATTTGTTGTCAAGCACCCAAGGGCCTCTCATGAGGTTATTCATCATGCCCTCTTAATTAAATAAATTGAAAAGGAACAATCCATTTGACATAGCACTAAAATTCATCCCTCCTTTAAGAGTCTAGTAATATACAATCCATTTACATACCCGATCAATATTAAGGTAGAAAGGGAAAAAAATTCCCATGAGGGATATAACTATAAACACACAATGGACTCATCCATGATAACATCTAGAACACTGATTTCTAGATCATCCACCACACAATGGGGTTTGAAAATAGTAGGGGACAAAGAAAAAGCTTTCAAAAAGGAGCTTCCACTAACTACTTCATCTATATATGAAGTTGGAATATCCTTTAAAACTAAGCGATCTAATTCAAATAGAGAGGGATGCAAAAGGTTTCAACGTCCGAAGACAAACACTACCAGACAATAAAGCCTTTTTGACTTTATTCCCCAAGGAGTGAGTGCCAAAAGAAATACTTTTAACACCGATTGACATAGAGGACAAAGTCTTGGAGACCAGATGGGGGCCCCTGCTTGGCGATGCCATGGCTAAGCAAGAAAAGAAAAAAATTGAGAAAGCAAGAATGCACACACAAAGAAAAAGCTTGTATATGTTGAGATCCTTCCAAATTATAGTTATAGTGACTTCAAAAATTAATTTAAAAAAAATGTACATCAAAAAATTATGAAAAAAATCCCTTCCCTAGATACTGATGTTAAAAATCTATATATTAAAAATAAAAATTATCCTTTTTATTAAAAATTTATGTTTGACAACATATAATTTACTTTCTAAAAATGTTGTTTACTATTTAAACCTAGTTATTAAAGGATATGTTGAAAGATTCATGTTTTATTTTAGAAAGAAATGAAAATATATATTTAGAATCTACACAAAAATTGCTACAAATCACTAGTTCACGTCATCTTCAAACTACTAATAGTTTATCTACTATAGGTCTCAAAAGGTGAGGAAAATTGTTAACAATTTAGTTGCTATGGGTCTCAGAAGGTGAAGATTTAGTTAAAAATATTGATATAAATGTTCATCTTGGCCAAAAAGTGAGACATTTTATTGTGATTCCACCCATTAATATCTTGAAAAAAATTACAAATAGTGGTGCAGTATATGTAGACCTCACAGTCAACCTATGAGTATGAAATCTAGAAACAAAAGTTGTATAAAGAGGACCAAGTTTGTTCAATGCATTATATTCTAACTAAATGCCCCTCTTTTTATGATTTGCATTGCTTTATAAGATCATTAACCTTAGTGATTTAGTCCTTGATATTTTTAAATTCCTTCTAATGAATTCTCATTAGTTTATTATCAATTAATATGTTACTTCATTTTAGTTTAATTTGTTCCAAGCCTCACTCTAGAATCATGACATGATTCAATTTGAAAAAATACATCATGAGAAACTAATCTATGAAACCATCCAAGAGCTTTAGTATGTTCAATCATCTATTTTATCTTATTATCATCAGCTTTAGGTTTGAGTACCTTATTTTTTAACATATAAATAGTGACCTTTAGTCATTAGATAACTCCATGCATGTTGACGCCAAGTTGAATAGTTGTATGATGTTAGCAAAGGAACCATAAACTGATCCATAGAAAAGAAGAGTATAAGAAAACTTTTCAAAAGAATGCAGCAAGAAACCCTTACCAAATCACTTAATCAAGAATTTTTCCAACAATATATGACTTGGCGCTTTATACTTAGTGCATTTACAAATGGTAGAATCCAAAAAACAACACACTAGACTTGATCTTAGTGCTTACAGATGTCAAATTTGGACACAAGATCAAAGTAATTTTTTACATAGGATGAGATCAACCTTATCACACCACTAAAAGTATACAAACCATTATGAAATTAAAAAAAAAAACATCACATGAAATTGTTAGCATAGGAGCAAGAACGAAGACCCAGAAGTTCCCAAAATGAGAACAAATTGACAAAATCTGTGAGAATCTATAGCTTATGAAAATAGCATGTATCGAAATCAAAAAATAATTGGACCACTATAAAGAGCATGAAATTATACCCCAAATAAAAAAATGCTCACAAAAGGGAGTGTGTATGACCAAGATATGTCCTTCAGAAGTTGGACAACAAAATCAAAATTATTGATAAAGAGAGGGCAGGTTGGAGAAGCACCTAGTGACAACCATTTGACCATCAAATTTAAGATAATTTCTTCTAACGATCATTTGGCCCTCATATTTAACACATTATGTGATGATGGTCTTTTGGCCATCAAATTTAACCCAATATTTTTTATGATCGTTTAGTCATTAAACTTAAGATAGTTGCATGAAAATAGCTAATTTTTTTCCTACCACAAAAATATGAAATATTATATGAAAATAAGGATTTTTGCGCCTTTTGGATTCAATGATAAGTTCTATAGTGACCCAAAACACTCTAACATTAAATTGCAATGCAAAGCAACAAAAAACCCCAAATTTGGTATTTTTATCAAGTTCTTTTGATTCTTCAACTCATCATATGATGCAGAAGAAGATCGTACTCAAATTTTCAAGATCCACCAAGATTTGCAACCTTGAAATAGCTCAAGTCTGATTATTTGCCACATTTGAGAAGGGAATTACAATTATGAAGTTTTGATACCATGTTAGAGTCACTTTAAGGATTCAACTTCTAGGATCGCCTACAAAACCCAAAAACAAATTTCTACAAGAGAGAAAAGCAAGAGCATATCTTTGTAATAATTGATGCAAGATAATATGGTTAATATAGAATGCTAAAGATTGGAATGATATTAGATTGAAATCTAATGGAATTAAATTATAAATGAGAATCTATTGGTTATATAGTCAAGGTGAGACATAAGATTAGACAAAATTATGACAAGTGTCTTAATCCTATGTCATGAGACAACTAACTTGACAAAAATTTTAAAAGAGATAAGATATGATAAGATCTTATCCAGACAACAAAGACTTCTAGAAGGTCACCTAGGACCTAAGTAAACTTAACATGTGTATAAGTCCCTCTAGTAGGAATTAGTTAGGTATAGGACCTTATTCACACCAATAGAAAAACTTCCTCAAAAGGTCATTGTATGAATATTAGCATTCTAAGTGATAGAGAAAGCCTATGGATTTTATGGAGTATAGCAAAGGTTATAATTTGTAAAAGTGTATAAAACTATGATTTTACACACTACCTCATGCAGATCTGTGAATAAGAACACTCTATTGAAAACTTTAAAGTAGTATTCAATATTATTCTCTAAACCATGGTTAATATTATCATTATCATTTTTAATATTAAATCAATGTAAAATTATATATATATATATAGGGTGGTCAATATATTACCATGAAAAGATCTATTGGAATAAGCCACAATAGAATTAATAATGGACTGCAGTGGATCAATTGATAGAGCACTGCAACAATAACTAGTCCATCTGAACTTGTAACTTTAACAAGATTGATAATGAATTGTCGAAACAGCACAACAAACCCCCAAAAGACTAATCTTTCGAACAACCAGCCATATAGTCCTCTAGAAATAGTGGAGTCGTACTTTAGCACAACGTTATAGCTTAATTCATGATTTCTAAGTAGGCAATTTCATATTTTGGTACACGAATTTGAAACACATAAACTACCGAAAACAAGAAATCTACCAAAAATAACAAAACGAGATACGTGGATCAAGGATAAAGGGTTGTGAAGAAAGCATACAATTCTGGACGCGCTCTTGATGATCAAGTGACAAATCACCCTTGGAGAAGTTGTCTAATTGAATAGTATTGGCACCTCTATTGATAAGTTCCCATGCCAATGCGTCATGCCCTAGTTTAACCGCGCTAAGTAACAAATCACTTGAGCTTCCGGCCCTGATTTCGCATTCTCTTTGTTGCTTGAGAAAACTGTGTACTTTAGGTGAGGATTCTGCACTTTGTACTGCTGTACCGATACCAGTAGCTGACGCCCACAGCAGAAGCAATTTCTCTTCGCCAGAACTGCAATGTTGCAGCAGTGTCGAAACCATCTGAATTGCCGCTTCTTCGTTTGTGAGCTGCACAGAATAGTGCAGTGCAGTTTTGCCTTCAGAGTTGCGTTCAGCGAGAGGCTTCGATCCCATTTGCAATAGGTACTTAACGGCTTCATGGTGACCCCCACTTGCTGCTTCGTGGAGCGCCGTTTGCCCGAACAAATCGGCCCGACAAATATAATCTTCGGAACTTCCTTCTGGTCGCCATGTTAAGTTTTAATAATGTATGTATTACCGTTAGCGGCTGCTTCATGCAACGGAGTCTTACCCTTGGCATCCTGCGAAGCAATTAGACTCTTTACCTCATCTATTTCTATTAATCCCTGGACTATTTCTACTTTATTGCTGTTTACAGCAAAATGCAGTAGATTTTCACCGTTTCGATCCTTTTCATCAGCTTTCAATCCACACGTGGCCATTAGAAAAGTGCAAAGGTTGATGTGACCATGGAGAGCTACAAAATGAAGAGCAGTCCTCCCGTGTTTATCAGAAGCTTTTATCAACTCTTTTCCATATTCAAAATTTTTTAGAACCAATTCTGCAACGTACTCTGCATGTTCTCCGTTATATGGCTGATCGGCAGCGTAGTGCAGTAACGTTCTACGGTGATTGAAAGTCTCCTTCAGGCTTTCTGTCAAACGATCTAACTCTGCTTGGCGCTTGTCATGGTCCTGAAATTTCTCTATGATACTCTTAAAAACGAAGCACATGACTTCAGTAATTTTATCCTGACAGGAGAACAATAAAGCATATTTTAGTTCATCACTGTCCAACTCCACTCCAGAGTACATTTTTTCATTGAATTTGCCATCTGCAGAATGTGAACTTGACAGTTAGTCTTGGTCAATACTTAAAGCTAAGAAGGAATAGCAATGATACCGTTGACCTGGATAGATCAATTAACTTACTGGATGGTCTTGATTCTTTTGTTTTAACTAGCAGCATATCTCCCATGTCTTTGTACCCTTTCAGCAATTCATATCGATAGCCCGGGCCACACACCCATCCATCCAAAAGGCGTACAATATCCCACGATTCCAGGATTTGTTTTTGTTTTATTTTTTCCATATTGCTTTTCACTTCATCGACAGAAGCCACACGCCAGAAACGCCACTCCTCTAGTAAAAGTATTTTCGCATTTCTTTTCTGCTTTTTGAATTCCATGGGAACAGCTTTGGAAATATATTAAAGCGAAATATCAAACGAAAGCACAACTCAATGCAAGGGTGTGCCTTCCCAATGCATTGAACGGATTTACAGAGATAAATGGAGTTGATAGTCTGCTCTTACCAAGTGAAACTTTAAGGCCTTTGGAACGAATTTAGGAAATCCATTCATCGCCCAAAGCCCATTCCTCGACCCACAATAATTGTACCCTTGTGACATCCTACCAAAATCTCCTTGCAGTCGGTGCACTTTAGTGTAGACATAAATTTGTACTAACCCAAACTATTTTTTTTTTATTGAAATAAGTTGAAAGCAAATTAGAAAAAGAATGGGGACAGTTCAAAAGGAGGACTGTACAAGAAAGAAAGGAGACTCAACATCTTACAAGACAGAACAGCAAGTAACAACTTTTACAATATCAATAACCAGCTGAAACCTATTGAACAACTCATAAGGCAACTTACAATGAGAACCAACAGTCATAATCCGTATAACAGTAAACGAGTTGGGTAAAGACAACCAGCTAAGCATACTGAAGCATAGAAAGAACAAAAACATAAGAGATTACACTGTGGAATTCCCTCTTTAAGCAGCTGTAAAAACTGATGCTTAATCACCTCCAAGTGCTTACCATTGCATTTACATCTCTGTTGTGAACATAGAACGATGAATTGCAACAAGATGTCAGAGCGAAACTTTAAAATGTCTATTTCTTGAGGCAAAATACGATGAGAAAACATAGCTAAGCATCGACTTTTCTATAAATGCAGGAAAATACAATGCCTCATAGAGTCAACAACAATATTTCTATGAATTCTATTACCAAGAATTGTTTCTTTCCAACATAAAAAAATTTCAAACACATCAGGAAAATGACTAAACATAACATTCCACTTCATTTTAGTTCTAACACAGTCCCAAAAAATATGTTTTATGTTTTCTGTTCATTCGCAAAATGGATAGTTGGTTGCTTGCATCTTAAAATGCATTAATATGTCCTCTACAGGCAACTTGTGATGTAAAAATTTTCATGCCACAATCTGAGCATTAGCTTCTACATTAGATTTCCAAATTTGAGCACTGAGACTTCTCCATTTTTTTTCTACGAAACAACAACACCATTTTATATTAAGTCTAGGATTCAACTTCATATGCGGAAGAAGCTTCAAGTAAATCTTCTTCAAAGGGAATAGGAATGAATGTTGATCAAACCACACCAAGTCTTTGAAGAAATTACAATGTATAGACGTACAAATTTTCATTAGCAGCTCTACAGGAACTAATCTCTTCACAAAGATCAAAAAACTCTTAAACCTGCCATTTAGATTAAAGGCATTTTTTATATGTAGCCAACTATCCAAATCAAGGGAATCAAAATCCCATATGTCATTAAACTGTCTAATACCATTTCTGAATAGATGAAGGGTTGGTTAAGGAAAGGTACAACAATAGGCTACCCATGATATAGAACTAATTTTTTACTTAGTAGTACCTTTTAGAAAACTCAACTTCAGTAAAATAAACAAAAATAAAAATTAATTGTTCATTGAGGACATGCTAAAATGTGTTATGATCTAGTTGTCCTTTCTGTCACAATCATGAAAACATGAAGCATATTTTTTGAAACTACCGACTAGTTAAAAAGCTATAGAATTCTATGTTCAATGATTTTTCTTCTATCTTCACTCATAAGTTAAGCTGGAAAGAAACTCTTCTTGGAGCTAGTATCTATGATAATCGAATTGTTGATGGTGTGAGACATAAAATTTTGTTACATATATGGAGAAATAGATACAAAGTTATTTTTACTATCAATTACAATCATCAGGAAGTTATGTTTTTAAGGATTTACTATGATATATTGTTTTTTCTTGTTAGCTTGTTTCTTTTTCTTTAGAAGGATGTTTTGAAGAATCCAACGTTGAGTTTTCATATTCAACAAATCAAGTTACAAGTTGAGTAGCTAGTGAGCAAGAAAAGACTTTGTATTAGCCAAGGTTTAAGTTCTATTCTACAAGATGTATAATGCTGTCATTTTGTTGTAAGTCTTCAGTTTTTGTTGCTGCTATGTCCATAGTTTATTTAGAGTTGTTCATATAGCCCTTTGTCTTGTATTGGTTCCTTTATAGTCCTTTTTTTGTTGTATCTCTTTGACTTATGCTGCTACTATGTCCTTAGTTTTTTTTAGAGTTGTTCATACAACTCTTTGTCTTGTAATGGTTCTTTTTCTTTGTACTATTTCTCTTGGAGTTTTATAATTGCACTATTATTTGTAATTGCATTTCCTCAATACAAAAAAAAATGAAGCTAAATAGTGCCATACATGAAGAGTGTGGAAGGGAAATAGTAATATGAATATCTTTTAATATTATTTTAGAAATAGTAATATGAGATATTTCTTTTATATTTTATTAGTCTTTATTGTTTGGAATAATAATTTTATCTTTTTAATTTATTTTTTAAGAATAAATGAAATTGATAGCAGGTTTACTTTTACCAACTCAAACCTCTAGTAGCATCTTAAAATAAATCAAGTGTCTAAACCCATCTACAAATGCAAATATGACTTTGATTTTCTATAATGATAGGAAATACATCCTCTACACAATTGATGATACAATGGATCAATGATGTTGCAAAGAATGCCTAAAGTCCATTCTTTATTATAGTTTAATTATACTTTGAAAGTAATATATGATAATATTTAAAAGATGGAAATTCCTTGTATTAAGTCCTATTACATGGTAGTTTGTGTAGACTTAAACTCATTTTAATTTCATTTTTTTTTAATTTAAATATTTTTAATATTTAATATTAAGTATAACTAGAATGCCTTGAAAAATTAATATATTTCAAAGTATGGTTATTAATAATCTAAAAAATTGTGGTTAATAATAAGATTGATAGTCATTTTGAAAATTCATCTTGGTTAATTCTTAAAGCTAAAAAGGAATAGCCATGATGTCATTGACCTGTATAGAGAAATCGACTCATTAGATGATCTTGACATTGTTGTTTTAACTAGCAGCATATGTCCCATGTCTTTGTACCCATGTTGCAACTCATATTGATAGCTGGGGCCACATATCCATCCATCCATGAGGTATGCAATATCACACAAATCAAGGATTTTCTCATCCTTATTTTTTCCATATTCTTTTCCACTTCATTGGTAGAATTCAAACATTAGAAACATCAATTTCCTCTAATAAAAAAATTTTTGCATTATTTTTTATGAATAAGTGTAAGTTTTTTTATTTATAAAAGAACAAAGTTACATATATTCACAAAAAAGGTGGATGGATATGAAATCACACCCCAAATTCCACATGGAGTAGAGCCTAGATCATAAAAATATTAGCTAAACATAAATACCAATAAGCAGCAAGAACAATAATAGAAAGTGGATGTGGCAGTTCTTGATTACCTAGCCTACCCCATACATTTGTGAGGTTCATAGTGACATTGGTGGGTCCCACCTATCATCATTATTTTTTTTTTCATCATGGGCCAAAGAAATAACCAAATCTAGCCAAGGAACCTTGTTGGAATCAAACCATTTGGAAATATCACCAAACACCCACCTAGGAGAACCACTAGTAGGCCACCTAGAAGTGCCCCTAAAAGGCCACCCAAGAATAGATCCCTAAGGAGGAGATAAGTTTGAGTGGTGCTAAATAGGCCATGAAATAATCTATGACATCGATCCCTTTAGTGAGTTGGGGGATAATCCTAGGGCCAAGTAGTAGCTTAATTATCATGATTTGAGAATCCTTCAACATCCATGAGAAGGAAAGGTAACTCTGGGATGATGAAGGTGAGGGAGGAACCCTAGAAAAAATAAAAGGGGAACTTCCCCAATGATCAAGTAATTTGTGAAGGTGAGACACCTCCAAGGAAATCTTGTTAGCTTACACTTGGAATTGTAGGAACACATTAGAGAAAACAGTAGCTTATAAAAAGGAAAAACACTACATGGTCAATAGTACAATGAGAAAAATAACAAAATTTACATATTTCCAAATGCTTAAAAGAATCTCCATTGTAAAAGCATGTCAAATTTGATTGAATTTATGGGGAATAAGAGGCCAATTCCCTAAGAGAACCATATGCTAAGGAAAAGGATTTGAATGATAGAGAGAAAATAAATCATTAATCTAATTCCAATTTTTTTGACCTTGAGTGTAAGACTAGAAGAGGTTTTTAAAAAATCCATTTGTTTACAAAAAAGCAATGAGGGTCTTGAATATACATGTGAATTAGTCATGTCGCTCCTCTAGTAAGACTTGGAAAATAATATACTAGGAAAAGTGGTCTAGTTTAGGCTCAACAAAATAGACTAGATAGTGAGAAATTTATGTTGCCAAATTGGAAATGATGCTTGTAAATGTCATTTCAAGTTTAAACTAGGAATCACATGGGTAAATATGGAGAAAGATAATCATATTAAAGATGTGGCTTGCAATTGTAGAATGGGATGTTCATATCCCACTTACAATATTTCCACCATGGTTTTGAAGAATAAATATTAATTTTGTGAAGCATATCAATAGGAATGGATCCTATAGTAGCTTGAAAAGTCTCATGATCATGACAAGAAAGGAAAAATTTAGTCTTAATCTTATCCCAAGGCATAAGAATCATAAAATTTCAAGAGAATAAATGGTGTATGAATTGGATACCTTTTTTAAGAAATGAAAAAGCCCCCACCTATGGAAAATAAGCCAGAGGGTGACCTTAATCATGCAATAGAGGATACCAAAAAAGGTAATAGTGATTGGGAGAAATACCATCTTTGAAATCACTTCCATTCTAAAAAGGCAAGGCTTAATAGCCTCCCAGGCATGCTAAATTATTTTATCAATGAAATTTCCATTGATGTGAACCACATGCTTCATGGTGAGAACTGTTTGAAATCCAATCTGCTTCTACGAGTGTTAATTACTAGGCTAATAAGAGGAAATACAATGTTGAGGCAATATCTCTTGGTTTTCAATTCTAGTGGGGGCACAAATATTCCATTTGACACAAAGATCCACCAATTTTGATTGAGTGGAAACCAATCCCAACCATCTAGACTCATGAGGGAGGCAAAAAAAATTCCAAGCAACTTGATGAAATCCCTTATGATCATCTAAAGAAGCCCGTAGAAAATCCCTAAGAAGCTTTTCCAAATTTAAGTAAGAGTCCTTAGAAGGATCCCAATAGGAGGAATAATACACATGAGTGGTGGCAAGAATTTTGGAGCACACTTGAAATATTTTCCAAAGAAAGAGGGTTCATAATATCCTAAAGCGAAGCTTCTTTTCAGTTCTAGAGAGAACAACATGCCATTAGGGCACTAAGAAGCTTGGGAAGCAATGAGATTGCCAAGAAATCTAAATATTTCACCATGGTCAATCCACTTCCAGAACAATATTTTCATCCATGGAGGCCCATAGAAAGAATAAATTGACAACAATAGCAACTCTTCTATCATTGAAAGGTTGAGCTTGAAACTTGATAGAAGATGTTCTAAAATTTGAGAGTTGCCTTCATATTTTTCTCCTCTTCAATGAGAGTGAGGAAAGAATCATTTGTAAAGTATCCATTAACAAGTTGGGTTGATGAATCAGGTGAGGAAATTCCCTTGACTAGCCCATGAGAAACCATATGAGCTAGAAGATATCCAAACCCTTAAACAACAAGAACATAGAGGGTGCTAAAGAGAAACCTTAAAAAATAGATCAAAATAGCCCAAATGCATGTGATTCATGAGATTATTGATAGTATTTTAATCATTATCATGGAAAAAATCATGCTAGAAAATTAAACGAGTTAGGGTCCAAACCTAGAGCTTACAGCACGACAAGAATATAAGAAAGAAAATAAGTATAATTGATACTTTTCTCCAAATTAACCTCTACATGCATATAATTGTTTATAAAGATATAATATCATCTCATCATTTTATGTTAAGACATGGTAAATTGCCAAATATCATAGGTAAATCAATGTTTTTGTTGATTGGGTCCTCACCTTACTAGCAGAATAAGTTCCCATAACCTTCTATTTCCCATCATAAAATGAGAACATGGTCCTAGCATGCAAAATGGTGACTAAATGATTAGCCTCAACATATGGTAGCATACCTCTAACACTAGATAATAAATATATAATCCTTGAATAATGGCCTCATCATATGAAGTGTATGATTGGAAGGTTTCAATTATATGCTAAAACTCTAATCTAATAAATACAACATAGTAGTACTATTAGAAAGGTCAAGCATGCTATTAATTATTTCATCCAAATGTTTTACTACACTTCTCAAGTTTTGAATTTTGTCAAATTTTGAATTTTGTCAAATTTTGAATTATGACATCTTTTTTCTCACCAATAAGATCCACATGAAAATTTAAATTAAATGATTTTTTTTTAAATAAATAAATAAAATAATCATTTTACCCATAAATAAAATACATAATAATTTTCGTATTTAAATATAAAATCTTAAATATGCCATATTTATCATTTTTAGGTCACTTCAACTATATATTGAATTTACACATTTATAAATTTATACTTCTGATTTATTAATCTAATAATTTTATTAATTTTATTAAATACATTAATTTAATTATATTAGATCTTGTCAAAACAATTTGTCAACTCCAATTTGTATATTAGAACTTCTACGAAGGTTTGATTGAAGGTACTTGAATCTAAGCTCCTTCAATTGAAATGATTCCTACCATGGAGTGTCATTAGAGACGACACTTGTTGACTAGATTCAATTGAAGGAAACTCAATTCAAGCCCTTCTAATTGAACCTTGACATCTTTGGGTGTGAAATTTTTGTTGAATTTTTTCATTTTGATCTAGAAGTGGGACTCACAATTGTGCTTTCATCAATCTACAATTTTAGAACATTTAACATTATCCTTGTATTGATTGATATAACCAATATATTATAAAATGATTATCTATCTTACTAGAATGTGGTGTACAAATTTGCACTTGTCTCCCTCTCACTAAAAATTGAATGATGAACTAAACATCCTTAAAAATAAACATGATTCCACATATAAATAAATAAACAAGGAACATGCATGTTAATTTTAAACCAATAACAATTCCATTCAACAATATTACAAATCATATTTCTTGCTTAATTTTAAAATTACGTACCAGTAAATCATCGACGAGACCGAATAGCTAATCAACTTTCTGAACAAGATCTGATCCGACTGTGGATCCAATTATTTAAATCTAACTAGAGCGAAAGAGGACTAATTTTTTTAGGTGCCTTTCACTCCATTAAATAGGATTCTCAGTTTAATAAAATGAAAGAAATGATTTTAAGATTGAGTTGTAGAAAATTGTGCATAAATGATTTAATTATGCATAGAGTGGAGAAATGGACGTACCCACCTCTTTCATTTCCATAACCTTTCGTCTTCCTATTTTTCCATGTGAATGTCATAATCAAAGTGACCTGTGGCGCACTTATCTCTATCACCAACAGCTGCTGGGACCATGGATCCGATTATTACAAAAGTAATGTGGAAAAAACGCAGAAAAATGCAGAAAAGCTGACGACTGATTCTTTATACTATTGTTTTTAATACCAAGACCGGCACCGACCGGGGATTTATTTTAAAAGTGGAACAAAACCAGAAAATCTGACAAAGGACTGATTCTTTTTAGGTGACTTTCATTTTCACTCCGATGAATAGGAAATTTAATAATTTCAAAAAGAGATTCTATGATTGATTTGTAGCCAAGTGATCCGCAACATTCAAAGCAAGATTATTTTTTAAATGACTTTCATTTTCAGTCCTTGAATCAAGCTCAGGGAAGTTGATGTCATGCATGACCTTTGACCTACATTCCAAGCTGTCGTTTAGGTCATCAAGCTTGTAAAAGAAATGACAATTAAATAGTTCCTATATTACATTAGAAATTTCGAAATACAGATAAAACATAAAACAATTAAAATTAATATTTTTAATGTTTTATTCAATGTATAATAACTATTTTTATAAAATATAATATTTTTAATTATAAAACATTTTAGCAATTAGCAATTACATGTTTTAAAGAAATTTTTAATTTCTAATAAAGTTTTACACGAAAGTGTTAAAAAAATAATTAAATCAATAATTACAATTATTTTTAAAAAATTAATTGATGAGAATTGATTAATAGTATATTAATTTTTACTTGGTGATCATGTGCCACGAGTCTAAACTAGTCTATCAAAACTATAAAATACTCTTAAGTAAATGCTTTGGTGAAAATATCATCAAGTTGCCTAGATGTTGGACAAATCAAATGACCATCTTCATTTAAATGTCAAATAAAAGGGTGACAAATTTATGTGTTTTGATTTAAAATAAAACATGAGGATCTTTATCATTGCAAAGCTATTATATTTTTCATGGTAAATAGTAGTTAGATGTTCTTGTAACAAGTGTATATCTTGAAATATCCTTCTAATTCATATGGATTTACAACTTACTATACTACAACAACAATATAATTTTCTTTGGTGAATGAGTGATCCATGGTTTTGATAAGATCGCTTGTAGATTAAACTATGTAAATTTTTATATTGATGTTTTGGATTACACTTAGAGATTCATCATTAAGATGGGGAAAAGATTCATGGTTTCCCACATCTTGTGGCTCTGAGATATAACTCTAGGTCCAAGTTAGGAAGCATAATCAATTGTTAATTTATAAACCATCCACAATACTAACATAATTGGAGTATGTATAACCAAATATTTTATACTTTTTAAGCAAAAAAATAATTGATACCATAAAAATTTTGTAGTAAGTTAACATACATTTTGGTTATTATTCACTTCCACACAAAGAAAATAATGCATGTGTCCTAAATCTAAAATTTTAAATTTTTATTTCATACCTTTAAAATGTTACTACATTTCCTCTACAAATAAGATCATCAACATAAATATAAGAAATTATTGTTATTATCAACATGTTTGACATCAAAATTTGACTTTGAGTGACCTCTATTAAAACCATTGTTTAACAAATAAGCAATGAGGAGCTTACATCAACCACTATAATACTTTCTAAAACTTATAATTCAACTATTCTCTTACTCTAATTTCATAGACCTACCATTTAACCTCATCTACTACACAAATGTATGCAAAAAATAAACTTTTTCTTTTCCTAATTGACATTCCACACCTCTTTGGCATACCCATTGCACACCAAGGAGCGATTGCTAGTTTTATTATTTTTGTAATCTAAAATAATATGATTTAAAAAAAAAACTAAAACAAATGTACAATTGAAGGAAAATTTACTATTAATTTTTATTCTAAATATAGAAATTTAAAGTTAAATTATAATTTGTTGAAATGCATAAAAGGAGAAAAGAAAAAATTAAACAAAATGAGAACATAAAAGAAGAAATGTTGGAAATGTTGTAAGAAAAAAGCAAAGAATTTAGTCTATAAAGGAGTCTCTTATTTTTTTATAGGAAAAAGTTCCAAAACCATTTGTTAACTCTAGTTTGTATATTATAACATCTATAAAGCTTTGATTAGAGGTACTTCAATCCAAATTCCTTCAATCAAACTCCTTCCCACCATGGAGTGTCATTAGACACCACACATTTGTTGACTAGATTCAATTCAAAGAAACTCAATTAGAACCCTTTTAATTGAACCTTGACAATTTTGGGTGTGATTTTTTTGTTCTATTTTTTATTTTAATCTAGAAGTGGGAAAGACCATTGTACTTTCATCCAACTATATAACCAATATATTATCAATATAGTTATCTATCTTAATAGAATGTGGGGTGCAAATTTACAATTACATGTGTCTCTCTAAAAAAAATAATGATAAACTAAAACATCCTTAAAAATAAACATCACTTACCCTATAAATAAACAAGAAAAATGCACACTAATTTTAAAATAAAAATAATTCCATTCTACATAATTTCAAATCATATTTCATAATTAATTTTAAAACTAATTAAAACTAATACCAGTAAATCATCCACGAGGTCGAAAGCTAATCAACTTTCTGACCTAGACCTGATCCGACTGTGGATCCAATTATTCGAAAAGTAACTAGAACGAAAGAGGACTAATTGGAGTGATGGAGGTACCCACGTCTTACATTTCCATATCATTTCCATATCCCTTCATCTTCCTATTTCCATGTGAATGTCATAATCAGAGTGACCTGTGACGCACTTATCTCTATCACCAACAGTCGCTGGGACCGTGAATCCAATTATTCTAAAAGTAATTGGAACGAAAGTTAGAGACTTTGAGGAGGACTGATTTTTCTAAGTGCGTTTCATTTTCACTCCTTTAATAAGGATTCTCAATTTAATGCGTCCAGCGGAGATATTGAGGTACCAACTCTTAGATACCAATATCCTTTCATTGTTGTATTTCCATATTTATTGGAATAATTATTGTCTAACCAGTGATTTACTCATCTTTATAGCCGGGTACTCATCTAGATGCCCATGTCCTTTTAATCAGCTTTACGACCAAGACCGGGTCTTTTAAAAGTAAGTGGAAAAAAAGCAGAAAATCTGACAAGGACTGATTCTTGTTTGGTGACTTTCATTTTCACTCCGGTGAATAGTAAATTTAATAATTTGAAAAATATATTTTATAATTCATTTTTTATTATTAATTTGAAAAAAGATTTTATGATTGATTTGTAGTTAAATGATCTGCAGCATTAAAAGCAAGATTTTTTTTACATTATTTTCATTTTCAATCCTGGAAGCAAGCTGGGGAAAATTGATGTCATGTGTGTGTGACATCTTTTTTTTTTTTTGTATTGAAGAAATGCAGTTACAAAGAATAAAGTGCAGTTTAAAAACTGCAATGAGAAACTGTACAAGGACCATTACAACAAGCAGTGCAAACAACCACTGCTCAAACAAAGACCCAAATCAAAACCAATGTACATCGCAGCACCTTCTAAGATCACAATATGCTGAAAAGATACATCAAAACTGAAATACAGAAGCACTATACACTCTGGAAAAGAGAACTTAAACCTTGCTCAATACAAATTCCTATTTTTCTCAACAACTGCTCAACTTGCAGCTTGATTTTATTCTTTGATCTACATTCCAAGCTGTTGTTTAGTAAGAACGTTTGTAAAAGAAATGACAAATAAATAGTTCCTGTATTATATTATAAATTTTGAAATACTTAAAAGGTAGAGCTAAGAGATAAAACATAATATTTTTTTATTTTTTATTCAGTGTATAATGACCATTTTTATTTAAGATTGAGTTCTAGAAAATTGTGCATAAATTATTTAATTATGCGTAGAGTGGAGAAATGGAGGTACCCACCTCTTAGATTTCCATAACCTTTCGTCTTCCTATTTTTCCATGTGAATGTCATAATCAGAGTGACCTGTGGCGCACTTATCTCTATCACCAAGAGCCGCTGGGACCATGGATCCGATTATTATAAAAGTAATGTGGGAAAAACGTAGAAAAACGCAGAAAAGCTGACGACTGATTTTTTATACTATTGTCTTTAATACCAAGACCGGCACCGACTGGGGATTTATTTTAAAAGTGGAACAAAAGCAGAAAATCTGACAAAAGACTGATTCTTTTTAGGTGACTTTCATTTTCACTCCGATGAATAGGAAATTTAATAATTTCAAAAAGAGATTCTATGATTGATTTGTAGCCAAGTGATCCGCAACATTCAAAGCAAGATTATTTTTTAAATGACTTTCATTTTCAGTCCTTGAATCAAGCTCAGGGAAGTTGATGTCACGCATGACCTTTGACCTACATTCCAAGTTGTCGTTTAGGTCATCAAGTTTGTAAAAGAAATGACAATTAAATAGTTCCTATAATACATTAGAAATTTCGAAATACAGATAAAACAAAAAAAATTAAAATTAATATTTTTAATGTTTTATTCAATGTATAATAACATTTTTATAAAATATAATATTTTTTATTATAAAACATTTTAGGAATTAGCAATTACATGTTTTAAAGAAATTTTTAATTTCTAATATAGTTTTACACAAAAGCATTAAAAAAAAATTAAATCAATAATTACAATTATTTTTAAAAAAATTAATTGACGAGCATTGATTAATAGTATATGAATTTTTAATTGGTGATCATGTGGCACGAGTCTAAACTAGTGTATCAAAACTATAAAATATTCATAAGTAAATGCTTTGGTGAAAATATCATCAAGTTGCCTAGATGTTGGACAAATCAAATGACCATCTTCATTTAAATGTCAAATAAAAGGGTGACAAATTTATGTGTTTTGATTTAACATAAAACATGAGGATCTTTATCATTGCAAAGTTATTATATTTTTCATTGTAAATAGTTGTTAGATGTTCTTGTAACAAGTCTATATCTTGAAATATCCTTCTAATTCATATGGATTTACAACTTACTATACTACAACAACAATATATTTTTCTTTGGTGAATGAGTGATCAATGATTTTGATAAGATTGCTTGTAGATTAAACTGTGTAATTTTTTTATATTGATGCTTTGGATTACACTTAGAGATTCATCATTAAGATGGGGAAAAGATTCATGGTTTCCCACGTCTTGTGGCTCTGAGATATAACTCTAGGTCTAAGTTAGGAAGCATAATCAGTTGTTAATTTATAAACCATCCACAATACTGACATAATTGAAGTATGTATAACCAAATATTTTATACTTTTTAAGCGAAAAAATAATCAATACCATACAAATTTTGTAGTAAATTAACATACATTTTTGTTATTATTCACTTCCACACAAAGAAAATAATGAATGTGTCCTAAATCTAAAATTTTAAATTTTTATTTCATACCTTTAAAATGTTACTACATTGCCTCTACAAATAAGATCATCAACATAAATATAAGAAATTATTGTTATTATCAACATGTTTGACATCAAAATTTGACTTTGAGTGGCCTCTATTAAAACCATTGTTTAACAAATAAGCAATGAGGAGCTTACATCAACCACTATAATACTTTCTAAAACTTGTAATTCAACTATTCTCTTGCTCTAATTTCATAGACCTACCATTTAACCTTATCTACTAGACAAATGTATGCAAAAAATAGACTTTTTTTTTTCCTAATTGACATTCCACACCTCTTTGGCATACCAATTGCACACCAAGGTGTGATTGCTAGTTTTATTATTTTTGTAATCGAAAATAATATGATTTTAGAAAAAAAACTAAAACAAATGTACAATTGAAAGAAAAATTACTATGAATTTTTATTCTAAATATAGAAATTTAAAGTTAAATTATAATTTGTTGAAATGAATAAAAGGACAAAAGAAAAAATTAAACAAAATGAGAACATAAAAGAAGAAATGTTGGAAATGTTGTAAAAGAAAAGCAAAGGATTTAGTTCATAAAGGAGTCTCTTATTTTTTTATAGGAAATAGTTCCAAAACCATTTGCCAACTCTAGTTTGTATATTATAACATCTATAAAGCTTTGATTGGAGGTACTTCAATCCAAACTCCTTCAATCAAACTCCTTCCCACCATGGAGTGTCATTAGACACTACACATTTGTTGACTAGATTCAATTCAAAGAAACTCAATTAGAGCCCTTTTAATTGAACCTTGACAATTTTGGTGTGAATTTATTGTTCTATTTTTTATTTTAATCTAGAAGTGGCAAAGACCATTATACTTTCATCTAATTATATAACCAATATATTATCAATATAATTATATATCTTAATAGAATGTGGTGTGCAAATTTACACTTACATGTGTCTCTCTAAAAAAAAATGAATGATAAACTAAAACATCCTTAAAAATAAACATCACTTACCCTATAAATAAACAAGAAAATGCACACTAATTTTAAAATAAAAATAATTTCATTCTACATAATTTCAAATCATATTTCATCATTAATTTTAAAACTAATACCAGTAAATCATCCACGAGGTCGAAATCTAATCAACTTTCTGACCTAGACCTGATCCAACTGTGGATCCAATTATTCAAAAAGTAACTAGAAAGAAAGAGGACTAATTGGAGTGATGGAGGTACCCACGTCTTACATTTCCACATCCGTTCATTTTCCTATTTCCATGTGAATGTCATAATCAAAGTGACCTGTGACGCACTTATCTCTATCACCAATAGTCGCTGGGACCGTGAATCCAATTATTCTAAAAGTAAGTGGAACAAAAGTCAGAGACTTTGAGGAGGACTGATTTTTCTAAGTGCGTTTCATTTTCACTCCTTTAATAAGGATTCTAAATTTAATGCGTCGAGCGGAGATATTGAGGTACCAACTCTTCGATATCAATATCCTTTCATTGTCGTATTTCCATATTTATTGGAATAATCATTGTCTAACCAGTGATTTACGGCAATGTCTATAGGGGTGACAATTTGCACCGGATGGCATCGATGCCCATCCGCTGCCATCCATCTGACATACCCGCTGCCAAGAGTATCGTACTCACGCTGAAAGGACGTGATGTGAGCTGTTCTTTGTTTCCGTTGAAACTGACAAGGATGGAAGTTTTGAAACGTGGGAGAAGAAACAGCCAAGTCTTATCACCATCCCCATCCATGACCTGATCTGTCAGACGAAGGGACAACCTGTACCAGCTCCTACCCGGAGAACATTCCCGGTATCACTGCCGGCGACAAATACTGGCCACTTCTTGGTTTTGGCGCGCACGTTTTGTTGAGAAGATCAGGATGAGGTCTTTTAATTAATACAATCGAATTATATTTAATATTGGGATTTAGTTTTTATAAGTGGATTAAAACATGCTCAGTATAAATAGATCTATTTGTGAAATTTATTAGTGGGAACGAAGTTATTTTAGGCAATTCTTCTTAACGCTTCTTCTCTTTTTTTAATTTTAATTACATTATTATTTTTTATTTCTTTAAAGAAATAAAACAATAAAATAAATAAATGGGAAAAAATATAATATTTAAAATTATTTAATATAAAAAAATTAGATTTAAAAATATAATTTTAAACTAAAATGTTTTTAATATTAATTATATTATTTTTATATGAATCTTTCTTATTACATTTTACTATCCATCATGAGATGGGAAATGAGATGGAATGTAGACAAGAACTATTTAAAATTTGGAGAAAATAAGGAGGTGAAGAGAGCAAAGAAGAAGTTTAAGAGGAATGAAGGTAGGATATGACAAGAACACAATTAAGATTGAATGTATTTTCTATCTAACATTCTAGATGTCCAATTTGGTCATGTTTATTAATTAATTAAAATTCAAAATATAACAAGGTTCTAAATTTCAATTAATTAATAAACATAGTCAAATGTGCATCTACATTATTGGATAAACATTGTCAAATCCAATCAAGAGTGAAGGACGAAAAATAAAGAGAAAGCTAAATGGTTGTAGCTCAATTTGGTTGAGCACAAATGGTGAGGGTGATGATATGTGATATAGAAGTCATCAACCAAGATTCAAACCCCCTAAGGCATGCTTGAGCCAAGTTTAACCCTTAGGAGACTTTAACAGACTAGATCCCCTTATATGTGGCTTCTTAGTCAAAGGCAACTTATGGTTTAGATCTATGCTACATTAAATTGTTGTAATCCAATATATAAAGGAAAGGATGCTCACATCTATGTTATCCAACTTGTTTCCATCACTGAAAAAATGTCAATTTCCTTTATTCCTTATATAATTGAATAAATTTATTTTTTCGATTATTGTCTAAAGTCACATTTTCCTATTAATTAAATAATTTTAATTATAAAATTATTTAATTAATTCATTTCTTTCTTTAGTTCTTATTACATCACTAATTTCCCCTTCTTTCTATAATTAAATAAATGCTTATTTATTTAATTACTGTCATTTTCTACTATAATTAAATAATTATTTTAGTTATTTAATTATTCATTATCCTCTTCTTCTATAATTAAATAATTTTTTTATTTAATTATTTACTAATTTTTCATTTTCCTCTACTTTTGAATTAAATTATTATTTAATTAAAAAGTCAACCTTTCCTTTTCTTCTATAATTGAATAATTGTTTTAAATTATTTTATCATTCACTTTGCCTCCTAATTGTTTAATTTACTCCAACCTCTTTTTCTCTACCAACCTCTTTATTCGTGCCATTCTTATCTCTCCACATCTCAATTAATTTCCACCCTTGATTGAATCAATTTCTAATTTAATCTCAACCATCTATCCTTAACCAAACCTTATCATTCACTTTGCTTCCTAATTATTTAATTTACTCCAACCTCTTTTTCTCTACCAACCTCTTTATTCGTGTCATTCTTATCTCTCCACATCTCAATTAATTTCCACCCTTGATTGAATCAATTTCTAATTTAATCTCAACCGTCTATCCTTAACCAAACCTTATCTTTGCCCTAAATTTTCCCTAAACCTATTTCATTGCTTCTCAACCAATATTCTCAACACTTTCATTTTCACATCATACATTTTGTTTCTTAAAGGTTAATGAACATTTTCCAATGTAATAAAATACATGTGTATGCTCTCTCCTCACATTTTTTATATGACCTTGGAGATCAAAAACATTGTATTTGTATCACTTTTGTTATAACCATTTAGAAGGGATTTCCTTTGGAGAAGTAATCACTCTAATGGGTATGACTCAAAGCAGTTTTTCCCTTAGGCTGCTATATAAATGGATGAGGCCAAAGCCAAGTCCAAACCAACATTAGCCTTTCTCGTATAATGCCAATCTAAAATGGGAGATACCCACACTTGTGTGAGGTAATTAAGGCCCCAAGTAGGGTTGGTTAAAGCATCAAAGTGGCTTGTTGGATGCTCATAAGATTTCAAGTCCTTGAGCAGACTAGGAACCAATTAGTTAGAGGCCCACCCTTATTGATTGAGTTATTTTTGGTTTCATTCTTAGTGCAAAGGTGTATCATCACACCTTGAGGTTACTTACCATATGGCTCCCTTATGATAAAATAGAAATCCTTAGCTTAGCATAAGCTACTTTTTTACTTGTAGCTTTCAGGGGAGAGGGTGATTGGGTCATCCTTCTAGTCTTGTAGGCCCCTATCTATTCTCTCTCACAAAGATAAGAGTGAATACACCTCTTGAAGGTGTCCCCACACTTGTGTTGAAGGAGATTCCAATTTGTGGGCCTAAGATTCACTACCATTGGCCATTGACCTTAGGGTAGGAAGTGTTTTCAAATTGTGATTAGACCCATGAAAATTGGGGTGAAGAACCCTCAAGCATACACATAACACATAAAATATGGTTACTCAACAATCAAGACTTGTATTTCATATTGTTTGTTGTGTTTGAAATTATATTTCATAAAAAATAAAGATGAAAAATCAATCCAAAACATTTCAAACTAGGGTCAGACACATTGTTCACCATATGTACAAATTGTAAGCTATAACTACTAAAACAAAGCATGACAACTACTGAAAATTGTGAGCCACATTTACAAGACAAAAAACCACATTTGATATATTGTGAGCCACATTTCCTAGTTGTCATTTTTTTTGGGAGATTCTGGTATAGTCTTATTTTGGTTCAATTCATTATAGTAATCATCTTATTCGACTACAGACTTGGTCATTTCATACCATTCATTTCACTCCATTCATATAAGTTTCCATTGTATTATTTAGTTGCATACACCTTAAGTCAAACCTTAGGTCATTCATTAGTTTCATACACTTTTGTAGACTTTAGGCTAGGGTATTTATTAGACTTTGGATCAAATCACTATCACAAATTTAAATTTTCTTAACCTTTTCTTTTCATCAATCAATCTTTGTCATTTTAGTTGTCACTTTAAACTCATAAGTCTAGTTCGAGGTCCACTTTTTCAATCATATAATAATTTTAGTTTGTCCCTTTTAAGGTATTGATAATCAGGTTTGGGTACTTTGGACTATCTTAGTTTTGTTATTAACCTTCTCTTAGGTCCAAAAGTGCTTAGTCTTCATTTTCGTATCATAACATTAGTCATTCCACATCTTTCATCATAACATCACATTTACATAATTTAGTCTTAGTCCTACCATAGATTTATGATCGTAGTGACATTACCATATCTCAATTTCATCTATTGTTACTTTGTACCTTAATCTTGGCCATAGGTGCATCATCATTTGGTATTTATTATATCTTGAAAACCTCGAAAACATAGCATAGTTTCATGCCTACCATTGCATTATCATTCCTTATACTTCATATCCATTCATTAATTTTCAAGACTTATATGGTCCAAATGAGATTACAAAGGGAAAGAAAAGAATGGACTACACCAATGAACATCCCTTTTTCAATCCTACTAGCAACATGAAGTTTGGATCAAGTCCTCCAATGAGACACCTAAGAAATGATCATGATTTCCCAATCATTTTGAAAGATTCATAATAAAAGACATCCAAAGAACTCTAATTGAAGAGGAAATTGAGGCAACAACTCAAGACCCTAGTGTGGCATGGTTTTTAGATGAGATGGTAGTACAAGAACCACAATGATTCCTAGAAAAATTGTTACAAAGAGGAGCTAAATTTCCTCATGGTTTTGACTTTAACACACTTTCCACAACACCAATCAATGAAATTGCACAAAACTAAGGACACAATGCATCTACTCCTAATCACACTATTCCACAAATACATGCTACTATTCCATTAGGAGGGACAACATAAAACACCACAAAAATCAATACGAAGCCACTATTTGGAACACGAGGTTCACAAGCTATGACATAACCCCCTATCAATACATTTAATCCATTTGGATCAGCATCTAATGCTATAGGGGCTTCATCATCCAATCCTTTTTCAATGCATAAAAAAAAGTCAAACAACAAAATGTGAAAGGTTTACATTAGTGTGCCTAAGCCATAGATGAACATGACACCAAATACCAATTTTCTTGAGCACCAACACATCACAACAAAGTTCCCCTACAAAGTGACACAAAATGGCCTTTTCAACAATATGGCAACCAAAATCCACATGGTCAAACAAGTTCAAGTCCATTACAAATGCAATTCAGTATGAACCCTCCACACATCAAACCAAATTCCAACTTTTACTCCCAGCATCCAAAAAAAAATCCAACTTTCAATAATAACACTCGAAACCAAAATCCATAACACACATTTAGGATCAACACCAATTCATCCACCCCAAACATTGGATTGTAAGACTCAAACATGGGCCCGTATATCATAATTTAGTTACAAAAGGGGTGGACACATCATTGAATCAAGTTTATGTCTTGACAAACCCAATTCTTGCACTACAAAGGCAAGAGGACAACATGCAAATATCAATAAGTAAAATGTACTCCACACAATATTTATGTCCATATCCTTTTGACAAGAGCATATACATGCCTCCTTTCAACACAAATATGTTATTTTGAATTTCATCAAGTATAGAGGAAAGGGAAGCCCCATTAAACATGTGAGGGAGTTGCACATGGATTGCATATACATCACATTTGAACACACATACCTAATGAGATTTCCCCAAGAAGCCTCATAGGACAAGCACTAGAATGGTTTTTCCATTTACCTATAGGCATAAGAACATGGGATGAACTAGCAAATAAAATTTATGATAGATTTTTCTTACAACATCAAAAGTGATATTATTG
>VDFB02105785.1:554455037-554626679 GCA_007258455.2 Sequoia sempervirens | reverse complement strand
CATGAAGTTTACAAGGATTACAATTCTATTAATGGATTAGATCTACCATTATACTTATAAACATGGTTCTAGAAATCTCCTTGGTGAGGGAAAGAGCGAAATACCATATTTTGAAGGATTATGTAATATTCCATTACTATAATCTCTTCTTAAATATTTTCTCATAATGATAAATATACCATCTAGATTTTTGAACATACTCATGGTGGAGTACCAATAATGTGAAATATCATGCTCAACATGTCCAATAGCTTGATGTGTAGATAAATCACTAGTACTAGTAGGGGAGGATTTAAGAGATAAATAAATCACTAAATAGTTGCACACAAGCTAAATAAATAATCTAAGATATCTTTACATAGTTCTCTTATTCAATGAATGTATACTCCATGTGTTTTCTCAATATGATATGTAAGACAAGGTACTCAACAATTACAAAAATATATATCATATAAAGGCATAAAAGGATTTGAAGGAGAAACCGTTGTTATAAAAAAGGCATATAACATCATGATATGCATGGACATTTCTATGAGACTCCCAAGGAAAGGACACCAAAATGTGAAGAACTATAACTATGTGTAACATTTTTATAAGAGCCGTGAGAATTATCATTAAAAAATAATGAATTGTCACCATGATAGTCACTTAATATATCATCAATATAGCATGAGCAACATGAATGACAAGAAAGAATACCAATCTTGTATGAAGCTAAAACATGTGTATTAGAAAAAGAGACACATGTAGGAAAACCAATAGAGATAAAAGGAAACTTTTTTTGAGATGTACAAAATATATGCTTACTAGACAATATCACCACATGAAGGAATATCCCTAGATATTATGGGAGATGAGATGCACATAATATATGCTTACTAGGAAACATCACCATATGAAGGAATATACCTATATGTATTATGGGAGATTAGGACTAAAGTATCACCATCTTTTATCTCATGAGATGAAGAATCATGATGAGTCATGGAGATAAATAAAGTAAAATCCTCTAATATAGATGGGAAGGCATGCATAAGTCTAAAAAGGATGGAACATTTCTCAAATACTCTACAATCTTATGCATGAAACATGTAGGATCATTTATGTCATAAAATAAGGCAAAATAATTAAGGATAAAAGGATGAGAATCAAGAAAGAATGAAAATAGCTCATAATCCATGATGTATGCATGAGGGAAATCCCAAAATAAAAATTCGTAAGGATCCATGGTAAATGATATAATAATGAAACTCAATCAATCAAAAGATGGGATGGTGGTGATGGGATATATATAAAATAATGAAAGCCCGAGACTCTAATAAAATCTGGAATAAATGACATAGTAATAAAAATATCAAATCTAAAAATTATAGATATAAGAAAAGTCAAAACCTTAAGGTAAAATTTTAGAAGGTTTTGAGTGTTGGGTTCATTTAAATTTAAGGAAATACAATTCACCTTTGTATGAAAAATTAGGTTGAAAGAACATAAAAGAAATAAAATTGAATTAATCTAATTTCAAGTTACAATAGGTCATATCATAGAAATTAAAAGAAATAAAGATACAAGTTGATTTTAGAATTCAAAAGTTAGCTATCTACTACTTTGACCATAACTTTTGAACTAACTCAAAATCACTTATTCTCAATCATGTAAGAAATAAAAATAAAAATATATATTAGATCATTCTTAAACTTAATTAGATCGAATTCACAAATTATAAAAATAATCTAGATTGTATTAAAAATTCATTAATTTGAACCTTATACACAAATCTAAATTTGTAGTTATGAATATTCTATGCATATAACTCCACAGAAAAATTATATGCCTATAAGTACAATATACCAAAACATATTTTACTGTCCTATTTTATCATCTTAAAATAAGTAAGCTTTCCTTAAATTATTTGAACCTCAACTACTATATTATAAGCTCTATATGGTGGCACTTCCCTAGGGCTAAAAATGGGATTTTAAAATGATACAATTATCTCTTAGGAAAAATATGGATAGGCCAATATGATAAAGAAATAAAAAGAATGCACATTTAATAAATAATTACCCAAACTAATGTGAGGAGCGGAAATTTAAAACAAAAAAATTATAAATATTAATATAGATATTTTCAATACATTTATCTAAATTATGTGGAGAAATTTCAATTTGAAATTATTTATATTTATTTAAAAATTATTTTATTTATTATACATAAAAACATAAATTTAAAGTGAAAAATAATTTTTTTTTACTAATACATTCAGACTATTATAATCCACACCTTGCTACCATTATAAAAGGCCTCTTGACATTTATTATGACTAATTTTTTAAAAAAATTATGAAATATTTTTTTAAAAATGCCACTATTAACAATTTATATATTATGAATAAAACTTACTATATTAATAGAATTTTTTTCATTTACATTATAATATTCATAATATTTAATATTTTAAATATAAGTGTAAATTAATTAATAATAAATTATTCTAAAACAATTAGATTAAATTTTACTTATTACACTTTTTTTCGAACTTAAAATGTCAATAATCTTTAGAGTATAATTTGTCCATGTATCTCTTTTTACTCAATTTCCTCCTTTTCTTTAAAAAAAAATCCTAAAATGTTCAAATGGTGAAAATTGTATATTATAATATCATTTTTTTTATGGGTCTATTTTGATTAGAGTGTTCTAAATGTAATAATGAAGTGATTTATCTTTACCATTAAAAAAAATGAAAGTGTAGATGATAATAAGTAATTAAAATAATTAAAAAAATTAATTATTATTGTCATTTATTTATTCTAAGAAGTTTAATAAAAAATTAAAAAAAATATAACAATCCACTTAAAAACTATTACATCATAATAATCATGGAAAAAAATCCAATCAATATAATATTCTTAATTTACATTACAATATTCTTAATTTTCCTCATAGATTGCTGCCAATTGTCCTCTGAGTAGGACTAGGGTCCAGCCAAAACAGGGGATTGCTGCTGTGGAGAACAGTAAGGATGGTGGGTCTCATTCGGAAGAGGGGGGAACAAGTTTAACTATGCTTCTATTGTCACTAAGTGAGGAATTTGTTTCTGCCGCGTACCTTAACAGATTCAAAACATTTTGTGTGGTAGCAAATGAAGAACATAGGTGAGGGAACAGTTCTTGGAGGGGCGCAGTGAAGAAGCAAACAAAAAAATACAAACAACCCAATACAAAGAGAGCTCGAGAGATAGGGATGAGACGAATTCAAATTTAATGGATACAAGTTTAATATGCGGAAATAAAGCCATGAAATTAACAAAATTGTTGATTAACTAATCCCAATTATGATCACAAGATCTGTTTGGAACAGTCAGAAAAAAAAGAAGACAAAAAAGAAAATATTGAAAGGGACCTGGTGCTGCGCTGTTCATTTGGTGCAGCTCACGCTGATCGCTCCTCCGCTAATGCCTGAATCGACTGTGTATGAATGTCCTCTCTCAACTGTGCAACGAAATTGAAAATGGACGGCACAACCTATTTTCAAAATGACCGCAAAAATGACATTGAAGGTGGTAGCATAGTTTGGTAGCCGCATTAAATCAAAGCATTTATGGTGAATTTGGCAGCATGGCCAAGTTGACGGCGACGCTTGAGGCATCACGGTTGAGAAGCCGATAAAAGTACCTGTCAATAGTACCCTGACAAGAACCATTATAAAATTGCAAGAAATGCATGCATAAGCCCATGATGCCCATATTGTCACTGCTATAGACAGTGCCGTGATTTACTCATCTTTATAGCCAGGTACTCATCTAGATGTGCATGTCCTTTTAATCAGCTTTACGACCAAGACCGGGTCTAACCAGGGATTTATTTTTAAAAGTAAGTGGAACAAAAGCAAAAAAATCTGACAAGGACTGATTCTTGTTAGGTGACTTTCATTTTCACTCTGGTGAATAGTAAATTTAATAATTTGAAAAAGATATTTTATAATTCATTTTTTATTACTAATTTGAGAAAAGATTTTATGAATAATTTGTAGTTAAATGATCTGCAACATTAAAAACAATTTTTTTTTTACATTATTTTCATTTTCAATCTTAGAAGAAAGTTGGGGAAAATTGATGTCATGTGTGTGCGACATCTTTTTTTTTTTTTGTATTGAAGAAATGCAGTTACAAAGAATAAAGTGCAGTTTAAAAACTACAATGAGAAACTGTACAAGGACCATTACAACAAGTAGTACAAACAACCACAACTCAAAAAAAGACCCAAATCAAAACAAATGTACATAGCAACAGCTTCTAAGGTCACAATATGCTGAAAAGATACATCAAAACTGAAATATAGAAGCACTATACACTCTGGAAAAGAGAACTTAAACCTTGCTCAATACAAATTCCTATTTTGCTCAGCAACTGTTCAACTTGCAGCTTGATTTTATTCTTTGATCTGCATTCCAAGCTGTCATTTAAGTAAGAACGTTTGTAAAAGAAATGACAAATAAATAGTTCCTGTATTATATTAGAAATTTTGAAATACTTAAAAGGTAGAGCTAAGAGATAAAACATAAAATAATTAATATTAATATTCTTTTATTTTTTATTCAGTGTAAAATGACTATTTTTATTTAAAATATTATATCTTTTATCATAGAACATTTTAGCAATTACAAGTTTGGGAGAAATTTTTAATCTCTAAAATAGTTTTACATGAAAGCATAAAAAATTAAATAATTAAATCAATAATTACATTTTTAAAAACAAATTAATCAAGATAAGCATGGATTGATAATATCTTAATCTCTACTTGGTGATCATGTGGCATGAGTCTAAACTAGTCTATCAAAACTATAGAACACTCTTAAGTAAATGCTTTGGTGAAGATATCATCAAGTTGCTTAGGTGAACTAGACAAATCAAATGACCATCTTTATTTAAATGTCAAATAAAATGTTGTCAAATTTATGTATTTTGATTTAACATAAAGCATGAGGTTCTTTATCATTGCAATGATATTATGTTTTTTATAGTAAATAGTTGTTAGATGTTCTCGTAACAAGTGTAGATCTTGAAATATCCTTGTAATTCATATGGGTTTACAGCCTACTATACTACAATAACAATACATTTTCTTTTTGTTCATGAGTGATCCATGTTTTTGATAAGATTGCTTCTAGACTAACATATATATATATAGATATATACTAGAGATATGTGCCTATTGCAATTTTATGTGAGAAATTGATTAAACAAATAGGTGCCTCAAGAAGGATATCTCTCATCGTATTTTATATATATTAAATTATATATAAATATATATGTTAATTCGTATCTTACTTGTAAAACTAAACCTAATTATAACTCTTATTATAATTCTACCCCTAACCCTAATTCTAACGCTATTCATAATCCTAACTCTAATGCAAACCTTTATTCTAACTATGTATTAAAGCTTAATCAAAACCCTAATTGATCACTAAACCTAACCCTATCCCTAATTTAACTATAATCTTAATTGATCCCTATACATAACAATAATTAAATCTTAATCAAGAATCTTAACCCTAATTGTAACCCTAGCTAACCCTAACTCTAAGTTTTATTATAGAATTCTAATTGGACCCTAACCCTAATTAAATCATAATTATAAGTCAATTTTAAATAATAATAAAGTTAAGTGTAAATCTATTTCTTAATTGCATTAATTTTTTAAAGATAAATATGCTAGTTTTAAATATATTAATTTGAAAACTTATTTTTATTTGTAATAATAAATTTATTATATTTTCTTTATACTTAATTTTTTTGGTATTAAATATAAGGAAATCACAGTAAATACAGAGAGCTCCCGAGAGCGACCAGTTTAGCCAAAAAAGATAACGAGCAAAACAACCGCTACAGATTTACAATTTCATTACAAAAGGCAAAAAGATGCACATCAGACCACCACTGATCAACAGGATTAGTACAGAATGTCATCCACTTTATCCACCCAGGCAATCCAACCTTTATCTCCTTCCATCCATATTATATACTTCATCTCCTGAATCTGCGCAAGCATGAGCGTTGTATCCTTGCCAAGGCCTTTGTTGTTCTTCACCTCTTGGGATAGGATTTTGCAGGTATTATCAAAGAGTTGCCGGTTGTTGAGGGTGTCTCTCCAAGCATATCCACCCTTCATCTCGTAAATGAAAAAGGTGGCATAACCATCCTTAAGGAAGCGCTTGAGTTTCTTTCTTTCGATGATCATGGTGGTTCGTACCTGCAATTTTTTTTTAAAGTATATGAGTTTTCTAAAAGACTCAGTAAGATCACGGAGGTTATTCTGATATCTTTCTTCATTTCTGCATTTCCAGATTTTCCAAAGAATATTAGACGAGAGGATCTTCCAGAAAAGATTAGAGTCATTTTTTAAACCATCAATGTGCCCAGTAACAATGTCCATAACGGTAAAAAGCATCGGATAAGTAATGCCAAACATGAGCCATATTTATTTCGCAAATATGCAGTCAAGGAGGATATGTCTAGCCGTTTCAGGAAGTCTGCAGAAATTACAGTAATCGTAATCGGCATTCCCTTTCCTGAGATGGAGTCTATCAAGGAGAAGGAGCTAGTTGAAACATTTGATCTTAGGCTCGATGGGGCTTTTCCAGAGGCGGTCAAAGTGGTTCTTCCAAGCCCGGGAGTCCAGCCTGGAATACCAAACAGTATTAACGTGATCAATGATAGCTTCCGAATGCCCAATAACATTGTAAATGTGCTTGGCTTTGATCTTGGAGAACAAGGTGCCATCGGGCCATTTACACCCGAGAAATCTATGAGAGTCCACATGACAGGAGGAAGGGAGGTCTTTAGTCGCCTTGATAATCAGATTATAAGTCTTTTTTTGGGACATGGGGAGGTCAAAACTATTTCTGAGAGCCTCCCCGCTGATTAAGACATCCTTCTCGAAGAGATCGGCAAGCTGGGAAATGCCTTTGCTCGACCAGTGCCTAGCAGAGCAGCCTTGGGAGAGAGCAAGGGGCTTGCCGGAGGAAGAAAGATTCCACCAAATGGACCTTTCACCATGAAGATGGTAGTCATCATGGAAGGCCCTGTTAGAGACATGTAATTTAACTTGGTCCCAAGCCTTCCAGATGGACCTAAAGACCGTAGAACCTTGAACAAGAATAGGAAAATTACCAATAACAAGGTCAATAATCGAAAGATTCTTCCAAGACTTCGCATACCTAGGGAAACCTCTTTCAATGTTGCTCCTAATCAGAACCTTCCAAGGATCATTGCCATCAAGGGAGTGAAAGATCCACTTGGCGGCAAGGGCTACCCCTTGGAGCTTGAGATCCTTCAAACCAAGCCCCCGGAGCAGCTTATTGACATGACACCAGTCCCACTTGACAACATGCATCTTCTTTTTCCCTTTGCCATCCGACCAGAGAAAGCTTCTAACCGCCTTTTGAATCTCAAGGATTTGGTAGTTACTAAACATCCAAGCAGAAGAATAGTAAATGTTATAGGATGAAAGGATTTTCTGACAGACCTGGATTCTGCCGGCCAAAGAAAGGGTTCTATTATGCCATTTATTCAGCTTTTTGAAAATCTTATCTTTAATCCATGCCCACATGTCATTAAGGGAGGGGTCAATGGAGAAGGGGATGCCAAGGTAGCGCACAATCTTGTGCGGGCCACCCCACTGAAAGTCATAGTTTTTAAACTAGTCAGGGGGGATCACATCCCAACCAAGACAAATAGATTTGGAGTGTGAAAGCCTTGCCCCGAAGATCTTACAAAACAGGTTGAGTTTGGAGGTCAAGACCTCAAAATTCTCAAGTCTAGCATCAAAGAAGATAGCAGTATCATCAGCAAACTGACAATTTAAGAGCTCCTCATTATTGGGAAGAGTTATACCTTTGACAGCAGGGGAGAGAGAATTATCTCTCAGGATGTAAAAAAGGGCTTCAGAAGCGATAACGAAAAGGGCCGGAGCCAAGGGGCAGCCTTGCCTAATCGATCTACCAAGGGGGAAGGAGGAAAAAAGTGAGCCATTAATATCAATCTGGGCTGAAGCATCTTTGAGCAGAGTCTTAACAGAGTTACATAACATTCTAGGAAAGCCGAAGGCCTCCAGCATCATGGTGATGAAATTCCATTCCACCCTGTCGTAGGCTTTTTCAAAGTCAAGAAGGAACATGGCAGAGTTTTGTTGGGAGTGCTTGGACCAGTTCATGGCTTCCCAACTAGTTATCAGGTTTTCAAGGATATACCTGCCTTTGATAAAACCAGTCTGGGTAGAGCAGACAAACTTGGGGAGGATGTTCTCAATTCTGAGCGGCAGAATTTTGGCAAAAATTTTGTAGGAAACATTGAGGAGGGTAATAGGTCTCCAGTTTTTGATGAGGGCCTTATCTCCATCTTTGGGTATCATCTTAATAATACCTTTATTAATGGAGCATCCTACAGATCCCCTCTCAAGGGCCTCTGAATACAGATCAAGAAGATCATGGCACATCCAGCCAATGTTGGCCTTATAAAACTCCGCTGGGAGACCATCCAGTCCGGGGGCCTTATCCTTGCGGAGAGAGTTAATAGCTTTTTCAATTTCCTCTATAGAGAGGTCTTTGGACAGCTGATTGGCTTCATCAGCGGAGATCTTGCTAGGGATAAGAGAGCACACATGTTGTCTGAGGGACGAGGCCTCTTCTGAATCTTCAGAGGCAAAGAGATTCTGATAAAATTTAACAAAGGACTCCTTAATATTATCAAGGTTAGTTATCTCCTGGTTATCAACCACAATTTTCTCAATATTCTCATTAATATGCTTATGCTTAAGGAGATTGAAAAAGAATTTAGAACCCCTGTCACCAAATTGCAACCAGTGCACACGGGATCTAATCCTGGCTCCATTAATTTTAAGTTGTTGGTGCTGTCTAAGGGCATCCTTAGCTTTGATAAGATGAGAGGCGAGATCACAGTCAGAGGGGTTAGCTTGAATGTTGGACTCGGCTAAGTATAGATCAGAGGAAAGGCATTTTTTGGCATATCTATAATCTTTCGCTCTTTTTTGCCCGATGGTCTTAAGCAGCTTTTGCCAGGCAAGGATGTTCTTATTCCATCTATCAAGATGAGAGCAGGAGGGAAGAGTATTTCTGTTAATAAGTTTAATGATGTGAATGGCAGCAAGAGTGTCTTCATCTTTCAGGAGGCTAGTGTTTAGAGTGAACTTAGCATTTGAATTTTTGCACTGGAGAGGAGAGCTGTTAAAAGTAATGTGGGAGGAAATGGGATGGTGGTCGGAGAGGGAGGTGGGGGAGACGAGAACAAGGTATGCCAAATTCTGGGATTAGTATCCTTAGATCCAGCCAAGGGGTCAAAGAGGAGTTTGGTATTTATCATTCAGTTCCAGTGAGTTTTCTCCAGATCTTTCCAAGCAAAAGGAAGCCCACCAAGTTTTTCCTCTTGGGCCTCTATCATATTGAAATCTCCGCCGATAAACCAGGGTATATTAGGAAGCGCAGCAATCCAGTCCCAGAGACTCGCACGCTCCCTGAAGTCATTCGAGGCATAGATAGAGCATATTCCAAAGACATTATTCTTGTGGTTAAGAGTGACCCAGACCGCTCTGTTACAAGGGGAAATCCCATGATTAGTGATATAATTCTCCCATCTGGGGCTGATCAGGAGAGCAACCCCACCCCTACCCCTATCATGGTTGGTATAGAGTTTGATGGCATCCTTCCAAAGGAAATTGAGGTTGGAATCTAGAGAGTATCCAATAGCTTTAATCTCTTGAAGCATAAGGACATCCATAGACTTGCAGGTATCAAGAAATCTTTTGATGGTCCACCGTCTGTCAGGGGATTCCAAGCCCCTAATATTCCAAGAGACACAATTCATGGGGAAACATTTGGTTGGGGGCACCGTTTTCGGTAGGACTTTGATATTGTACTGAGGCATTGTTATGAATGTCCCTAAGCACCTTCTTGGAGGGGTTCTTATTCTTGGAGCCTAGCTTCCTTCCCCTGCGTTTATACAGAGTACAGGCATCTTTAAATTCTTCTTCATTATCAGACTCCTCAGGAGCTAAAAAATTCATATCTATGATATTTTTGCCAGTGTGCCTACCAGTATCGGAGGGGTAAATACTAGCGGGGATGATCTCAAGCAGGCAGTCATCACCAAGTTCGCGAAAGAGTTTGGGGGGGACACTGGGCTGAGGAGGAGGGTCAGAGCAACAAGCATCTTTTTCCACTAAGGCTAAGCACGAGGTGTGGGAAACATTCAAGGTTTCACTTCCACAGGGTTCGCCGGGGAAGACTGAGCCAGGGGAGGGCTGAGAGATGAGGGGGGAGGGGTTCTCTGAAGATGCCACCGATTGCTTCGAAGACTTCTGTCTTCTTTTATTGGAAACCTTGGCCACAGTAAGGGGCCCTAGAGTAAGATCACAGTGCGCCAGGGATAAAGGGGCAACCGGGAGAGATGCTGGGGAGGGGATAGGAGGAGGGGGCGGGGAGAAGGTGGTCAGCAGGGGAGAGGGTTGAGAGGGAGTGACAACATCGGAGGGTTTATTACAGGAGGGGTTCGTGCTACAACTGTCCAAATTAGGAGGGTCCCGGATATCCGCGGCCTTGGGTTGCGAGGATTTCCTTTTGATAATGGGGCAATCTTTTCTCAAATGACCTTCACCGCGACACAGGAAGCATGAATTTAGCCCTCCGAGGATTTCAATAGGGTGGGAGAATTTATCTTGTGAGATGCAAATGTTAAGCTCAGACGAAATGTCAAGCCCCAGGTTCAACGAAATGAGGATTCTTGCATCCATATGAGGGACCAAATGGACAGTATCGTCCATTCGAATGATCTTGCCGAGTGGTTCAAGCACTTGCAGGAGAAAGCGCCATAAGAAGGGTGGTAAATGTTTAACCAAGATCCAGCGAGGGGCGGAAAGCGCCATAACTTCCTCGTGGATGGCCTCGGGCGACCAAGCCAAGGCCCGAAAGGAGGTAGATCCAACCGACCAGTATTTTTTTTGAGCACTTCGGTCTGAGCTTCGTGTTTACAAAAAAATATAATAAACAATCCTTTCTGAATTTGACGACAGAAAGAAATATGAAATCCAAGTTTCAAGTTCCACTAATTATGAAACCAATCATCAAGAAACTTCCTAGGCGGACATTTATCAACTTCCACAGCAGAGAAGAAAATGGCAAAGTTCCTTAACCTATTCTTCTCCTTACCAATTTCTTCTAGCATTTCAGGATTAGGGGAAATGGAGAAAGAAAGCGGAGCAACATCCGAAATCTTACCGGGGTCGGCGGCTTCATTTGAATTTGTGAGAGAAAACCTTGCGCCCTTGTTGACAGGGTTCCCAGCGTTCGTCACTGCCTCGGAGAAGGATTTAGGTTTTGAACGCAACGAGTTAGGGATGAGGTTATCTAGAAACGGAGTTTCAGGATTCATCGAAACCCTCGGTATCGACGAGGAGGAATTAGGTGGTACGACCTCTGCCGAACGGTAGAGGGGAGGAGAGGCTGAATCAATTGACATTAATGCATATTAAAGAGGGCGAGAAACAAGAAAAAGAATGAGTACACCTATGCAGCCCCGTCACCGGGGGTAGGCAGTAGCCAGCCGCCAAGGAAACTGGAGCCCGAAAAACGTCAGAGCGCGCCAGAGCCGAAAAATTGAAAACTACATCTAAGACTAAGCATCAGTATGAATTGTTCTTCTATACATAATTTTTTAATTTAAAAGTAATTATATATGTGCATTTATTATGAAAAGATATTATATATTTAAGTTGCTATATTTTTGCACAATAAAAACATTAGTAAAGTCTTAAATTTATAATATTTCTTCATATGTGAGTGATTTTTCCTTTTTGAAATGTTTCCATTTTTGAAAAAATATGAATATTTGTTTATGTATAATAGTAAATTTAGAATCCTTTTTTATTTAATTTCTATTTTTTAATTTTAAATACATTAATTTAAAAATTCAAAAAGAACAATTGTTTTTATTCTTTTAAAATTTTATTTTAAAATTTTAAGTATATTAATTTAGAAAATTATATTGTTGATAAGGGTGTGGTTCAGTGGTCAAGTTGCTTGGTTGTAGTGATGGCCACCATGGTTCAAACCCTTGTTTGGCCAAAGAGCTTGCAAGTCTTGTGTCTTTGTATCTTATCTTTATAAATAATAATATTTTTTACTAGAGAAGATTACTTAAATAAATCTACATAAAAAATAAAGGAATATCTTGTTTAGACAACTGCTACTACTCGAAAGAATGGTTAAAATCATGAACCTTAATGCAAAGAAATAAGCAATCTTCTAAGTAACAACAATATTATCATTTATTAAAATTAATTCTCTAGATACCTGATCATGAGAAATAATATAAGGACATCACTATAATTGCATGACTAAATTCCCACTATCATTATAAGAAACTTCTGTGAAAATATATTCTTCAAGTTTATTGTAGCAGTCTTGACTCTTGAGCAAAGTTAATGAAGAAAGCCCTTGTTTTGCAAGCTACAACTATATCAACCAGGCACTTCTTCATTAGTGTGAATTAAAGCCCAAGTTCTCTCATCTTCTCATTAGATAATTTGTAAGACTATTTCATCAAATTTTTCTAGCCAGAACACCTATAAAGATAGTGAGCAGAAAGAAGCATTAGTTGAATTGATTGACATAATTGATGGGAATCACAAAGGGGGGACACAAAGAGACAACAAGAATAACTAAGCACTATAAATTCATCAAATTTATAGGCGCCAACAATGGCTCTTGTTTGGGGATAGATGCTTTAAGAGACATACTTTAAAAAAAGTAGGGTTTCAGGAATTATCCATGCACTAGAAATTCCAAAAATTTGCCATTTAAGCTTTGCAGGAAGTATGAATTTTCACCATGGGTGTTTGCAACAAGATATGGGCCAACCTAAAGGGCATCAAAATTTCCATGCTTCCCTTTATCTTGAGATTTAAAATTCCACATTAGTACCATGTTATATGTTTCAAACTTTCTAGTTGATGCTCTTTTGTCAAAGAGACACTTGACTTGATGTTGTTGTTTGATGTTTCTTTGTTGTGCTAACCTTCTAGACTCATCCAACTCTTTGAGTTGATTCATTCTATTTGTCATAGCATCAAAAATATTTTCATCATTTTCCTAGATGAATTTGTAAATAGGTAATAGTTTTCTTATAGGAATTCTTTCTTCTAACCCATACACCAACTCATTGGGAGATTTTCCAGTGGCCATTTTTATTGTCACCCTATTAGCCCAAAGTGCATATCTAAGCTTGGCATCTGAGGATTTTTTATTTCTCCCTAACGTTCTTTTCACATTTTTCATCAAGATTTTGTTGCTTGATTTGATTTTCCATTTCCTTGTGGATGGTACGGAGATGAGTAAAACAAGTTTATTCCATATTGGTGGTAGAAAGTTGTAAACTCTTTAGATCTAAAGCACATTGCATTATCTATAATCAACTTAATTGGTACTCCAAGTCTGATGATAATAATTCCCAATATGAATTCCACTACAACCTTGCTTGTGGATTTCTTAGTAGGGATGTCCTCAAACCAATTAGTAAAGTAATGTGTTTCTACTAAGATCCATTTATGCCCACCAATAGACCTTTTTGTGATTAGTCCAATGAAATAAATACCCCATTGTGGAAAAGGGGCCTCTATAGAAATTGGTCTTAAAGGTAAAGCTCCAAAATATTTCAACTTTCTAGAGAACTTTTGGTATGCTTCACACTTCCTTACCAGCTTTCATGTCATCAAAAAGATTGGACCAACAATAACCAGATCTTAAAATATTGTGTGCAGTTGTATTGGCTATAAAATATCCTCCGCATACTCCACTATGTATTTCATCAAGGATTTTGGTATCCTATTCCTCATCCACACACTTAAGAAAAATACCATCTATATTTCTCCAATATAACTCAATTTACAACACAAGATATTTGATAGGATGTAGTTTAAGAGTCCTCTTCTGACTAGTCATTCATATTCTTAGGACATGAAATATTCAAGTAATGTATAATATCTTTGTACCAAGGAGATGATTGTAGCTTGCAATCCTTTGAGGTTGTTCTTATCTCCAAATTATTTATCTAATTCACTTCTAGGTTTGACTCAACCATAAGCCTAGCCAATCCTTGTCCTCTAATAAGCTTAGTAATTTGAATATCAATGTTCAATCCTTAGATCTTATTGATCCACCTACACCTCTTTGTTACTTCTTGCTAAGTAAATATGATGAGGGCACGACCCGAGACACAGAAAATAACCCACAAACAAGAGAATAATTTTATTATTCAGAAAATGAAACTTCTTACATGCAGAGGATCTCAAATCCCCAAGTTTTACAACACATGTAAGTTATAGAAAGCTACAGAATCACCCTTTCGCAATATGTGAGCTTGTCCCCAAAAAGTTATACAAAAATTAGTCTAAACCCGCCCATAAATATAGCTCATCTTTTGTTTGGAGCCAAAACAACATTCAAATTTGAGTTTAGGTGGTTTGGCGCCAAAAAATTACAACTTGAAATTCAAATTTCAAAAGAATATTTGCAATTGTATCTTCTAGAAACTGCGCCAACTTCCCGGGGCCATAACTTTTGATCCAGGGCTCTGATTTGTGAACCGTTTGAACCATTGGAAATTTCTCGAAGTCAAGAACATGCTCAAAACTTGCTATGCCAATTTTGGCAAGTTTCAGGGCCATTCCGGAAGCTCTAAGTGCCTCAAATCCAACTCGAAAGATTTTCAGGTGCAAATCTGGGAAACTAAAATTGCAATATCTTTCAACCCAAGAATAGAAAATAAAAACCGTAAATTGGGAGTTTCATTATGATGAAAAGGGTATCCAAAAATGTAAAAAAAACTAAAAAATGATAAACTTGAAATTTAACTATTTTTGGGTGATGCAAGATTGTCCTTACAACACTAGATGCTCCTGCATCAGACACCCAGGGTAATTTGAGAAGTGACCCCGTCACGTCTCATATGGTTGAGGAAAACCCAACCGGTCAACTGCTGCCTTAGATAGCCAAGATGAATCTTCCACAGGCCTTCCTCTCCATTTCACCAGATATTCTTCATATTGCCTGTTTCTGGTACTCCTTCCCACACGACTATCCAAGATTTTCTCAATCTCATCCTTTTCTAAAGTAGATGCTGGAATCCCACACTGTTGCATCATTGGTACTTCCTCTACGCCACCTTCATGATACTCTATCAAATTAGAAATGTTGAACACAGGGGAAATGTTGAATCCATCCAGCAACTCTACCTCATATGCATTCCCTGAATCATGCTTCTTTAAAATTTTACAGGGACTGAACTTCTTCATCTTCAATTTTTTATATGTTCCCACTAAAAACCTTTCTTTCCTCAAGTGGACCATCACTTCATCACCAATCTGAAACTCCTTATACCTCCACTTTTGATCTGCCTTAGCCTTATACTGCATATTTATCTTGTTAATATGTTCTCTTACCTTCTCATGTATATCTTTGATGTGTTCTGCAAAATATTTAGCTTCAACACTTATTTTCTTCTCTTGGTCCATCTTCCTCAATTTTGGAGCTGTTCTGGGGCTACCTTCATACACAATATGGAATGGGGATCTACCTATGCTTCTGTTGATAGAATTCTTGTAAGAAAATTCTGCCTAGGGTAAGATCAAGTCCCATCCGTTGGGTTTATCTCCTACCAAACATCTTAGTAGGTTACCCAGACTCCTGTTAACAACCTCTGTCTGCCCATCTGTTTGTGGATGGTGTGCAGAACTGAACTTCAACTCTGTCTTCAGCTTCTTCCACAAGGTCCTCCAAACGTACCCCACAAATTTGATGTCCGATCTGAAACAATACTCTTTGGCAGACCATGTAGCCTCACCACCTCTTTGAAGAACAAGTCAGCAATGTGGACATCATGGGTCTTCGGCATGGAATGAAATGTGCCATCTTGAAAAACCTATCAACCACCACAAAGACTGAATCATTCCTTGTTGTGTCCTTGGAAAACCAAGAACAAAGTCCATACTTATATCCTCCCATGGCCTCTCTGGTATAGGTAAGGGCTAATATAAGCTGATACGGCTCACTCCTTTAGCCATCGACATACCCTAGCACTTTGTACAAACTTCTTCACATCTTGTGACAACAAGCGAGGCCAATAATAATCTCACGGATAATGGCAATGGTCTTATCCCGACCAAAATATCCCGCCATTCCTCCACTATGCTTCTCCTTTATCAGGTTCTCCCTCATGGAACTCCTCGGGATACACAATTGACTTCCCTTAAATAACATGCCATCTTGGATTATGAAATCTAGCTACCTTGTCCTATCGCAGGTTCCTTGCAAGCTTTCCAAGCCTCTCAAAATGGGATCTTTTGCATACACTGTCTTGAGTTCATTGAACCCAACCACTTCAATCTGCATCTTTGTCATCAATGTATGCCTCCTACTTAAGGCATCTACAACCCTATTTGACTTCCCACTCCTATGTTTCAAAACAAAGGTATAACTCTGTAAAAACTCTACCCATTTCATATGCCTTTGATTTTATTTTTCCTAACTATTTAGGTACTGCAAGGCCTGATAATCAGTATATAGAACAAATCCCTTCAACAACAAATAATGTCTCCATTTCTTTAATGCTTGAACTATTGCATAAAATTCCTGATCATATACAGAATACTTTCTCTTGGCATCATTTTAACTTTTCACTGAAATAGGCAATGGGCTTACCTTCTTGGCTCAATACTGCTCCAATGGCACAACCACTGGCATCACAATCCACCTGAAAATACCTTGTTGAAATCCGGGAGGGCTAGAATAGGTTGCTCTGTCACCTTCTGCTTCAACAGTTCAAAACTTTTTGCCGCTTCAGTGCTCCACTTGAATTCTTTTCTATCCCCTCTCATTGTTTCAGTTAGGGGTCCACAAATACTACTGAAGTTTCTAATGAACTTTTTATAAAAACTAGCCAAAAGATAATAACAATGTACATCCACTGCAAATGCCTAAGGTGCAATATTATAAGGAATCATTAGTACCTGTATTCCAAAATAAAAATGGTTTTATTGGCAGCCATCATTATTTTCTTTCGATACAACTTTCAATTTACTTATTATAAAAAAAACATTTATTATTATTTTTAATTAATTCAATTATTTATTTTAATGATTGAGATTTAATCTCTGATAAATGTTATTTAAAAAAAGATTTTTATGAGCTAGATTCTCACCTCCCCTAATACAAGTGTATAACTACTCCCGGCGTAATTGTTGCTTGGACTCGGCATAGCATACCAATGGGGAGCGATTGTTTATCTTTACGTCATTGGATTGCTTTCACAAGGCACGCGTAGCAAATCAACGCGGAGTCAAGTCTGTCCACCGTCGTAAGTCATTGTATTACGTACCAAGTCTTGTGTCATTGTATTGGTTGAGTCAAGACGGCGTAATGACAATGAATCTTTAACAACCTTACTAAATAAAGTGGCCACACCCTGGATGGCTTGTTACGAAATGGAGGGCATGCAAATGAGCGAAAGTATGTTGATTCAAAAGCTGTGGCTAAGCTTGGCTTTGGCATTCGCATTAACCACTACCACCGCAATACCCATTCACAACAACTCCTATTCTCCGCATGTCTCTGCTTTACATAGCCCTACCATGGATGGAATGTTTTCTGTCGTGAAAGGCCGTATGCTACTCCACGAAGGCGACGAAGATGTTTCTGAGAAGAGGGACGTGGAAGCCCTACTCTCTTTCAGAAATGGCATTACAGCCGACCCCATGCAGTCGCTTTCCAACTGGGCTTCAAACAATTCAAGAAACATGTGCTCGTGGAATGGTGTTTGGTGCAGAAAGCATACCCACAGAGTGGTGGCCATCATTCTCCCTCAACTGGAATTGGAAGGTACCATTTCTCCCTCCGTAGGGAACCTATCCTTGCTGCACACTTTGAATCTTTCAAGCAATGCTTTGAGGGGAGGGATTCCACCTGAGCTTGGCCAACTGAAAGCGTTGAGGATTCTCGACCTCAAGTCAAATTGGCTGATGGGTTCCATACCCATATCTCTCGCTAATTGCACACGCCTTCAGTGGATCAGACTTTCAATCAACAACTTGACAGGGAGTATACCGAAAGAATTTGGTGGCTTGGTCAACTTACAGCATCTCCGCTTGTCCTACAATATTCTGGATGGAAGTATTCCAAATTCTCTAGGGAAGTGCACGTCTCTCCTTGATTTGGTCCTTGGCTATAACAGTCTCACAGGTAGCATCCCTCCTCTCAGTAATTGCTCTGATTTATCCATTATTGACTTTCCGCACAACTTCTTGATTGGTGGCATCCCGTCTGAACTGGGGAGGTTGCAGAAATTACAAAGCATTGGCCTACACTCTAACAGGTTGGGGTCTGCAATCCCTAGAGCTCTGGGTAATTGTTCTTCACTTGAGGTACTGTTTCTGGGGGATAACTCGCTGACTGGCAATATACCACCTGAACTAGGAAATTTGAAACTGCTTGTCCAATTATCTCTGTATGGCCCAGGCAATATTACAGGCTCTATCCCGGAAGAAATAGGAAACTGTAGCAATCTTGTGTGGCTTGATGTTGGATCAAACCACGTAATGAACGGACCCCTGCCTCTAAGTATCTCCAAGCTACCCCTCTCAACTCTTTCCTTAATTACTAACAATTTTGGAGGGATAATTCCAGAAGTCATCTTCAATCTTACAAAACTAACTTACTTAGATCTGGCCATAAACAATTTCAGTGGACCCATTCCTGATGGCATTGGAAATTTGACAGAGTTAACAATGTTAAATCTGGGCTCAAACATTTAACAGGCCCCATACCCCAAGCAATAACTAGATGCACCAAGCTTGAAATACTTCACATGGACATTAACCAATTGACAGGGTTAGTTCCCGAGGCTATAGGAAACCTCCAACATTTAAAAGACCTTAATTTGAATTCAAACAATTTGACAGGCCTAATTCCTGAGTCCATTGGAATGATCCAATCTTTACAATACCTAGTTCTCAATTTTAACAATTTCACTGGGCCTATACCACATAGTATTGGTCAACTCAAGAGCCTTACCCAGCTGTTGCTCCTGGGCAATAACATTTCCGGGAGTATTCCTGAAACTATAAGTGGTTTGGTCTCGCTGCAGGAGTTAGATATGTCAGATAACAGCTTGGACGGAATGATTCCCGAGGGTATAACTAATTGCACTGCACTCAAGCGCTTAATTTTGTCTAAAAATAATCTGAGTGGAAAGATTCCACCCTCTATCGGAAAATGCAAATTAATGACAGAGTTGGTATTATCCAGCAACTCATTGTCGGGTACAATTCCCTCCACACTAATCAACTGCACATCTTTAGTGAAGATAAAACTGTCGGACAATTTCTTCAATGGAAATTTAGATATGAATTATTCTTCTTCTTTAGAAGTTTTGTCTGCAAGCTCGAATAGCTTTTCCGGGACTCTGCCTGCATCGATGGCAAACTGTAAGGAGCTTCAGCTTTTAGATTTCAGAAGGAACCATTTGGTTGGTGAGCTTCCATGGTATCTGGCGGATTTTAAGAAATTGAGAGTTTTGAGCCTGGGGTATAATGAGCTTCACGGTAGTCTTCCTGCATGGATGGCAAACCTCACCAATTTGCAGGTGTTGGATTTATCAAACAATAAGTTTGATGGAGGAATACCCCCTAATCTTGAGAATCTCCAGGGGTTTGAGATTCTTGGAAATACGAAACTGAGTGGAAACACACTGTATGAGGACATACCAACGGTAATAAAAGGAATTGAGTACAGGCTGGAATATGTACTGGCAGCAAACACCCTACTTGACTTATCGGGTAACAATCTCAGCGGGCAGATACCAAAAAGCATAGGGAGTTTGAGTAGCCTAAGATTACTAAATCTTTCTGGAAACCAGTTGGAAGGTGAGATACCAGCTACCCTTGGGCAGATATCGACTCTGGAGCAGTTGGATTTGTCTAAAAATAAGCTTGCAGGGCGAATTCCTGAGGAGCTTTCTGTATTGTTCAAGCTGGCCTACTTGGATGTATCTTCTAACAGGCTTTGTGGACGGATACCCGGAGGAACGCAGTTCGATACATTCACTGCCAAGTCATTCCAGAAAAATCTTCCATGTTTATGCGGGGGTCCTCTACAGAGTTGCAGCCCAAAGAACAAAACTCCTGTAGTCCCATCGGCATCGCCTTCAGCGAAGAAAGTCAAATCAATATTTGCTACAATTGATGAAAAGGTGTCTATGATTGCTGTAGGGTTGGGCTTCGGGATTGCATTCGGTGGAACAATATCAGTTATCGTATGGTGGGACAGACTTTGGCTTCGCATTGGAGCCCTCAAAATCAGAGCCTTCTATGGAGTTGCGGGTTCCCAAACGTGCAGTTGGAGTTTGAACTACAGCCCTCGGTTTACATTTCACACATCCACATCCACATCCACAGCCACTGGTTAGTTGCTCCGTCTATTCTTCAGTTTCAGAAGCTTTTTGGTTTCATCTCACTCATTGAAAGAATTATCAGTTTCATTAACAGGGTTTGCCTTGCAAATAACAACTAGTTGGAAGAGGGAGCCTACTGCGGTGTAGGATTATGTTTGAATGTATAATTTTTGGGGTAAAATCTATGCATATGGGTTTGATGTAGGATAAGCAATATGAAAATTAAAGGCTAAATTCTAACTCTTGGGATCTCTAGAGTGCAATTTAGTCAAGGCTCATGTTAATATGTAGAAACATGAAATTTTGACACTACTCATTGCATTTGGTGATAAATGGTTCAAAATGGGGCATAAAGTGCTAGATATTTCTTTTTAGATCTCACATTTTTCCTATTGTAACTTACATGTGAATTACTACAAATCCTGCATGTTAAAGTTAAAAATAATCAACATGAACATAGATAACAATTTTCACTTGAACCATCAATTTTGCTTGTTCTATGTGCTTCTCTTGCACTCTTAGGGTTTTTTACCTAAAAGGAGAGAGATAGAACCCAAAAATTGGAGTGGTTCACTCAAACTAAGGTATGTGTGATCTAATTATGACTAAATACAATGATCTAAATGCAGATAATTGATAAAATTGATTGATTATGAATGTAAAACTAATAAAATATGCAATGTTTGAAAACACAGTGATGTTTGCAAAAACACTTAGAAATGAATAGTTAACTATAACAAAAATGGATGAAACTAAAAGTGTGCACCTGAGATGTTGATGTAGACTAGAAATGACTTTTGGAATGCTAATAATCATATTTTTTAGGTTTGGTGGGACTCATTCACCATTTTGGGCAAATCAATCCTAGTTCTGTGAAACTATTATGGAGCCCATTTCAGACAAATGAGTATCCAAAAATGCAAAAAAACAAAAATAAATCTTGGAAATGGGACTCATTCACCACTAATAGTGAATGAGTCCACTTTTGAATTTTTGAAGATTCAAAAGTGGGAATAGGAGCCTTTGGTCTGCACTTTTTGCTTCTCTAGGTGTCTAGTTCTGAAATTGTCAAATTCAGGCCTAAAAGTGACTTTTTGTTGATATTTTTCCTTGTTCAACAAGTAGATGTATTAAAAAACTTTGCAACTTTATCATCAATGATTTATAAGCTTCCAAGATGCCTAAATCTGCAAACAAACAAGAAAAGGAGGAGAAATGTTGGATGTTAGGGCATGGGGGTTTGCCTTGGTTAAACCCCTTTATAGGTAATTAAACCAAAATAGAGAAATAATTTAATGAAGCATGTAACAATGGATTCAATACCTATCCACAAAGATTGATCTTGAATTTCTACAAAGAAACATGAAGAATCTGCACTTGAATGTCCTTGGAAGCTTTCTTGATGACTTAGAACACAAATACCCTAAATTGCTTGACTTGAGGGAGAAGATAGATGATGAATGAATGATGAGATATGTGTGTATGAGTTAAGAGATTATGAATTATAGCTTAGAGACTTAATTTTATAGGCAATCCACTTTATTTTCTCGTTAATTGGATCCCGAAGGCTGACATGAAGAAAAATAAAAGTGAAATTCCAAAAAATTTCACTCAAAAGTAAAAAATGGCCCAAATGGGACTCATTCACCACCCTGGGTGAATCAATCCCACCTAGCAGGGACTCATTCACCACTAGTGGTGAATCAGTCCTAGTAGGGCCCATTTTCCAGCTAGGATGTTAGGAAGCAAGGAAATAAGGTCTATATGATGACTTTGTTGGGTATTTCATCAGATATTGCCTCACGATGCACAATATGGGTCATAAGGGCCTATTAGTGATGATGTAAAGAGTAATTAGGGCTTGGGACTCAAAATTCAATGTGAAAGTGTGATTAAATACACTTTACAACACTAAAATGAGGACCACTTAGCCTAGGAAGGAACAACATCCAATGTGAATGTGTAGGACACATTATGTAGCACTAGATTAACATTAAGTTTTTTTTACAAGCCTTCTAGATTAATGTGAAGATGCAATTTAATATATTTTATAATTTTGAATTAGGGAGAAATGGGTCCATTTAGTCTAGAGAGGCGTGAAAGTATTTTACAACACTTTACAACACATTTACAAGACATCGTTAAATGCATTTGAAAGGGTCCAAGACCTAGTGTGGATGTGAAAAACTTCTCACAACACCAAATCAATTCCTTATTAAGTCTGATTTATCATCAATTATTCCCCAAATCAATCAAGTTGTCTTTTTTCTATAGTACAACACTCATGTTCAATTGATATAGATATAGAAAAATATAATTCATGTGCTCCTTTTAATGAATATTATGTCTAGGAACATGTAAGAATAAATTACTATGAATATCATCTATCAAAAATCTAAAACTAACATTAACAACTACTTAAAAATGTCAATGAAAGAAAATGATTCAAGTAAAAAGAGATATATAGATAGAAAGGATCCCACAACAAGAAAAACTAATAAAAATGGTTGTGAAGAAGATTACACATGAATATTCCTATGTAGGATCATATATACAAACTTATAAATATGGTTGTGAAGAATCCTCCACTTGAATATTGTTGAATGAACAAGATAGCTAAGAGGGGGGTGAATCAAGTGTAGCAAATTAAAAATTCAAAACTCTCAATAGTAATCAAATCCACATGCATTCATTAAAACCTTATTCTGTTAAAGTGATTAAACACAAAATGTACATTAAAAAATGAAATAAAAACACCATACACAAGAGAACACCATATTTACGAGGAAAACCAAATGAGGAAAAAACCACAGTGCATATTAGCTCACAATATAAGTAATTGTAAAATTGGTTCAAGGGCTCACTGCTAGAATAGAACATACTATCAAAAAAGTCTCATAGTTAGGGCTCATTACCATAGAAAGAACACAAGAAGATAGAAGAGAAATGTTACACAGAGAAAAAATTCTCAAAGAAACAAGGAATCCACCACAAATGCTCCAACACTTTCATAGCCTTGCATGAAAGATTTGAGACACCTTCAGCTCACTGCCTTCAAAAATCTAATACTTTGAAATCTGCATTGCTCTACTCAAATTCACATCATACACATCACTCGCATCGATTGCATATCTATCTTGTCTCTCTCTTACATCTTACAACAACATTACTCTTATTTATATCAACCTCAACCTCAAAAACCTTCTCCAAGGTCGGTAACTATCTGTTACACTTGCAAATTCAAATTAAGTTGATGCCTAAACATTCTTGTGGTGGATAGGAATGAAGGTGACCCATATAAATCCTTAATTAGGAACCAAATAAATCCTAGCACACCTCAATACACTTTCATACACTTTGCATGTAGTGCTAACATAGGGTTGGCCAATACCCATGCTAAACACCATAAACATTAAGTACACACTTACATTGAATTAATATGAAACTTCTAGAAAAAAAAATTCACTTGAACATGATCTAGAATAAACCTCGAACCACCTGAGATCCAACAAAGACTTCAACCCAAAACATCTAGCAAACCTTATTCGCACACTGACGCATGAAACACACATTATACTGTACCAAATCAAGTGAAACCTTGAATATCGAAAGATAAAAACATTATAAGAATATTCCTAAATCCACACAACCTGAAGCCAAACTGTGGAGAAACACAGAACAAAAACATTTCTCCCAAGGCATAGAAAACATCACTAAATAACTAGTTCACACACTGGTGAAAATATCTTACTTTGTACAATGATCCAGAAACCTAAATTATGAATATAGAAACCTCTAACAACCTTGAACAACATATCAGATCCACATAGGCATAGTATCAACATAGAAGAAATGTGGAGTACATCCTAGAGCACATTCTGAACACATGCACAACACTATTTTCTCTATTTATCAAATTTTCTCAAAAGCACTTGGAAACCAAGTACTAGAGACATCATCTCAGCTCATTACTTCATTCCAACCAAAAACTGTAACCTAAAGATGCTCCATTTACTCACAACACTTCCTCAATATCTCAACTACATATGCACAACCTACAACAACCTATTTTCCTCTTTTTCACAATTTTCTTAATATCCTCAACATCTTCATCATGCAACAAACTTTCCAAACACATAGTTGACATCAATGAAAACAACAGCCTGTTGGTTTCCTATTGACATCAATGAAAACACCTACATACTTGCAAAAAATATGTCTATGAAATTCCTACATAAGAACTAATAATTTTGGCTATGAAGAATATTGCACATTAATATAGTTGGGAAAGATCTGTCATAATAATTAGATATATTCACTATAATAAAAATCAACAAATAATGGTAGTGATATTATGTCCCTTTAATCGGTAGTAGGAAAAGGAACCAACATGTTATAGAAGAGGAGAATAGTAAGGTAAAGTTCATTAATCATGTAATAATTCCATGAATAGTATCACAGGTGATAAAAAAAATACTAAAATAATAAGATGTATTCCTAGAAGCACCTTTATACAAGGGGATGAGTTGCCCCAATGTTAAGGGTAATAAAAAAATCTAATATCTAAAATAGGTAAAATAGATTACTATTTATTAAATTAAATTGCCTTCACCACAATGTGTTTTAATTAAACTAATCAAACATGGAAATTTAATTGATTTGACTATACACATTGGAGCTAGGAGGAAGAATAAATAGAAAAATATTCTATTTTAAATATGAAAATTAAAAAGGATGCTAAGGAATGTAAAAAAATGGTATAAAATTTTAGAAATGGATATTTGTTTAAAATGAAAATCTTGATGAAGATTTAGGAAAAGATGATAAAAAATTATTGTCATTCTTACACAACATCACAAGTGTAATATAGTGACTTGCAATGTGTTTTAGCATTTAATATTTATAGAAAGGTATGGAAGCCATATTGAGTAGAAACACACAAAGAACCAAGTTACATTAAACATATAACAAAGTAATAATTTCTTTGAGAAATTTAAACAATTTAGAGGAATTAGAATTAATATATAAAGAAAATACAAGACAAGGTAAGAAATATGCAAACCATTGAGTTGAAGTGTATATACTAAAGAACAAACCCAAAGAATACCTAGATAGCTAAGACAAAGGGAAAGGGTATGGTTACTTGGAAACTTGCTAAATGGTCAAACCTCATATATGATATTTTAACCTCCTTAGACATTCAAATAGAAATATATAATGGATTTAGTTGTGCTCTTTATCTAATGTGTACCAAGAACTAAAATCTAGACTTAAGAATAGTAATATAAATGATATAAGAAATAATATACGTGATTATTATTATCTCTAGTAATATAAATGATATAAGAAATAATATACATGATTATTATTATCTCTATATGCATGAAAGTGAGTTAGGAGATGTAGAGCAAAGAATTATTAAAGAAATAATACAAAAAAATAAGAAAGAAAGATAGAAATAAAAATATACTCTCATAAGAAAGTAGAGTTTAATGGGATGTAGAAAGATACACAACGATGATACAAAATGCCCACAAAACTAAAAAAAAGTATATAGGAAACTTGGGAATTTAGAAGATTCGATATCCAAAATATTGTTCCATCCTTGAAAATAGAGAAGGAATAATAATTTTAAAATCACAAATATACAAGATGTTATTTTTATCAAAGTGATAAGAAGATAATTTTTTGGGGGTACACAGATGCTTTTATAAAGAGATGTTATATAGAGATTTGATAAAAAAAAATTGTCTACTAAGGTTCTTGAAGAATGGTTGTAAAAATGCATAATATAGGAAAAAATACAACTACATGGTTTCCTACTCATTTATAGTTTAATTCAAGAAAAACTAGAATTTAAATTTATAAAAAATGACCTAATTTATAAAATAAATATAAAACATTAGAAAATGACAAGTAAAATACAAGTACAATTTTTTTTTTAAAAAAATTAAGGATCTAGAATAGGAGAAGAGACTAAGGATGAGATATAATGAGTCCTAAATTATCCTACGTGAATCGATGCCATAATAGGTATATTTTTCCATGTGAAAATTATAAGGTGTGTAATTTTTGGCATTAAAATATCCTAGATGAATTATGAAAGAGTAATCAAGATAAGAGATGTGTAGGATATAAGCATGTAAGTATAATATATAAAAGTATGATTTGTTGGTTGTAAGCTTGAAAGAACCTGAACAAGATCTCAAAAATTCAAATATATAAAAATGAGAACATATATAGATAAGAAATAATTTTGATAGAGAGGTCCATGACAAAAAAAAAACGTAAACTATTTGAAAACCCCTTTGAAACTCTAAACCTTTTGTTTTCACAACACCTTTTAATTTTTTAACCATATGAAGCTATGAACCATTTGAAATTATAAATACAAAAAAATTCCACACACAATAAATATAACACATCGTAACTAGAACTATAACCAAGCTAAAAAAAGCCAACCATGTGTGCTCATTTATTTTACTGGTAGTTTGTACTTAAATAAATTACTCTACGGGTAACATAGACAAGAGAAGAAATTCTTGATGTGAAACTTGTATCTAACAATTTCTTCACTTCTATGCTATTGAGAGAGTGTTGAATGGGTATAGAGAATAAATTAGTAACAAAGAATTGGATTTGAGAATGTGTACGCTTTTGGGAGTAGGGTATACTCTTGATACCCATGTCTTTATTGCAATGACATTAAAGTGGATGAGAGATTCATGTTCCAATAGTATGATTTAAGAGTTCCTTATGCAAAAATTACCACAATCATGTATTGGATAAACAAGTAATCACATCTAGGTTAGTGTAGGATCATGGGGGTCCAAACTAGGCCCCTAAGTGGTAATGAAAATTTAGAAAAAAAGAGTTAGGAAGCTTGACATAAAAAATTGAATAGGTTATTAACATAATTTGAAAAATATATAAGAATAGAATTTGTAGCAAGTTCAATGTAGTTTCTTGTCTACTAGTCCTTTTTTGGAAAAAAAGTAAATCTATTTTATGAAAATTTGAAATTTCAATGCAATGGTACTAAATTTTTAAGAAAAAGAAAAAAAATAGGTGTATGTCTGACCACCCTAAGTACAAGAAAAAAATAATTATTTTTTCTAAAACTTTCAATATATGTAGAGGACACATGCTTTAATGTACCACATTTTTTTTTGTCATTTTTTTGCATGTAAATAATTAGTTATAATTTTTTTATTAGAACATTTCAAAATTATTAAAATGTGTTTGTCTAGCCATCATATCTTGGTCAAAAAATTATGAAATTCACTTTTATATCCTATAGTATACAAAGCATAGAATGTGACACATCTTTTAGAATTCTTTCAATTAGCCTATCAATCAAGACTTTAGTCATAATGTATGTAGAAAATCAATAATGATTATCTATTAAATTCAAAATAAGACATATCTTATATTGGTGGAAAGCTAACAATTTTTTCAATAAACCCTTTTCGTTTCATCAAATTTCGATAAAAAAAAAGTCATCAGCCACAAGCGCAAACTTTGGAAAACTAAAGAAATTTTGTAAACATGTTTTTTCAGTTGACTTTCCAGGTTTGACAATCTCGAAAAAAATCCTGAGCCAAATCTCAAGCCTACTGATTTTGTTAAAAAGAAATGGATATCCATTTTTGATTAGTGGATAAACAGGTTTTGAATGGACCCGAAACCATCAGGTTTTAGGGGACCCAAAACCCACACAAAGATGAACAAGTTGCCCTAAAGATAGAAACAAAATCAACTAGCAACACAACAAGGAAGCAACAAGCCAACAACTAGCAAAAAGCCAGCGAGCTGCCATAAAAAGAACCAAGATTTACATGAATCTTGAACTCGTTGGTTTAGATAGGACCAACAACCCACTACAACCCATTGGTTTTGATGAGACCATCAACCCACTAAAACAAGGTTTTGATCGAGACCTTAAACCAAAATATATGGATTTTGAAGGGATCCACAACCCTGTACATCTAGGTTTTGACAGGGACCTTGACCCCAAAAATATAACTTGCAAAGCATAGAACAAGAACAAAGCCCCAACAACAAAAATTGTTGAGCCCAAAAAAACATCCTTTCCACCTCTATAGGAAAGGTCATCTCTAATGCACAAGGCTCGCTCAAACATATAAGGGTTTTGACAGGAACCCTTTACCTGAAGCATGGGTTTTACATGGATCCCATAACCAAGAATGAAGGTCTCCACCATAAGGTAGCCACGAGCTGAGCAACTCAAAGCATCATATAGCCCCCAAAAGCTACAGTATGCAACTTCCTTGTAGCCCTTCACCATCTCAAAATTAGAAGCATTCTTACACCAACACAACTCTTCTCCCAAGCAACCCCTCTCCACCTCAATAGAAGAGGCATTCACCTCAATAGAATGAGCTATAGAAGAAAAGAGTGAATATAGAAAGAATACCACCCCTAACACCAACAAACTGCCTCTCCCCTGCACACCTTCTCCACCTCTATAGAAGAAACATCCACCTCCATAGGATTAACAAGAGAGACAACAAAAAGCTAACGAAAAAGATATTTACTACCAATCTAAATCCTCACCTCTATAGAGGACTTTCGAACAAATAGTAAAGGAAAGATTAAAGAAACCCTGATCAACCAAAAAAATTTAAGCACACTAGGGTCTTGAAAATCAATTCCCATAACCATATCTCTTCAAAAAATACAAGGGAGATCCTTAACCAAAAAATGTAGGGGCTAAGAAAGAGCAAACAATAAACACTCAAACCCCTACACAAACAACACTGGAGAGAAACCTCCAACCAATATTCACTTGCAGCTGCCTTAGGAAACAAGAAGCCAATAGAAGAACAAGAGGCAACATCACCAAGCCTTGCAGGGCCAAAGTCACTAGAAAATTTAGGACCTCTCTAGGCAGAACAACCATCTAACTACAGCAAGGCAACAAAACCAGGGGAAAGAGGCACCACCAAGGGAAACAAGAGGAAACAACCTTAAGAGAAAGCCCACCTAGTAGCTACAACCGCAAGATTTGAATCAAGATAACATCATGGCTCTCCAAACAGCCTCTGAATCCTCACCATGTTCACCCATGATAGAACCCTACCCCCAAAAATATTGCATATAGCAGCATCCCAGAACAAAACCCACAAGGAGCCATAAGCTCCATCGTAGCTCTCAAGCCAAGAACTGATTGAAACCAAAAACCACCCACCAACATCTCCAACTGGTATGAAAACAAATCCAACCCTTGTAAACACCCTCAAGATCCCACCAACAGCTCGAAAAACCTCGAACCCAGCCACACCAGTCAGATCCCTACAATATCCCGCGATCTCAACAACATTCAGAAGCTTCAGGCCAACCCAAAACAAGACCCAACCGCCTATGCTTCTTCTCGGATCTCCATTGTCCTCATATGAATCCTCCTCGCCGACATTCGAATTTGAAATTCCTTTACGTGCGCTCTCTCCCGCTCTCCTCGCTATCGTCCTCTTATTATTTATAATACATAATATTTAATATATTAATATATACTAATATGTACTAACATATTATATACATTATATATTATGTATTATATATTATATTACATTATATATTATTATGTCATATATTCATATAGTATAGATTATATTATTATATTATATATTATATATTATATAATATATACTATGTATATATTTTATATATAATATATAATATTATATTTATAATATATATAGTATATAATAAATATTGTATATTATATTAATATTATGTAATATATATTATATATTATATAATATATTTAATACATAGTATATATTATATACTCTGTTATAATATATATATATATAGTGAGATAGAGAGGGGGTGTGAGGGAGAGACTTGAGGAGAGAGGGGTTTGGGAGGGATAGAGGGGGGGAGAGAATTAAGAGAGAGAGGGAGTGGGAGAGACCTAAGAGAGAGAGAGAGTGGGAGATACTAGAGAGAGAGAGAGAGGAGTGGGAGAGACTTGAGGGTAAATAGGATCCTCGAGCTCCCCAAAATTCTTAATTTGAGGGATTTTGTTTTTGAAAAATATAACATGTGGTCGATGAAGCATGTTTATCTATTCCATGTTGAAGTATCTGTTGTAATTATTTAAGATTAAGCTCAACATTTGTATTGTGATTAAGTCTACTTTCACCTCTACACTTTTGTGTTCTTTGCATATTTCTTCATTTTTATGTTGCTAACTCCTCTTGTGAACCATTATTTTCTACATTATTTTAAGTATTTATATTCATTGCACCCCAAATCATATTTTTCAGTATAAATATAGCACATTATCTATTGTAATAGAATTCATCTCTTTATAATTAAACTTGAAATTTAACATAAAGTCAATAATATCTTTAAAATAATTCATGGTTATGTATTTGTATCTTTTCTCTTTCTAACACCTTGGATTGATAAAAATTGGTATCCCTTTGCAATCTTCTTATTAATGTATATTGAATTTATTGAGATATTCATCCACAATTAATCACTATCTCTTCAACTATCATATTTTCCCTATAACACATGTATCTTTACCTATTGTTTTTATTTTGATGATTTCTTCCTTCTCTTTGTGCATCTATCATTTATTCATGTCATTGTCTCATATAATTTTAGGCATATTCTCTTGTATGTTCTCTTTGTTGGTTGTCATTTTTAAAACTTAACCTTGGAACGGACATACTTTAAAATTATAAGAAAATACATCAATCAACTTACATTATGAAAAAATAAATATATAAGTAATTGAAAATTACTTTTTGTTTAATATTGACTAATCATTAATTATTAATTGGAACAATGTTCATTTAAGGCATATTTAATGTATTAATTAGTGTTTGCAAGTGTTTCTATCCCTAAAAATACAAAACGACTAAAGGAAATGCGAAGGAAATAACACAAACAATCACCTCAAAATAAGCCTAGTTTAACCCAAATAAAATGCACATGAAATGTCAATTTTTACCTTGCTTGAGTTCTCTCCTTTGGTTGGCCCTTTGATGTCAATTTTGTGTGCTCTTTCTTGGAAAAATAGCATAAAACCTAGCTGAAAATGATGGTGATGAGATGGTGGATGGAATGGTGCAAATGGTTATTTGGTAGGATACAAGATGGGAGCTCAAAGATGCAACAAAGGTGGATGGTTGTTAGAGTGCTTGGATGAGTGCTCAAGTTTTTTGGTTGCAAATGTGTGTTGTTCAAATGAGGGAAAATTCCTCCATTTTTAGGGGGAAGTTCCTCTAAATAATGGAGGGTCAAGATGAAGTCACAATGGATAGGATCAAGGGATAGGGTGACTTTAGGACTCACAAGCCCTCACATTTTTACATGTGACAGGTGAGGTGGAGGTACTACATAGTACCTAGGGATTTGGAAAAGATCTCCTAATAGAGAGGTCCTTGTCCCTATGTGGGTGATGGGATATGTGAGGAATTAAAAATTCCTCAAATATCCACATGGGGATGAGAGAAGGAATTAAAAATTCCTTAAAAGGCCTAGAGGGAATAAATGTGAATTTAAAATTCACATGGGGAAGGGGTTGCCTTCTCGAAAAGGAGAAAACAATAAGGGTATGTGCAGGATCATGATGGGCCAAAAAGTGGCAATATGATGGGTATTTGTAGGGTATGTAGTTGGTGACTTTTTTTCAACCCAAAATTGATGAAATGAAAAGGGTTTTTAAAGGAGATTCTCAGCTTTCCACCAATATAAGTTATGTTTTACTTTGAATTTAATAAATAATTATTATTCATTTTCTATTTGAATTATGACTAAAGTCTTGATTGATAGGCTCATTGAAAACATTTATAACTTTCAAATGGTATTATATTTTAGAATCCAAAACATGCATCACATTCTATGCTTACATACTATAGGATTAAAAATAAAAATTGAATTTCATGAGGTTTTGACCAAGTTAAGGTGAGACATATAAGTTTTTATATTTTTTAAAAGTTGTAATAAAAAATCATAATTAATTATTTACTTGGAAAAAATTACAAAAATATGCATCACATCCAAACATGAGTCCTCTACTTATGTCTAAAATATTATAAAAAAATTATCATTTTATTGTGGTTAGGGTGGTCAGACAAACACCTACTTATTTTTTCCCTGAAATTTAAGTACTACTGCATTGAAATTTCAAATTTTCACCAAATATATATTTTTTAAATAAACCTAGTAGTTTAGAAACTATATTCAATTTGTTACAAATTCTTTTCTTACATATTTTTGAAATAATATAGATAAATTATTCAAATTTTTATGTCAAGTTGCCTAACTCTGATTTTCTTGAATTTTTTGCCATTTAAGGGCCTATTTTTTCCATGATGATCCTGCACATACCCATAAATGAAGTTGACTTTGGACATATGCCATAAATGGCATAAGGATTAGATTGACCTAATCAAGTGATTAGAGTTGTGCAAATAGGGGATTAAGTCAATTAATGAAGAATTAGGGACAAGTGGGGAATTATGGAGGATGTGACTCTAATTATGATTAAGGGTGTGCACATCATAATCACAAATTAATTAATTTAATTTGGATTAGAAGAGATTATAGAGGATTGGACAAGGAGAAAGAAATAATGATTTTAAAAATTGATTTAAATTCACAAAGGGAAAATGACTAAATTAAATAAATTAGAGTATTTATTTGATTTAGAAAGGAAAGGGGATAAGGGCTAAAGTATTTAATTATTTAATTAAATACCTTTGGGACATTAGAAGAAGGGGAATATTAATTAAATAATAAATTATTTAATTAACGTAGATAAGGGATGTGGGATGGAGGAATAAAAGAGGTGAATTTGACCATATGGGGGTGGTCAAATTCAAGTGTCTACATTTTTCCCCTCTTCGAAATATTGTTAGAATAATAGTGTTTCAAAGAAAAATAAAATATAGATGACTCAATAGAAGAAATGACTATCAGATGATGCCCCAAAACTAGAGAAGTTTTGTAGGCTATATAATCGTAAAGAGATGAAGGAAAATGCCCAGTGTCATAGGAAATGGACAGGATGGAGGAACAAAGGAAAATGGTAGGGTATGCCCCCTCGAGAGGGTGGATGGGGAAGAAAAAGGGCCCCTAGATGACTTCTTGATATGGAGAAATAGGGGGTGCCACATGATAAAGTGTAAGAAACCATGAAGAATGGCTTTTAAATGGAGGAAAACAAACAAACGGGGTGCAAATGGTGGCCCGCGGAAGAAAAGGGATAAAATGAATTAATAAGAGGTTAAATAAAGGGTAGAATTTACCCAAAATTTAAAAGGCTAAGTGGGTGAAAAAGTTAAAAATTATAAATAGTAAAATTGAAAAGTACTATTTACCATTTTCACACTTGGCAATTGACTAAGAAAGAGAGAGAGAGGAAAGAGAGTGATGAGGATGGTTGACGAGTCGAGTGAGGACGAGGGATTCATGGATGATGAGCTCATCCACCAAGGCGAGGAGGTGCACTAGTTCTATTATTACCAAGTAGTATTGTGCCAGGTAGGCTTCAAAATCCCACTATGCAATTTGATTTAATTTTTTGTGCATAATTTTAATGAGGGATTTGGGAGACCTAGGCTAGAAGTCCATGGTGAAAGGGCAGATTAACTTGTTTGCTAAGCAAGTTCACCTATCCAAAAGGGAAACTCAGGAAAAGGGTGAACGCGTCAGGGAGGGCTGATTATGAAATCACCTTTCCCCAAGAAGAGGCTTTTTTGCTTAACACAAAGGTGAATGGGCTAGAAGATAGGCAATTTTGAAATCACCTAAAATGAGAAAGGGCGAATGTGATTTCACCCAAAGGGGTAGGAAATTTTCCCATTTAGAGGAACAAAAACACAAGGGTGATTGTGAAATCAACCCTCAAGGGGAAAAGGTGAATTCACCCATAAAAGAGTCTAATGTGCATCAGGGAAAAGAAAGGGGCGAATTCACCAAGAAAACAAGCAAATTCAGACTCGCACTGGGAAAGAAGAAAATTTGCCAATAAAATGGGCAAATTTGAGATCAAATTGGGAAAGGGGGAATTCACTAGTAAAATAGGGGAATTCAAGATTAGATTGGGAAATGGAAAAATATGTCGATAAAATAGGAAAATTCACAAAGGGATGGAAAAGAGGTGAGTTCGCCTTACATAGAGATAAATTTTCCAAAACCAAGGCTAGGGAAAAATGATGGAAAAAGAAAAATGAATTATGAAAGACTGAAAAAATGTTCTATATGGATGCAAAAATTTGAGACACTGAGGACCCATCAGAGGCATTCAATGGTTTTGGAGGTGATGGTGAAGGCGATGAATTCCCATGATCATGTAGCACTGGCATAGGAAAGGTTACTACATATGTTGGGGTATCCCAACATTAGAGCACACATGGCGCTCCTGATAGCATTTATGGAGATGTGAATCTCAGAGACATCGACCTTCCATCTCCCGATAGGGGAGATGGAAATGACTTTGGAGGACATGTGGAGGATCTTGCAAATACCCATCAGAGGGCACTTGGTTAGCTAGACATGAAGCCAGGGTTAGGATCTAGACAGGAGCCTATGGGAAATTTTCAGATGAGCTAACCTTCCCATCTAGGGGAAGGAGTTGGATTTGGATGTGTGTTTGGGATTGGATGTACCTACACTTCCATTATACCTATGTAGCCTAATTAGCAGGATTCTTCTACTAGACAAGAGTGGACACTTTTGCAGCCTCAAGGTCATTGAGGTTGTTAGACATATTGTGGAGTGATGGGAGGGGGATTTTGCATGGGGAGCATGCATGTTATCCCAATTGTATTAGGACATGCATGTGTTTTTCTATAGAAGATCCCTATGTACACTACTCCAAGTGTGGACCAGGGAGCACATGAGCATTGTGAGGCCAAGGATTCTGATAGCAGGGACACAAGATGAGACATTACCAGTAGCCTATTGATATGGTATAGAGTACGGTTGGTGACTACACTATCTGGATGTGAGTGATTTGGAGGCATGGAGGAGGATATTGGATGACTTGAGGGAGGATCAGATCATATGGAGACCTTACCAGTGATGACAGTTTTTTGGATGGAGAGAGGATGAGAGGAGGCACAAGGGCTACTTCTTTATAGTATGCTACTTGATTGGGTGAGACCCACTCATTGTTGAGCTCCATAGACTAGATAGGGTCACAAGGTATTTTGGTGTACAATAGGACACCCACGCAGAGCCTTAGATATTTTTCCAGATTAGCCAAGAGCGCCTATGGGGTGATTAGATCACGAAAGACTTTGCAAGGTAGATTTGGAAGGACTTACAACTAGTGTTGTATCTAGGGAGAGGAGGGGTGGTAGATGTAGGGATGATAGTGCAGTACTTTGCATGGTGGACAGAGCATAGGCCAGGGTGGATGATGACAGTGCACCCAATTGTAGGGGCACTAGGATACAACTCAGAGGATGAGAAGAGATTGATCAGACATAGGAGAGTTAGGAGGAGAGGCAGAGGATAGAGGAGGGGTGGAGACAAAGAGGCTAAGGTGGATGAGGTGATAGGAGACCAGCAGGAAAGAGGGTAGGGGGAGGTGATGGAGGAGGATGCCCCATAAGTACATGCACTAGCGATGGTACCATATGTACCTCCACCACTCAAGGATCCAGTGGTACTACTGATAGGATCTCTAGCGAGATTAAAGATTACAGAGCATAGGCTTAGGGAGTTGGAGGCATATTGGGATAGATTACAAGGTGAGGTAGCTAGATTGTAGGTGGAGGGATAGAGGGATTATGTAGAGCTAGTGGATCAAGTAGCCAGACAAGTGCATGATGTAGGGAGAGAGAGGGAGGACCTGATGAGGCAGCTAGCAGAGATGTAAAGTGGGATGGAGGAGATGATGAGGGAGATGAGCTCTGAGACTAGATGGACTATGTAGCGGTCACTATGGAAAATGTAGGGGGGTTGCTGGAGAGGGCAGAGGTTGCAGAGACACAAGTACAAACCTTGCAGGGTGAGAGGGATGTGGCAATACAGGAAATGTCATAGATGTAGGGACAGGTAGACTAGCTAAGGATGGAACAAGATGCATGGGATTAGGAGAGGAGGTATTTGACTGGATTACAAGATAGGTATAGGGTAGAGTGAGACATGGTGAGGGCAAGTAGTAGAGAAGGACAAGTATATGAGAGAGTCCAACTACTACATGGGGGATTACTTTATAGAGGTTACAAATCTCACATGATCATACCTCTATATGTCTGAGCAGTACCACAGATGCTAGCACCATTATGTTTAGGAGGGACACACACGATGGTATAGTAGTTACTGAGAGACTCCCCCACACAGAGGACCAGTGCCAAACTCCCCTTAGAGATTAGATGGAGCCAACATAGGGTAGAGAGGATAGGAGGGGATAGGATATAGGTTTTGATAGGTGTAGGGTGTATATGCAACATACAAAGACAGGGGCTATAGATTCCACAACACATATGAGACATGGATTATTTCATTCATTGATGTGGTCTATGCATTTGATCAGAGCTTTGTACCTGTATTTTATTTGATGATTATGGATGGACATGATAGATATGTATTCATGCTTTTATGATGCATTTATTATGGAATTTGTGATGGAATTTTATTATGGTTTATGATGGACATGATATTTTGACATTTATATTCTATGTGATAGACATTATCGATACTATGTGTTATTATGCGATGGATGTTTATTTCTGATCATGATGTATGTATGTGATGTGGTGTGATATGCAGATGATTATGATATGTACATGCCTATGTGGATGACATGGATTGAATGCATTATGTCTAACACTTTGTGATGTAGGATATGATGGATGATTTATGATTATATATGTTATGGTCATGGGACTAATGAGTTGTGATGCAAGTGGCGATGTATACGTGTATCATGTAATGAATTTGCCTTTAATTTTAGTGGGAAATTTGTTAGGCATATTATTAAGATTTGATTATGATATGAAAATGTAATATGATGCAATGAATGAGTGACGTGATATATGTGTGTGTAATAGTGGTATGGATGAATTAAATGAATGCAACATAATGCAATGTATGCAATGAGATGGACTAATATGTTTAGAATAAGAACTCTAAAAACCCTAAAAAAGATATTGCAATGAAATGATAATGGAATGAACATTAGATGCTTAGAATGACCAATTAATATTAATCTAAACAACTTAAAATTAATAGGATAATGATGAATACACATGAGATGAAATGAAATGAATTTAAGATGCTCAGAATAACCAATCTAGATTAATCTAAAAAACTTAAAATGAACATGATAATGATGAATGGAAATGAGATGGAATGAAATGAATTTAATATGCTTAGAATAGCCAATCTAGATTAATCTAAAAAAATTAAAATGAACATGATAATGATGAATGCAAGATACAAAATGAGATGACATTGACGTCGTTTGGGATGAAATTGTACTCTATGTTTAATATGACATCGATCAAGATTAATTAATGATTGGATTCACCTATTTCTATGATGACTATGATTTTCCTTATAGTTATGTATAAATCTCAGTTTATTTGCTCATTTTTCATGTCATAGACTAGGGATTTGACAACAAAGATGACCTTGGTACTGTTGACATAATAAGGAATGCAACCTACAAGAATGAAGGGTGTGATTAAATTCCTTACAAACATTAATATATAAATTAAATTAGCACGGGCATGAGTGTAAATAATGGCTTGCATACTAATGGAATCCATTAATAGGCCTCCTTTATTTTTGTATCATGCTTGTTGTAGCTTATGTGGTCAACATGAGGGAGGAAACTAGCCAAGTACTTTCCCTGTAATCATATCAAAATGAGGGATGATTGGTTTGATAGTGCACCTATCAAAAGCCATAGGAATCTTGAGAATAAAAAGAAGATGAAAGAGGAGTGTTTGCACAACCAAAATCACCAATCATAGGTGAGGGGAAAGGGTGGATGGGGGGAAATGCAATGCAACAGGATGAAAAATGAAATGCAATCCTAATGCTATTTTTCCAATTTTGAGAGCATATCACAAGACATGATACACCAAGGTATGAGGAACCAAGATTAGTGTCTAATGCATGAAACAAACACAATAGACATGGATGCTATCCCAACACCCCAAAGTCACAATGACTTTGGTCAAGCTAGGTATTGGGATAACCACAAGCACAAAGGATGCCCCAATGTAACACAAGACCACAAGGATCTTGGTGGGTAATACACAGGACAACCAAGAAGAAAAAAATAGACAAAGATCAAGATATGCCCCTATGTTTACCAATCAAAGCACACCATGATATGATGGATCATGGTGAACCTAACAAGGTATGATAGGAAGCTAAAATGATAAACAAAATCCAAAAGCGTCAAAAGAAAATAATTAATTTCAACAACCTTTTCCATAGGATAAAAAGGTGGATGGGATTGATGCAGTCTAATGTAGGAAGGATACATCCTATTAAGACCAAAGATGGAGACTAAACTAAGTTATTAACATGAATTAGGATACTCAAAAATAATTGAACCTCGTGATACTAGTGGATCTCATTTGTTAAGAACCAACTAGATAGGGACATACTCAATGAAACAACATAAGACACAAGACCAAAAAGCCCTAAAGACCTAGGGGCTCGGGGGTTGATCAAAGATTAGCCTTGCCTATGTGAAAACATAGAGCTCTCATAGTTTGATAAAATACCATGGATAAAAGTAGAAGGAGGACAATGGAGACCAAGATGGATGACAAAGACTGGATAGACAAAAGCCCCAAGTGTAGATCAAATGATCAGCCTTGCCTACGTGAAAGAACAGGAGCAACATAGTTTGACAAAACTATTGGCAATAAAAGATGGAACTAGACAGATGAATGATGGGGGATTGACATGACAGGATAAAGAAAAGCCCTAGGGGAAGATCTAGATCAATCTATAGACCGTACTATTTTAGACATTGGTAACTAATAAGGATATTTTTCAGATGGATTGTGGTGCCCCTGTGATCTCCTCTATTTGGTTTGAATTAAGGTGTATGCAGTTAGATTCATTATTAATGACATGATAGGATGAGACCTAATGAGGACTAACATGATGAAGGACCCTAAGCGAAGGTAGGACACCGACAGACAATGCTGAAAAATGAAAAAAGTTGGGATTAGTATTAAAGCTCAAGATTGTGGATAGCCAATGAAAATAATCCAATGCTCAACCAAAACATACCAAGTGGTGGATAAGTAGATGCAGATGAAAGGACTGGATTGGTAGGATGCTAGGATGGGATGTGAGGATAGGATGGATGGAAGCATAAAGAAACTAGGACACAAGGTATATAATGATTGAGCCCTCTATGAATGGTGTCTGTTGCTAGGATTTCACCAAATGTGCTTATCCAAGGCACCTCCAAGGGTTGTTTTCATCGTAGGAGGGATTATTTCTCCTTACTATTTTCGGATTTTTTTTGTCTTTTTGACAATTTTTTACTTTTTTGGTATTTTTCAAGATAGGATAACCCAGTTGCCTTAGGTGTAAAATCTCTTTAGGTGCATGATGTTGATAGGATTATCTAGGGGCTCTCCTTCGGATGTAGCAAGCCTATATTCTCCAAAACCATATTTAGTTGTGACAACATAAGGACCCAGCCAATTAGCCTCAAACTTTCCTTTCTTGTCTTGATCTTGTTGTGTATGTTGATTCTCCTTGAGGAATAGATCACCAACATTAAACTAATGAGGAAAAAATTTATTGTTTTAGCTCCTCCTAAGACGATGTTGGTATGCTTGAAGATGATTGTAGGCCTTTATATACTTTTCATCCAAGAGTTCCAATTGAGTGATTCATGCAACCCAAGTATCTTCATCACTTATGAGGTTCTTTAGAGATATTCTAAGTGAGGGGATCTCAACTTTGATTGAAAATATAGCATCCAAACCATAAACAAGAGATTAGGGAGTGGTACCAATGGGAGTGTGTATGGACGTGTGGTAATCCCAAAAGTGAGATTGAGATGGAGGTGCCAATCTCGACAAGTATTATTGACCACCTTTTAAAGGATTCTGATAAGCATTTTGTTGGTTGCCTCTACTCGACCATTACCTTGTGGGTAATAGGGTTGGTCCAATGATGTTGGATGTGATAGGTTTCATAGAGGTGTTTCATAAACTGGTTTTTGAAGGGATTCCCATTGTTAGTAATGATAGTGGAAGGGATTCCATATCTATAGAGAATATGGAAAAGGATGGATTTGGATATCTAAATACCCATAATTTGGGAGAGTGGAATTGCTTCCACCCACTTGGTGAAGTATTCAGTGGTGGTGATGATGAAATTATGGCCATTAGAGGATGGAGGGTAGATCTTGTCAATCAATTCAAAACCCCACTGAGAAAAGGGTCATGGTGCTATGATAGGTTGCAAATCTTGAGTTGGAATCAAATCTGCATGTTGTTGATAGGGTAGTGATTTCTTCACTAAATCACAAGAGTCTTGCTCCATTGTAGGCCAATCATATCCAAATTTGAGAATCCTTTTGGCTAAGGCCATGCCATTAGAATGGACCCCACATACACCACTATGTACCTAAGTTAATGTAGTGCAAGCTTCTGACTCGTTCAAACACCTAAGAAGAGTGCCATCATACCCATGATGATAAAGTGTATCTCCCACGATGGTATAGCGGGAAGTGTGTTGGATGGAGGATTTATGTTGATTTTGAGTAAGATTGGGTGGGAGGATATTATCACAAAGATAAGTGTGAATGTCATGATACTAGGGTGATTCAGGACCTACAATGTCATACACCATCTCACTTTGAGGGATATCATATGCCAAGATTAAAAGTTGTTCAATAAGGAACTCACAATTCATTCAATCTTTAGGCATATCAATGAGGAAACCGATGGTAGCCATCACATCCGCTACCTTGTTCTGAACTCTAGGGATCTATTCAAACTGGGTAAAGCTAAAGTAGTTCTTAAATTCATCTACCTTGCATTTGTAAGGTATTTTTTTTTCATTCTTTGTCTAAAACTCATCATTGACTTGTTTGATAATCAACTGAGAATTTCCAAGGACTCACAAATGGGTGATGTTCCATTGAATGGCGATTCTAAGACTAGTGATGAGAGCTTCATACTCTACTATATTGCTTGTGCATGGAAATGCTAATCTGAATGACTTTGGAATGTAGTCACCTTAAGGAGTGATGAATAAGACACTAGCACTAGCTCCATTATGTGTGTATGACCCATCAAAATATAGCGTCCATGTATCTACTTTTGTGACTGTGAGGAATTTTTTATTAGGAAATTCAACTACCAAAGGATATGCATCCACCAAAGGAGCATTTTCCAGCTATTGTGCTGTAACTTGTCACTTGATCACCTTACGTTCTACATACTCTATGTTGAACTTGCTAAGTAGCATGATGCACTTGGCCATATGACCAGTTAAAGAACTTTTGGATAAAAAATACTTAAGTGGATCAACTTTATATATTAGCTTGACATGATGAATGAGCATGTAAAGATGAAGTTTTTGTGAACAAAAAACTATGAAAAGACAAGCATTTTCCATAGGAGAGTAGTTGAGTTCATAGCCCACCAATATTCGACTGATGTAATAGATTTTGCACTCTTTAGAAGACTCATCATGTTGAGATAATAATGCCCCTAGTGCAACCGATGTAGCTAAGATGTACAACAAGAGTAGTTTACTTGGAATAGGAGACATCAGGATAGGTGGATGATCCAAGTATTCTTTGATCTTGTTGAAGCCTTGTTGACACTCTAGATCCCACTTGAATGTGGTATCTTTGCATAGGATATGTGTGAATGATTGACACTTGTCAGCCACTTGAGCTATGAACTATCTGATATATTGTAATTTCCCTTGAAGACTTCTTAATTTCTTGAGATTACATGGTGGGGGAATTTCCATTATTGCTTTGACCTTTGCTGGATCTACCTCTATACCCCTTGTGGATACTATGAACCCTAATAGATTTCCTATTGTAACCCCAAATACACATTCTTTGGATTCAGATGAAGTTTGTAGTGCTCTAACCACTCAAAAAAATTCTTCAAGATCATGGGATGCTCTTCTCTTGTTTAGACTTCCCCAATAAGTCATCAACATAATCTTCCATTTTGATATAAATGAGGTCATGGAAGATAAAATTCATGGTGTATTGATATGTTTCCCCCACATTTTTGAGTCCAAAGGGCATGCCATTGTAGATAAAGGTGCCCCAAGGGGTGGTGAAGGGTATTTTGTGTTGATATTCTGGTGCAATCCTGATCTCATTATAGATAGAGAAACCATCCATAAGGGATAACATCTCATGCCCTACTGTGAGGTCAACCAACATGTCAATATTTGGAAGAGGGAAGTCATCCTTAGGAAAATCTCTACTGAGATCCTGAAATTCTCTACAAATTTTGATGTTTCCATTTGGCTTGGCCATGAGCACTATGTTGGATATCCAATTAAAATAGTCGATAGGCCCCACTAACCTAGCTTCTAACAGTTTCTCCAGCTCTTTCTTGACAAGAAAAGCCACTTGGGGATGCATCTTATTTAGTTTCTATGTGACAAGTTTGGCATCTGCATGAACATCCAAATGGTGTACCACCAAGGCAAGATCTAGACCTGGCATGTCTTAATAAGTCCATGCAAAAATAATGATTCCCTCTTTTAGTAGATTCACAATGATAAAATGCTCTTCCTCTGACAAGGATTTGGATACATATGTGATCTTAGGTTCTTCCTTTGTTCCAAATTTAACTTGAGTTTCTTCAATCAAGATAGAGGACCCTTCAAAAAATTGAGTTCCCATAAGGGGAAGATGAACATCCCAATCCTCCAGCACCTTGTCGAGGTTTTTACTATCAGATACACCCTTTATTTTGACTTTTGTTGACTTAGAAAGTGCCTTAGAGAGGTTTACACTAGATGACCCTTTTTATTTTATTTCTTCTTACTTTTGCGGTCAGGGTGTTCATCCTCCCCCAATCCCATGAGATGCACATAGGTATCCACTGATGGAAAGGTATCAATAGGTGCACTAACTCATAGGTTCGATTCAATAAGTTTAGGATGGTGAAGGGAAAGGCTAATGGAAAAGATGGATAGGTATTCAAACATGGATGAGAGATCTACGTCATCGTATGTGAGTATGATGGCCTCTTCCTCAAGTATATCCTCAAGGAGACCATTATCCACACTAGCGTTATTAGAAGTACTAGTTCATGGAATAGGACCTTTTTGCTTTGTGTCATAACCTAAGCCCAAATTTTTTGGTTAGACATGAGTATCAACAAGTTTTAATATTCCTTGTTCTTCAATATCGAGGCCTCCCCCTTGATAATCATACTTTTCAGCTATCTTAGAGGCATGAGGATAAGTCTCCTATAAATATTCCTTAAGAGAGGGAGAAGGTTCAAGCTCCTCTTAGTATATCCATTGACTGATATCATCTTCTGGTTGATCTTGTCGGGTCTTAAGAGATCAGAAAGTGTTAGACCCTATGTTCTTAAAACTGAGTGTGATTGCATTCTCTTCCTCTTTTGATGTGGACTAAAAGGGTTGACCTTAAGTATGAGGGGATTGTGGCATGTCTACCACATTCAAATCCATTCACATCTTGTACACACCATAACCTTTTTCTATGATCTAGACTTTGGTGATTGTGGAGTCAGATGTGGAAGAAGGAATGGATGATGTAGTGGATGATAGGTTAGAAGATAGATGGGAGGATGATGCATGAGATGCTCCCACTTCCACTCCTGGTTAGTAGTGAGATTGAGGAAAGGAAGCTTCTAATGCGCTACAATATTCAAATGGTTGTGGATAAACATGCATAGTTACTTCCTTCCCATTAAATTGGAACTTTAGATACTGATGGTAGGTGGATGGGATGACTTGTATGATGTGGATCCATGGGAGGTCAAGGAGGAGATTATAGGGAAGTTCTAGGTCAAGGAAATGGTACAGATAAGTATGAGGGGATGGTGGAATGGTTACCACATTCAAAGCCATTCGCACCTTGTACTCACCACAAAATTTGTCTATGATTTGGACTTTGATGATTGTGAATTCAGATTTCGAAGAAGGAATGTATGATGGAGTGGATGATAGGTTGGAAGACGGATGGGAGGATGATGCCTGAGGTGCTCCCACTTCCACTCCTGGTCAGTAGTGAGAGTGAGGAAAGGAAGCTTCTAATGTGCTACAATATTCAAATGGTTTTGGATCAACATGTATAGTTACTTCCATCTCATTAAATGGGAACTTTAGATACTAATGGTAGGTGGATGGGATGACCTATATGGTGTGGATCCATGGCCGGCCAAGAAGGAGATTATAGGGAAGTTCCAGATCAAGGACATGGCACGTGGTATATTGTACAATGAGACCAACCTGAATTGGAAGACAAATAATTCCTTTGGAGTATCATTCTACATTTTCATATGTTTTGATGGTGATAACCTAGTTTTTCAAGTTAGCATGGGTGTAGCCTACTTGTTTTATGAACTTCAATGTACAAAGATTAATGGAAAATCCATTATTTTCCAAGACCCCTTTTACTTTATGTCGGGCTATGAGAACCTCAATGTGGAGGGGATGGTTATGATTTGATTCGATGCAAGGAATATCATTTTGATTGAAGCCCAAATGATATGTGGATAACAAGTGTCCTACCAAGGCTTGAAATTGGGTAGGATCTATATCATTAGGGACAGAGTATCCTACAAAGCTTTAGTGAGGATTTCTTGATGAAAAAGAGAAGACTTAAGAAAATCTAGGATAGATATTTGAGTTGGAGTCTTTCCAAGGGGTTCAAAGATATTGTATTGAGAGCTTACATGAGCTAGCTAGGTGGACATGGAGGCTTCATGAATAGTTATGCGGGTGCGACGGGTTGTGATAGCACACTGCGGGTCTTTTCCTTACACGCGTATTGTGGACACATGAGGCTCTACCTGACTAATGAACATAATGATGCCATCATAGTTGTAGGGTACATTATTGTAGCTAACATTATTTGTGTTGTTATTCTAATTATTGTTATTGTTTGACCTGGGATTAGCATTGGACGTACTAGCACCCTAATTGTGTTTCAAGAAGGAATTTTGATATATCTAGAGTTGAGTGTTGGATGATGTTTCCTAGTTTACATCCACTTGGATATCACTTTGATCTATAAGATCTTGGATGTACATCTTTAGTCCTTGAAACTTATTGGTTGAATTCCCTTTGATCTTGTGAAAGTCACAATTATCAGTTAGATTTTCTTACAAGAAAATGAAAGCAAATATACCTATAGGGTGATCCCACAATACTGGTTTACAATTTTTTTCCAAACTAGACACTGAACTGGTCTTTTCTAACTAAATCTTCACTTTTAGACACCTATAGCGACTAAACCGTAAGGAATTTGAAGATGATGCAAGCTAGATATTTGTGACATTTTTTCTATAGATTCTAAATATATATTTTTAAATTTTTTTGGAATCAAATTGCACTTCTTTTTCCATCTCCTTCAAAAACTAGTTTTTTTAGTAAACATAATTTTTAAGGAGTGACGCTCACCGTATAACACATACTTTTTTTTCCATGAAGGATAAAATTCTATTTTTTTGAATTTATATTTTTAACTATAATATCTAGTGCTTCCAATTGGTTTCATAGTGTTTTATTGAATAATTTTTCCTTAATCAAGTTTCAAAGTCAAACCAATTACAATTCAGACATAGGCGAACCATATAACACATAACTTTTTATATAAGTATCGAAATTAAAAAAAAATTGATGGATCAAGGAATTCAATATATGGTGCACTCATATTTTTCAAAGAAATTTTTTGATAATCTTCTATTTTTCCACATGTGCACAACATAAAGCTTGATTTTTGGTGAAAAACCTACATTCACAAGAAATACAAAATAAATATAATAATCAAATTAAATTTAATTAAAATTATACTTTTTTGGAAGATTATAATAAGGAATACATACTTACAAAAACTAAATTTTAAATGAATTCATTTGATCCCCCAAAAGGTAAATCAAAAGTGGTTTTTAATCAGCATTTTGATAGGTGTAAAGGAGACTCAATTATAGGTATGGTTTAAAACTAGTAGGGTTATATCCAATGGGGCTTGGTTTAAGGTGGTTTGATCAAAGCCTCTTCAATTGGAATCCTTTAAATAGAAATTTTCAAGGCTTAAATCATTATATTTTCTAAAAATATGTGATTTCAACAAATATCAGGATCTTCGAGGAAGTGTAAACCACTATTGTGGAAACACCCTATATTATACATTCTAGTCAATGTACATTGCATAACATTACACATGGACTCCATACCACATGCTTGTAACTATGCATAACTCTCATTGCAAAAGTAACTTTCATTTGGCCATAAAATAGTTTCATGTTTATGAATTATATGCCATGTCATTCCCTATACTCATTTGTTTGTGCTTCCTAAGTTTGTGAGCCCCTTGAACATGGAAGGACCTACAAAATTTCATTTCAAAAATTATCTCAATAGCTTAGTTATTTGTGCTCAAAAATTACCGTTTATCTCTTTTTCTATTGCTTTTAGTAGGTTGATTTTTCATTTTTCTTTAAGTAAATCAAGCAAATAGGGTGACATTATATATTGTGAAAAATATTTAATTGGGGGATAAATATAGTGCGAGATTTTGTAGTGGACTGATGTGTATTGAAATAGTCAATGCATTAAATGGAAACTTCATGATATTTGTTGGACAACTCATGCATATACAAGCAAAGAATCCATAGTTGATTTATGAAATATGAGGAAAGTGGTGGTTTGTCCTTATTGTTTGTTGAGAAGATTTCATGTTTTTGGATGTGGGTCACTATCTGCGACATTTGTTATTATGTGCAATGCTTGAACAAGAGAGAAGTTGAAGGAATGATGTGCAACTGCTGAATGGGCCATATATTTTTTTTTGATACTTGGGCAATAGAAGCATTAGAGGGGAACTTGAACGGTTTGAGGGAACTGAATGGTTTGTGGTTTTTTTAGATCTTGATTGTGCTTCTGCATGTTCGTTATTCTATAAAAGTGAAGTGGTCATCAGTGGCTAGGCTATGTGTTTACGATACTTGATAACTAGAAGTATTTCTTGGTGTTACAAGGGCTAACAAGCCATTTGAGTACACTAAATTACATATGCTTTGAGGGAGGTCTTGTCAACTATGGTGGAAGTGAACATGCTAATTTCCTTTATTGTTCACTAAATTCATTGTAATCAAAGGGAAAGAATGATACAAGAATATGATCTTCCACTTCCTTGTTCAACAATTAACTATATTTACAACAACAAAAATCTTTTCTTCCCTCTCCAATTGCACAAAAACATGTTACTTTTACAACCAAGAATATGCATAATTACAATCATCAATTAAGCAACTCATTTCTTAAGTATGAGATTGTTTTGTTTAAAATATTTTTGTCTTTTTCCTATACTCAGGATTTAAGCACATATTTTTTGTGTTGTAAAATTACAATTTATCTCTTTTTCTAATGGTTTGAGTAGGTCAATTTTTCATTTTCCTTTAAGTAAAATAGGGAAATAGGGGAACATTATATATTGTGGAAAATATTTAATCATGGGATGCACATGTAGTGCAAGTTTTGGTGGTAGGTTGGTGGCTGCTCAAGTAGTCAATGCAGGTTTAATGCATTAAATGAAAAACTCGCTATATGTTTTGGATAGCTAGTGTGAAGATAAGCAAAGAATGCTTGCTTAATTTGCATGCAAAAAAATAGACGAACATGATAAATTTTCCCAAGCATTTCCCATTAGACCTTGCAACAATGACCAAGCATCATAAACACATAAACAAGTCACTCATCAATAGTACACTGCGAAAAAACAACAAACATCAAAGAATGGATACTTGTAGTTATCAATTGTCAAAAACACACAACCAAGCCATTCACCAACAATGCACCTTTGCAGCATAACGAACATGCAAAAGTGCAACCAATAGCTAAAAACCTACAAGCTTTCCAATAAACAATAAATAAACAAGAATTTAAACACAAACAAAACCCAACAACCGCCTAATATTTCATGAATTAACTATGCATTCACTACACATATACCCACATGCAAAAATGCAACGAAGAGGTAAAAACCCCACAATCTTTCCAACAAACAATAATAAAATGAGAATAAGCACAAACAAAATCCAACACTCCCCGAATAATTTGTGAACTAGTTATGCATTCACTGCATGTGAACCCACAAAATTTGCAAAAATATATAATGTTGTATTCTCCCTATTTACTTAAACAAAATTGAATAGTAAACATAGTAACATTTAATGCAATAGCTATACATTGATAGATAAGTGTGTTGGATATCCAACACATATGATACAATTGCAAAGTTGACCTACTCCAACATGCAGTGAATATATAGTTAATTCATGAAATGTTAGGTGAATTGTTGTTTAACCCATGAAATCTTAGGACTAGCTTTTTTTTTTTTTTGCTTATTCTCATTTATTTATCATTTTTTGGAAAGATTGTGAATGACTGAAGGTGAATGACTTCATTGTGTCTTAATGAAACTTGACAATTAGAAGTATTCCTTGTATTTTTTGTTGTCGTTAAATCCCAACTATAGGGAAAAGGAAAAAATATTTTAAACAGTACAATTTCACTAGTGAAGTGACTATTTGAAAAGCAAGTTCAATGAATTTACTAGTTAACCTATCATTCATTAGGAACCGATAAAAGAACAAATGTTTACATTATATAAATTGATACATTGCCAAAGGTAGTGTATCATTCTTTTTTGGAAAAGTAAATAAGAAAATTAGGAACCCATTATATTTTTTGCAATTACTCAATCATTGCATGCAAATTATGCCAACCTTAGTGACAAGGTAGTAGCTATAGAAGAATTCAATGCATGGTTAACGCACTAAATGATATAACTATTGGATCACAAAAAATAGTATAATAAATGAAAATTCTACAAGATAGATTTCCCCAAAAATTTATACATTAAATAGAAATCCTACAAACTCAGCCAATAGGCTAATAGGTAATTTTTTCCCATTGTGACTAGATATATTATTCATTGTTATAAGACCCAATTGTACGATAACAAATGACATGAAAAACATGAATGCAATAACCAGGTTACAATTGCAATAGTATCATTTTCAATTGAGTGGTAATAAATATTGATTTTGTCTCTTTGTTTCTTTGTGTAAGCATATTATTTTTCCCTGTTAAAGAAAATTATGAAAAAAATAGCATAGTATATATTTTACAAATATTTAATGTCTAACTAAAAATTATGCAACCTTTCGCAACAAGATACTAGATGTTCAAGTCGTCAATGCATTTTTAATGCATTAAATAGTATGGCTCATAGATCAGCAACAACAGTGTATTAAATGCAAATTCTGCAAGATAATATGGTACCCATAAACATGAAACACATAAGCATATGTATAGGAACAATGTACTATTGATGAATTGCTATTCTATCTGTTTATCATAATTGATAACTAGATAAACAAATGATAATGAGCACAAAAAAAACCCAATAGTCACCTAAGTTTCCATGAATCAACTAAGCATTCACTACTTTCATACCCACCAGCTCTCCAACACACCTTGCACAATTTGCATCCAATGTATTAAACATGCATTCATTGCTTTAGAACCCATTGTCCAAAATATTTCCTTAAATCCCAACTATAGGAAAAATAAAACAATACTTTAAACAATGCAACTTGATTGGCATAGCAAGGTACGTGCAGGATCATGATGGGCCAAAAAGTGGCAATATGATGGGTATGTATAGGGTATGTGGTTGACGACTTTTTTAAACCCAAAATGAATGAAACAAAAAGGGTTTTTAAAGGATATTCTCAACTTTCCACCAATATAAATTATGCTTTACTTTGAATTTAATAAATAATTATTAGTTATTTTCTATTTGAATTATGACTAAAGTCCTGATTGATAAGCTAATTGAAAAACTCTATAGCTTTCAAACGGTATCACATTTTTTTAATCTAAAACATGCATCGCATTCTATGCTTTGCATACTATAGGATTAAAAATAAATAAATGAATTTCATGAATTTTTGACCAAGTTAAGGTGGTCAAACATACAAGTTTTTATATTTTTTAAAAGTTGTAATAAAAAAATCATAATTAATTATTTTACTGAAAAAAATTACAAAAAAAATATGCATCACATCAGGACATAAGTCCTCTACTTATATCTAAAATATTATAAGAAAATATTATCATTTTATTATGGTTAGGGTGGTCAAACAAGCACCTACTTCTTATTTTTTCCCTGAAATTTAAGTAATGCTACATTGAAATTTCAAATTTTTACCAAATAGATTTAAAAATAAATAAACCTAGTAGTTTAGAAACTACATTCAATTTGCTACAAATTCCAGTCTTACATATTTTTGAAATAATATAGATAACTTATTAAAGTTTTGAGGTCAAGTTACCTAACTTTGATTTTTTTGAATTTTTCACCACTTAATGGCCTATTTTTTCCATGATGATCTCACACATACCCAAGAACTAATTCAAAAAAAAATTCAACAATTACAATAGTAGCCTACTTCCCTACATAGAAATAAATTCATGTTTATGGATTACATGGAATTTCATTCACTATGCTAATTTGTTAGAATGATACAAGAATCAAACCTTCCAGTTCCTTGTCCAACAACCAACTATATGTACCCATTTGTCCCTACAACCTTTCTAAAATAAGAACATAGAAAGATAAAAAAATAGAAGCTCTTCAACAAGCAATAAACAAACAAGAAAGAAATTTCAGAACAACAAGCAACTATTTGAAAACCAAATTCAACAAATGCAACTATAAAACTTCCTATCGACACAAACTAGCTATTGTAATAGTAACCTACTTTTCAATGAAAAAATTTCATGTTTATGAATTGCATGACGTGCCATCCACAATTCTCATATGTCTATTCAGTAAGTCAGATTCCTAAACCAAGCTTCTCCTTTATCTCCAACACATCTCACACAATTTGCATGCAATGGAATAAACATGTATTTAGTGCTTCATGAGAAAATATTTCCTAGAATATATAATGTTCCCTTATTTTTCCAATTTAGTTAAATTAAAATGAATAAACCATAATTTTCAATCACAACAAATATTTTCTTAAATCCTGACTATAGGAGAGAGGAAAAAATATTTTAAACAACACAATGTCATTGGCCAAGTGACTAATTAGAAAGAAAATGCAATAGATTCAATAGTAAAACTGCCTATCAGCAAGAACCAACAATAGACCTACTCCAACCATCTATGGGAAAAACACAAAAAATGCTTAAAACAATACAATTTGATTCCCCATGAAAAGTTTAAGAACAACAAGCGATTATTTGAAAATAAAATTCAACAAATGCAATTGTAAACCTGCCTACCGATAGAAACTAACAATTGCAATAGTGACCTAGCACTGCCTTACAACAAAAAAAAGTTTTGTGCTTATGAATTACATGACATGCCATTCACTATGCACATTTTTCTATCTAGTAAGTCAGATTCCTAAACCAAGCTTCTCCTTTATCATCCACAACTCTTTCAAAGCATAAATTTTATGCACATTGGAAGACCTAAAATTCATTAGAAACAAAGGGGAAGACCGTTACAAGAATCTGACCTTCTAGTTCCTTCTTCAACAAACATGTACATTTGTGCTCAAATAGATGTCTTCCTCCAACTCGAATTGTAAATAATGGTTCCTATTACAGGGAAAAATTAGACAAATGAACACAATCCATGACATATAATACACTATTCATAAATATGAACCATAGAAAGATCAATAAAATTTGCAAAATAATAGACCAGCACAATATTTTTTTGTGAACATTCCTTGTTATCCATTGTAACAGCAAGCAAGTACCATAAACACAAGAACAATCCAATCATTAGTGGTGCACTACCACATTATAAAAAATATGCAAGACCAAAACGAAAAGCTAAAAACACAAAATATTTTAAGAAAACAACAAACAAACAACAATAAGCACAAATAAAACCGAGTAATCGCATCGTATTTCATGAATTAACTATGGAATCACTGCTTTTTACTAACTAGGCCTACAACACATCTTGTACACTTTGCTTTCCAAGCCTTGTTGATACCCTACTACTGACACAAGCAATAAACACATCATTAATGCATTCACTCGCTCGTTATACCCTATCATGCATATCTAATCCACTGTACCCATTTGCACCATCAGCCCTTGTAACAACAAGCAATACTTCTAGTTGTCAAGTGTGTAAAACACACAACCAAGCCATTCATCACCAATGCACTTTTGTAGAATAAAAAACATGCAAAAGCGCAACCCATAGCTAAAAACCCACAAGCTTTTCAACAAACCATAAACAAACAAGAATAAACACAAACAAAACCCAACACTCACCTAAGATTTCATAATTTAACCATGCATTCATTCCATATATACCTACATGCAAAAATGCAATGAAGAGCTACAAAACCCATAATATTTCCAACAAACAATAATAAAATGAGAATAAGCACAAACAAAATCTAACACTTGCCCAAGATTTCATGAACTAGTTATATGTTCAATGCATGTGCAACCATAGACTTATCAAGTATCACAAATACACAACCCAAATATTCACTAGCGATGCATTTTTATAGAATAATGAACATAGCTAAAAAACCCACAAGGTTTTCAACAAATGATACACAAATGACAAAAAGAAAAAAGAAAACCCAACACTCATCTAAGAATTCATAAATTAACTATGCATTCACTACATGTGTACCCACATGCAAAAACACAATGAAAAGCTAAAATACCTACAATCTTTCCAACAAACAATAATCAAATGAGAATAACCACAAACAAAACCTAGAACTCGACTAAGATTTCATGAATTAGCTATACGTTCACTGCATGTGTGCCCACATTACACAAGACATTGCCCAGAGCATCCAGTTTTCTCTGTAATGCTTCTACTTATTAAGTATAAAAAACAAACAGATGCGCCACTCACCAGTTGCACATCGGAAGCATTGAATAAAATGAAAAACGTTGAACATGGAAACCCACAACCAAAAACACACAAGCTTCTCAACGAATAGTAAACAAACATGTAAATTAACCATGCATTCTCTACTTACCTTCACACTAGTTGTCCAACACATTTTGTGAGGTTTGCATTTAATGCATTAAACATGCATTTACTACTTCAGTACAGACTAGCCCACCGCCAAAAATCGCAGTACATGCATCTCCTATTAAATATTTGCCACAATATATAATGTTCCCCACCATATATAAAGTTCCCCTATTTTTCGTATTCTACTTAAAGCAAAATGAAAAATCAACCTACTCAAACCAATAGAAAAAGAGATAAACCATAATTTTCCAGCACAAAAAATATGCACATAAATCCCAACTAAAGGAAAAAGACAAAAAATGTTTTAAACAAAACAATCTCATTGGCCAAGTGCCTAATTAAAAAGCAAATGCATTGATTGCAATATTAAACCTACCTATCGGCATGAACTAATAATATATTATTTGTAAATTAGTATGAGGTCAGCTATGAAAAGGACACTATAATTAAAGCACACTTCTCTTTTATATGCATCGATAATGGTTATATATATATATATATATATATATATATATATATATAGAAAAGGCATAATTAATATGCTTGCTTGCTTTTTCACATAGAGCAGAGACTAGGGTAGGAAAAATGACTCTCAACCTCCTTTTTTTTATTTAGCACACAATAAATGGATATCTATTTTGACACAGATATTCATTTCATTTTAGATTATTTTTTTAAATTGGTCGAGTCCACCCCATGACATAGACCGAACCATATAATAAGAGGTAATATATATTTATAATATATATATATAATATAATATATAATATAATATATTTATATTATATTATATTATATTATAATATATTATATTATTTTATAATATATAATAATATATTTTATTGCTGGAAAAATGTGTCAACCTTGCAATTAAATAAAGGTTCTTTTTGATAGGATATTTATGAATATATATATATATATATATATCCTAATTAGATCAATAGGTGTAATATATAGTGGTAGCAAAGGGAGGAGTGGGATGCATGTAAAGAATTTTTTGTTAATCTTTTAAAAAAACTCCTAAAATGGCCAACATACATTAAATAAATGATACACTGTAAATCTAGACTATTAATTATTAGGTTTTAGATCTTATGATAGATATTTGGTTGGCTTGGATTTCCTTAGAAAGTAACCCTATTTTATGAGGCCATTGTACTACAATTGTAGACAGTGGTGTATTCTATGAGTTTGATAGCAGTCATGTTTTCTCTGAATCTCTGGTTGGTGATACTCCTATGAGAAGCTTTCTTTGCAAGTATATTGTAATATTTGTGATTTATGAATAATATATTGAGTGGCTTTTGGAGTGTGGATTTTTTCTCCTGAAAGGGTTTTTCCCATGTAAATCATTGTGTTGTGGTATGTATAATATTTATGTTTATTTATATTTAAGTTTTTGTAACTATTAGAGATCTATAATTTTTTGCATTATTCTCCTCTTAAGATTAGTGTAGGAAGTTTTTACGCTACCTTAGCTTCCTTACAAGTGGTATCAAAGTATTATCACCTTTGGTTTCATTTGTGGGTTGTTGGGTTTTTTGAACTAATCAAAATTTGAGTGGGAGCTCATGTAGAAGATATTTTGTGATCTTGTTGCAAGAATTTTTAGATGGCAAGTTCATCAAGGAGAATAGAGATGAATAAATTTTCTAGAAATAATTTTGAAATGTGGAAGTTGAAGATGGAGGATCTGTTGATAGATTCAGATTTGTGGGATGTTGTTGATGAGAATGTTTCAAGGCCTGCAAATCCTAATCAAGTTGTTCAATATGAAGTAATTTGGATTTTAAAGCCAAGGTTCTAATTAGATTATGCTTGGAAGAATCTATTTTAATTAATTTCCATGAAGAGACCTCTATACAAAAACTATGGAAGAAAATTAGTGAGATGTATCAAGCCAAATCTTTAGTGAACAATATTTTTTTGAGGAAAAATTTGTATTCCTTGAGAATGGAAGAGGGTGGATGAATCAAAGGCTCAATTGGCATTAGTTGGTGTCAAAATGGATGAGGAGGATAAACATTAGATCTTGCTTTGTTCTTTGTCTAATTCACAGGATTCTCTTGTTATGGTTGTTCAGAGTACTATAATTTTGAAGACTGAAGATGTGGTGGGTTCTTTTCTTTTTGAAGAGATGAGGAGGAAGGTATCCATCAATGCAAAAAAGGCCCTACATGTTAATTCAATACCTAAGGAAAAAGTAAAGAACAATGAGAAGCATGAAAAATCCAATTTCAAAGGGAGATCTAAATCTCCTATGAATTCCAAAGTTATTTGCTGGAAATGTGGTAAGCCTGGACATGTTCATAAGGAATGCAAAGAAGAAAAGAAGAAGAAAAGAAGAAATTTTATTCTGATTCTTAGTTTGAGAAGAAAGATGGTGACACATTCATTGCAGCTTTGGCAACTCATGTAGGTAATGATGCATGATTAATTGAATTAGGTGCATCTTTCCATATGACCATTAATAGAGATTGGTTTTCTGAATATGAAGAATTTGATGGAGGTAACTGTTGTGTGGTCTCACAACATGCCTCAAGACTACAAGACTTGGGGACCCTAGGTGAAAACTAAAATTTATGGAAGGTGTTGGCTAGTTGGAAAGATCACTGGAAGTGAAAAGGAAAAGAGATTTGTTTTTTAGAAAATAGTACTTCTTTATTGAAGTGTTTTGGGTACCGCGTACTGAGAACTGGAAATGGTAGAAATGTTAAATGTAAAGCAAAGTGTTGAATAAAGCATTCTGGTTTGGGAGTTGAGGTCTGGTAAATATGGAAGTTCTGGTGAAAGAAAAGGTCCAAGAAATTAATATGGGTAAAAGCTAAATACCAAGTACCGAGTAATAGTGCAAAGCAAAGTTTTAAATTTTTTTTAGGTTATCCAAAAAGTCTGATGGTCCGGTAACCTAATGTAAAAGATAATTACACAAGAATACATGATTTTCTTGAGAGTGTGTTATTTATGATGGATTTATAATGATAACAAATTAGTGATGGTTTTATTTACATGAGATTTTTTATAAATATTTTTAAAGGGATTTAATAGGCGGAATTTGTGATTGTAGGAGAAATAGATTGTGATGCAAAATTCAGGTATGGATGGTCAGGAAAAATTGAATCATAGATAGAATCATATCTGGATCGAGTTGCATATTAAGGGAAGTTATATGTAGAGGGGCTCAAATTCATCAGAATACTAGGGATCCCCGTATTTCACATATGGTGATAGAAAGTGCCAACCTCTGAGGAAGCTCATTCTTGAGAGTAGAAAGCCTAAGGTAGAACCAAAGTGTAGGACTAGGATGATAAAGCAATCATTCTAAATATATGTGAAAGTTCCTACATAATATCCTATTTCAAGTTATTATAATGGCGATAATAAGAAAATAAAAAACTTGAAGGACATCAATGTGCAAATGAGGTTAACCTTCATTGACTTCATTTGCAATTCTCTTACAAGTCACCACATTCCATGTGCCTTGATGTGATTCATCCCTTGGATTTCCTCTCATGTATCTATCTTATCCTACCTCTGTCTTACTTCTATAAAAGGCTAGGGGATACCTTTTTTTAAGTTAATTTAAAAATTTGTGGATGTTGAAAGAGCCAAAACTTCTCTAAGTTTTTTTCTTTATTCCTATTTTTGAATCATTTTGGATTAAAAGCTTGAATGCACATAGAATTTAATCAATTTCAAAGCCAATTTGATAGCTACCTATCCCATGTATCTTTTGTAGTTGATTTTTTAGTTCATCCAAACAAGACTATGTTTTACATTGTTTAAGGGTGCATACAAAACCTACTCATTGTCCAAACTAAACCCCCTTCTTTAAATGCTCACACCATTTTATGCCTACTTTTGAAGCAAGTTGGTGAAGTATGAAGTGGTTTTCTTTGATTTGATTAAATCTTGGGGCATGCATGGAGAATATTCAAGAGCACTTTTTGTTAGAAACCAAGATCAGATTTGCAAACTAAAAAGACCTTCCATAGAAGAGAAAAATGAAAAAAAGCAGAGATTTGCAAAAGATGTGCAAATTGATATATTTGAAGTACCAAATATTACAAGAGATAATTTATTTATAAAAGCAAAAAGATGCATAAACCTAATCTTATCTTGAGCAACAAGATAGCTCAACAAGATAACGATGACAGCTAATTAACCTAGGAATTAAATAATTACATAAGTAAACTTATGTAAAGTGTAATTAAATATTAATTACACCAACACCCCCCCATAAGTGCAACTTAGGGAGAAGTAGATTATTATGAAAATATGAGTCCCATCAACAAGGCCTAATTAGGTACTCATGTAGAAATGAAAAGAGAGAGAAAACCTAGTGGGAAACCCCCCCCCCTCAGAGAGATGAACTATTGCGAAGAATCACTGGAAGAACTCTGAAGAAGTAACACTAGAACCCCTAATTCGATAAGCAAGGAAAGATACTTCTGTTTGCAAAATAACATATCGGAATCACAAATGCAACAGTAGACCCGATTCCAAGGAACACTAGAAACTCACATACTGGGTCAACCTTGGAATTTGTAAACAATAGTAGATGAAAGGATGGATGAAGCCCATAATGATGGAAAATCTGGAAGTTGTGTCTCTCGAAGCCAATGCTAAACTGAAACTAAAACTACCCATAACACGAGTACCATCAAGATTCTAGAACATTAATCATAAGAAAGTGGCCCTCAAGTGAGAAAGATTTGAACCAATGTGGATCAAGAATCATAAAATCCCAATGTGAAGTGTGAACCAAAGCAAACCAAAGATGTGTCCAACTAAGAAAGAAAGGAGCTAAAAGGAGACAACAAGAAACCAAAAAAAATCATGCAAGTTGTCACCAATACGAAAGATGGATGCAAGAAACCCCCTCAATGCAACTTTATATCAGTTCGTTATTACAATACCCAATGATTGTAGAAGGAGAGAATGCAAAACTACAGAAACATAAGCGAAAATGTAAACCTAGTGTATGAAACAAAAATGAATGCATGCATAAAATAAGGTACACATATTTTGTAAATGACCTCAGATATGCATAGAGGCCGAAACCATCTTTCTAAAACCATGAAAATTGCAAAAAATGGCTAAGTGGGTCAAAAGATATGCTTCCCGAAGTGAAAATAGAAACATCTGACTTCCGAGGCCGAAAAAGATATAAAAAATGTAGAACTAGAAAATAACACCTGCACCATTGAGTAGAGCATCGAAACAACTTTTAGACAATATCATGTTTGCAAAAAAAGGACACCGTATGCCCAAGTTACGCCCGTTTCTATGAAAGTGCTTGAAGAAAGTTCAATTTGGCCATCTATAGCCCTCGGGGGTTAAAAAAATTTGGCCCCTGGTCACATGCAGGACTAGGGGCTGGTGGTAGGCTTCTAGGGTGGAGCCCCCAGTCACGGATATGACTGGGGCTAAGGCTATTGACTGGCGAGTTAGAAGCTGGCAGTTACCCCTGGCATGTTCACATGCGCCGTTAGAACTGGCGGTTGCCGCTGAACATAGGCAGGGACCGATGTGGGGGTGTCTGGTCCCCATGTGACCATAGCTGGCAAAACCAAAGCCCACGTGGGCTGAACTTCGGCTAGCAGTAGTTGGGCAGTGAAGCTTGGCGGTGGTGGTGAAAGTGGTAGCCGCCGGGTGGCAGGAGGGTGTGGCCTCCAGTATAACTAGCCGTGTAGAAAAATAACCCATTTTTTGATTTTTTTATACTTTTTTTTGGATTTTTTTGAATTTCGTGCCTTGAAAACTATGCCTGGGGGCCGTACGACCCTTGGGAAAAAATGTTTTCCCTCTCCAGATGACTTTGTTCAAATCAGACAAAATTTATATGAAAATAGGGGTTTTTAGGCGCTGCGAATCCAACAACGATGTCTGTTTGGGCCCAAAGTGCTCCAAAAATTAGGCAACTCTTGAATCTATCAAAAAAATCACTGAGCTTACAACCCTCGCAGATCTAGCAAATGGTGAAGAAAATGAATAAAATAAAAGTCATTTCTGACTTTTTCCAGTGCTCTAAATCCAACAGAAAACCCTGATCTGATCCAAGATGCTACATAATGATGCTCAAGGAATGAAACCCTCGAGGGACCTCAAATGAGCTCTACAATGTGTTCCTCCAAAAAAGCTGAGAAGGGGCTACAAATCGAGGCTCTTATACCATGTTAGAAACCAAGATCTAATTGCAAACCAAAAAAATCACCTTCCACAGAAGAGAAAAATGAAAAAGTAGAGATTTGCAAGAAGATGTGCAAATTGATATATTTGAAGTACCAAATATTACAAGAGATAATTTTCTTTATAAAAGAAAAGATGCATAAACCTAATCTTATCTTGAGCAACAAGATAGCTCAACAAGATAAAGATGACAACTAATTAACCTAGGAACTAAATAATTATCTAAGTAAACTTATGTAAAGTGTAATTAAATATTTTTTACACCAACACTTTTATTTTTCAATAATTTTGATGCTTTATGTTAGATTCTAAAGATTTTTGAATTTCTGAAAATGTTCCAAAAAGTAGATGAATGAATGAAAATTTATTGAAAATATTTCATTTCTATGAAATTTTTGAATGCTTAAAGCTAAATTTACTTAAGTGATAGAAAACATGTTTGATGTTCATGAAATATTATTGCCAATCTTTTGATTTCATAAGACACATGTTTTTCGTTCCAAACAAAAAAATCACAGGCTAAAAAGGGAAATTTAGCTTACAACCCTCGTAGATCTGACAAATGGTGACGAAAATGAATAAAATAAAAGTCATTTCTGACTTTTTCCAGCGCTCTGAATCCAACAGAAAATCCTGATCTGATCCAAGATGCTGCATAATGATGCTCAAGAAATGAAACCCTCAAGGGACCTCAAACTAGTTCTGCAATGTGTTCCTCCAAAAAAGTTGAGAAGGGGCTGCAAATCGAGGCTCCTATACCATGTTAGAAACCAAGATCTAATTGCAAACGAAAAAAATCACCTGGAACCATAGAAGAGAAAAATGAAAAAGTAGAGATTTGCAAGAAGATGTGCAAATTGATATTTTCAAAGTACTAAATATTACAAGAGATAATTTGCTTTATAAAAGCAAAGATGCATAAACCTAATCTTATCTTGAGCAACAAGATAGCTCAACAAGATAAAGATGACAACTAATTAACCTAGGGATTAAATAATTACCTAAGTAAACTTATGTAAAGTGTAATTAAATATTAATTACACCAACACTTTTATTTTTCAGTAATTTTGATGCTTTATGTTAGATTCTAAAGATTTTTAAATTTCTAAAAATGTTCCAAAAAGTAGATGAATGAATGAAAATTTATTGAAAATATATCATTTCTATGAAATTGTTGAATGCTTAAAGCTAAATTTACTTAAGTGATAGAAAAAAAAATTGATGTTCATGAAATATTATTGCCAATCTGTTGATTTCATGAGACACATGTTTTTCATTCCAAACAAAAAAATCACAAGCTAAAAAGGGAAATTTTCTTGATTTCATGCAAGATACAAAGTATCAAGTTTTTACTTTTTCTCTCTGATAACAATATAAATTGTGATATCTCTTGGTCTAATAAAGTTCAAAGTGAAGATAGGATCGAAGAAACAAAAGTATTCAGAGGAGAAGAAAATCAAGAAATGGACATAGTCGTGCATGGAAATGAACAAAGTAAAGAAGAAAACCATGAATTGAGACTGAAAGAAGGTAGAGTATTGATGAATCAGTGAAAGTGTGTGGAATAAACCTTTAATGAGGTCATTTTCATACATGGGAACCAGTTTATTGGTAAGTACATCTTTGAATTTACATTTGTTAAATGTGGAATATTTAAAGAGATTCATTATTACAATAGGACATTTGAGATTTATTTTAGTGAATTCAAGGATAAAATTGTTGTAATTCATACAAAAACAATAAGGAAAATAGTTATTAAACTCAAAATAAATTTCTTTGTTAGGGCTAGTTGTTTGCTAGATTAGAGTTCTGGTTGTTTAGGGTTAGTTTTATTTTGCAAGGTTTGTTTTCATTTTCTTTTCTTGTCTTTATTTCTCTATTTTGGCCCTTTGCATTAGCAATTTTTTCTTAAATTATCATACACATGAGAATTAATTCAAACACTCTATTATATTGTGTTGTGAAAAGTAAAATGATAAAATCATACACCGTAAATACATGCTTTAAATGTATAACAAAGATATGTGTGTGTGTGTATCATGCATATACATGGAAGTACCAAAATTCTTGTTGTAAAAGATAAAAAAAGAAAAGAGGGATTTGAGTTGTAGAGAATGGTGGCTATTCAGTCAATCTAAAATGCTTTGTCCATTAGAGCTAAATATCATACATAGGAAATTTCTCGATGAGCTTCAAAGTCAGGAGTATGGAGGTCAGTTAAGAACAGTCAGAGTGAAACTACTTCCTTGTGTTCTAGGAATCGAGGGATATAATCCATAGATGGGATTGCAATGGTCAAGTGTGCAACAGATAGAAAAATATCTAGATTTTCCAAATATTTAGGGTGCACTATCATATTTACAGTTAAGTGAAGATCTTCAATAGGAAGCCCAATGTCCAGGAGCAATGCTACAAAGCGAGAAGCCAAGTTAGAATAAAACCATTAGTAAGCTCTGGATTCCACATATTGTTCCCCAAGGACTAAGCACAAGTTTTGCATAATAAAGCTGGTAGTATGAATGAAGAAAATATTTTCAAGCCTTTGAGTCATGATGCAACCCATGAAAACATTCTAGTGGTGAGAATAGGTCAAGCAAATTGGAGTGTCCTTGACCTGGAAGCAAGTAAGCACTAGAAGAGCAGAAATGAAAAAAAGATAATTGAAAGTAAATAAGGTGTCAAGAATTTTAGAGAAGTGTGAAATTTATAAAACAACATGAGAAAGTTGTATTACATAGTTTCCTGGATCAAAATCTTGAAAATCCTAAGTGAGGTGGCAACCAGATGAGTTCTCTAGAGTAGAATGTTAAATCAAATTAATTCTCAGAAAATTGGTGATAATTTGACTCAAAAATTGGCTAGTACAAAGATTGCAAATTAATCAAATTAAAGATTTGTAAATTAATCGTGGTCATTTCATTATGTTTTTATTAAGCTGTATTAATCATGAAGGTGCCTATGTGTGCAAAGCAGAAAGGAAAATAAAGCCAGTAAAGTAGCACACATCATCACCTGGAGAATTTGAAAGAAATTATATGTACTCATTGAGGCATGTGAATTTAATGTAGAATGGCATGATCATGTTCAAGTGTCATCATGACATTTTGATCCATTAATGTGGTGCAGCATTGCCAAATTGGAAGTGCTCGATGAGTAGTTAGTAGTTTCCATAAATTTTGATTGGAAGGGTGGTAACTAATGGTTCTAAATTTATATTTAAATTTGGTGATTAACTTGTTTGCTACTAAATTTCAATTTATGCATATTTTATAACATATAGCAAGTTGCAGCTAGCTAGGATTTGGCATAAAAGTGATAAAGTTTAGCTAGGAATACACACCAACATGGAATTATTAAATGAGTTTTTGGGAAGTAGTGAAAATATGAAGGGATTTGTATTGAATGAAAAATAAAAAGGTAACCTTGACTACCACTATAATTCCCAGCCTAATGGTGGGCTTCATTGCTTGCAAGTTGAAATGAGCTACCAATAAAATATCAAAAGAATAAAATGAGCTATTAATGAAATATCAAAAGAGATTTTTTTTATTAAGAAAAATTCCACTCTTTAGGCTATCCAAATATCTCTACCAGGGCTATGGACGCCTAACTGGTAGAAGATTTATGTTTGTGGGAAGTATAGAGATAACCTTGTCAGGGCTATGGACACTTTATTAGCAGCAAGGCTCTATCCCTAGTTAGCTTTGGAGGATCACCAAAATATGTAGTTCATTGTTAATGAACTAACTTTTTCATGGAGTTCTTGAAACTAGAATAAATCATAGCACACATGGATATTTCTAGAGAAATTTTATTATTTTTATGTCAGAATCTAGGTAAAGGTAAAGAGTTATTGTTTTATAATTTATGACTTGTGATTTAATCCCAATTTTTGGTTTAAATTTCATTTTATTGGTCGCAAGTTATTGTGTGGTCTCACAACACACCCCAAGTGAAAACTAATGTTTATGGTAGGTGCAAGCTAGTTGGAAAGATCATCAGAAGTGAAAAGGAAAAGATAATTTTTTTTAGAAAAGCGTACTTTGTAATTCAAGTGTTTCAGGTATTGGGTACTGGGAACCGGGAATGCCAAAAATGTAAAAGGTAAAGCAAAGTTTTGAGCAAAGCGTTCTAGTCTAGGAGTTGAAGTCTAGTAAATATGGAAGTTTTGGTAAAAGTCAAGGTCTAGGAAATTATGGGTAAAACTTGAATACGTAGTACCGGGTAACAATGCAAATTTTTTTTTTTTTTTTTTAAGGTTATCCAGAAAGTTCAATGGTCCGGTAACTCGATGTAAAAGATAATTATGCAAGAATACATGATTTTCTTGAAAACATGTTATTTATGATGGATTTATATATAATAAAAAATTAGTGATGTTTTATTTACATGAGAATTTTTATAAATAATTTTAAGGGGATTTAATAGGTGGAATTTGTGATTGCAGGAGAAACAAATTGTGATGCAAAGTTTGGGTATGGATGGTCAGACAAATTTCAATCACAAATAAAATCATATATAGATCAGGTTGCATATTCTAGGAAGTTATATGTAGAGGGGATTGAATTCATCAGAATACTAGGGAACTCCATATTTCACATATGGTGAGAAAAAGTGCCAACCTCCGAGGAAGTTTATTTTTTAGAGTAGAAAGTCTGAGGTAGAACCGAAGTGTAGGAATAGGATGATAAATCAATTGTTCTAAATATATGGGAAAGCTCCTACATGCTATCCTGATTCAAGTTATTATCCTAGAGATAATAATAAAATGAAAAACCCGAAGGACGTCAATGTGCAGATGAAGGTTGACCTTCATTGACTTTGTTTGCAATTCTCTTACTAGTCACCACATTCCACGTGCCTTTATGTGATTCATCCCTTATATTTCCTCTCATGTATCTATCTTATCCTACCTGTGCCTTAATTCTATAAAAAGCTAGGGGATACCCTTTTTTTAAGTTAAGTTCAAAATTTGTGGATGTTGAAAGAACCAAAACTTTTCTAATTTTTGTTCTTTTTTCATATTTTCTAAATCATTCTAGATTAAAAACTTGTATGCACATAGAACTTAATCAATATCAAAGCCAATTTGATATCTATCTATCTCATGTATCTTTTGAAGCTAGTTTGTTAGTTTGGTCGAAGAAGACTATGTATTGTGTCATTTAAGGGTGCATACAAAGCCTACTCAATGTCCAAACTAAACCCCCTTCTTTAAAATATAACATTGTTTTATGCCTAGTTGTGAAGCAATCTAGTGAAGTACGAAGTGGTTTGAATTTATTTGATTAAATCTTGGGGCATGCATGGAGAATAGCAGGGAGTATTTTTATTTTTCAATATTTTGGATGATTTATTTTAGATTAGATGTTTAAATTTCTAAAAAAGTTCAAAAAAATAGATGAATGAATAGAAATTTATTGAAAATATTTTGTTTATATGAAATTTTTTAAAGCTTAAAGCTAAATCTACTTAAGTGATAACAATTTTTTTTGTTGTTCATGAAATATTATTGCAAATATTTTGATTTCATTAGATTATTTTATGATCAAATTAAATATATTGTATCTGATGCTTATGATTCTTAAAGAAACCAAAAATAACCATAGACCCCTTAAGATTAACAACAATATCACATCATACCATGAAGAAAACCTATTATGGTCAAGACCTAACTACCAAAGCCTTCTAATTAAGCTAAGTCAACCTTTTCCTATTACATGGACACCTTAGGTTGCCCAGGTTCAGTCTTTCAAGTAAAGATAGGTTCTTTGCAATTTTCCTATTATGATTTTATCTGCATTGTGCTTCAAGTAACATTTTCATCAATAGTAAGGTGTATTGGATGATAGTGTTGAACAAGACAATTGAGAAGGGAGGGGGTGAATCAATTGTAACAAAATTAAACTTTTAAATCATTCACCATAACTAATCCTTAACATAGCTAAAATGATTAAACATTAAGTGCAAGTGCGAAAATTGAAAATCATCACACAAACACAATGACACCATAATTATGTGGAAAACCCAATAAGGGAAAAACTACAGTGAGGATTAACGCATACTATAGAGAATATCAAAACCAATTACAAAGGCCCACTACCTAAGAGACAAGGCTCACTAAAAAAACAAGGACTCACTAGTCAGATCAAAACTCACTATCCAAAAGAGCTAACCACCTAGAGAGCTCACTATGATAGAGATACAAAGAAGATTGAAGAGATATTTTACAGAGACAAGACAATCTCAGTACAACAGAGATTTCCACCACAATTTTCTCAACCACTTGAAGACATGCATGAATGATAGAGTACACCTTCAACTCACTACATCTAGAAACTGACCATTTAGACTTCACATTGATCTCCCACACTCGCATCACACACACCCACTAATTCTCATCTATTTTGCATCTATCTCCTCTATTTCTTTGCACTTATCTCTCTTATCTTTCTTTTCCACTAACTCATCCTATATTTATACCATCTTCAACTTTGAAACATATCCAAGGTCATCCATCCATCAAAAAATTCAAATTGGTTTGACACCAAAACATCCTAGGGTGGAATTAGAATGAGGGAAGCCAAAAAACATGCTTGATGAGGACCCAATAGGTCCAACATGCTTCATCAACATCAAAGATAATGTTAAACACAAGGTAAAACAAACCAGTGTAAAACACATAGAACAATTAAGCTCAATCCTTCCAGATACCAAAATTATCTTCAACACGATCATATCAACTTAACTCTAGAACAGCAAGTCATAAAACTTTACCAAAGATAAATCTAGACCAACAACATTTCTCCCAGACCTTAGCTAGAAACAAAGAAAACCATAGTTCACAATTGGTGAACATAACTCGCATTGTATAATGAATCACAAGCCAAAAATTTGGATATAGCAACTTACAACAACCATTATCAACATATTTGAATACACAAACATAGGATCAAATCCTAGAGCAAAGCCCAAAGCAACCACTGAACACTTGTAACCTTCCTTCAATATAATTTTCTCAATATCCTCGACATGAATAGACAATAACTGGGTATGTGCAAGATCATGGTGCGCTAAAAAGTGGCAATATTATGGGGGTATGTGGCTGACAACTTTTTTCCACCCAAAATTAATGAAACGAAAAGGGTTTTTAGAGGAGATTTTTAGCTTTCCAAAAATATAAATTATGATTTAATTTGAATTTAATAAATAATTATTATTCATTTTCTATTAGAATTACGACTAAAGTCCCGATCGATAGGCTAATTGAAAAACATCTATAACTTTCAATGGTATCATATTTTTGAATCCAAAACATGCATCACATTCTATGCTTCACATATTATAGGATTAAAAAATAAAATAAATTTCATGAAGTTTTGACCATGTTAAGGTGGTCGATAGACGAGTTTTTATATTTTCTAAAAGTTGTAATAAAAAATTCATAATTAATTATTTATTTGGAAAAAAAATTACAAAAAAATATGCATCACATCTGGACATGAGTCCTCTACTTATATATAAAAATCTTAAAAAAAATATTATCATTTTATTATGGTTAGGTGGTTACAAACACCTACTTTTATTTTTCCCTAAAATTTAAGTACTACTACATTGAAATTTCAAATTTTCACCAAATAGATTTTATTTATTTTAAATAAACCTAGTATTTTAGAAACTACATTCAATTTTCTACAAATTCTATTCTTACATATTTTGAAATAATATAGATAACTTATTCAAATATTTACGCCAAGTTGCCTAACACCATTTTTTGAATTTTTTGCCACTTAAGGGCCTATTTTTGCACGATGATCCCGCATGTACCAAACTGTTAGAGTAAAGGTTTTAATTTAATCATGTTGATTAAATTACCTTTATTCCTCTCTTAAGATTTCACTTTAGTTTGCATTTTGTGACATTTAATAATTATATTAATTATTAAATGTCTACCTATTAGGGTTTCCTTTAGGGTTGCACAATATCCTTTTATAAGGATTCATCTTTGTAATTTATCTCTCTTGGATGAATACATTTTTTAGCTTTCAGAGCACCCTTACTTGTTTGTCTCCATCTCTTCTTTCTGTGACAAGTTATTTGCATGCAGGTGATCTTCGGGGTCTGTGAAGTTGGCTTTCTCAACTTCAACATGGTATCAGAGCTCTAGATCTGCGGCTGGCTGTTCTTTTTTTGAAGATATCAGCTTACAGAGTTTTCTTTTCTGTGCAAGGGTTTCATTCCAGTTCTTTTTTGCCAGATTAGAGGGGTTTTCCATCATTTTTTAAGAAATTTTCAATTTTATCTCTCAAAAAATGCATGCTAGTGAAAAAAAAAACTTCATAGGTGCGCTCAGAAGGCCAAAAACCCCCTATTTTCATATAAAATATGATAGGGTTTGCTGAAAATTGATTTTTTAGTGTTTTTTGGAGAATTTAAAAAAAATGCCCTGAAAAATCCGTATGATTGTATGGATCCATATGGACGAGACGATTTTCCTTTCATCTTTTTGGTCACTACATCAATTTTGAGCTGCCTCATTTTTCGTGCCCTTTTGATTTCTACCTCGATTTTCGTGCATGAAGGTTCAACGAAATATTTTTGGTTTAAAGCCTAAATCGGTACTTTTAGTAAAATGGGCATATCTCGGGCGTTTTAGCTTGGATTTTCAAATGGAAATAGGCGTTGGAAATTTGGTTCTGAGCCCGATCTAATTGATTCAGGTCTTGTTTTTTATTTTTCCATTTTTCAGTCTTTTCTGCCAGTCAAAGTCAGAACTTGTGTTTTTCACTCTCGGTGGCGTATCTTTTGCGTCCGAACTCTGTTTTTCACAAACGAATAGGAGTTGGAAAGGTGATTCTATGAGCTTTCCAGATCTACAATTTATTTTTCTAGAATCTATGCCAGGTATTTTTTATTTAGTTTTTTTTGTTTTCACACATCTGTCAATTACTTGGACATTTTGGCACCTGGAAATGATCTGTTTGTGTGGGATGGCTTTATTTGATCTGCTTTATCAATATTGAGGTTAGTTAGTCTCAGATTTGTTAATTTGAAGAGTTATCATGGGTTTTTCTACTCACCCTTCCGTTGTTTTTCTGGAACAGGGTAATTATGAGTCATGGGCAAAGGGCATACTTACACACTGTAGGTGGCTTAATATTTTTCCTTATTTGTATGATCTCATACCTGAACCAGCAACTTCAGAGGGAAAACTAGCTTAGGATATCATTAGAAATCACATAGTAGGAGTTATTTTGTCTAGTGTTGATTCTAACACTGTGTGGGCTATATCAGGCATTAATTGTCCTCACCCACTTTGGGCACGTATTTGGGAGATCTATGGAGACCCCAGTCTTTCTCCATTCCCAGAGGATCCTACTTCATATTGTCTTGTACCCATTGGTTGGAGAGATAACACACCTTTTGATCATGATACTTTAAAGGAACTTCAGTATTTAGACACCCTTACATATTCTGATGAATCAGAGGATTGTCTCACAGTTCCTACTCTTTAGACTGAGATTATACATGTATCAGCATCATCTCTTGTTGTTCATGATCAGTTTGATATTGCCTCTTCTTTGGCTCCTATTGATTCAGCTAAGCAGGACATCATACATCTTTCAGACATGGCTACTTGGGATTCTTATCTTGCAGGCATTTCGTCTTTGTTTGTAGAGTCCTATATTGCAGATTTGGAGGATTACTTTGAGGATTTTTAGCTCCTCTTTGTTGACAGCCATATTCCAGTTGTTAGCCCACCATCATCTGTGCATTCAAAGGTTGCAGTTTTTGAGTCTTTAGTTCAGTTTGAATTTGACATCTTTTGTTTCAGTTTAGACAGAGAGATTCTTTAGCATCCTATTATGGCACACATCTCGAGACAAATTGATTCTTCTCTCTTCACAGGGTTTCTTCATCTTCATCCTTTGGATCCATTTCTTCCCAAGGGGAGGAATATTATATGCCGCTTCAGGATCTCTTTTTGGATTCTACCTCAGGCATCCATATGTGTGACAGGAGTTTCTTCATTGTGGGGGGGCCTTCTAGTCTCTTTCTTTTTCTCCTATGGAGACCATTGTACATGTACTTATATGATAGAAGTTGTCTATGGGGGCTCTTATGTTATCCACCTCCTATCCTTTTGTTATTAGTGCATTTATTTCGTTCATCTCTTCTTGGAGTAGAGTTTTTCCCATGAGGTTTTCTCTGTTTCTCCACTTTACAAAGATTTGGTTGTAATTGGGTACCTGATCAGGCCTTGTTGCTGGGACTCAAGTTTACTTTCTTACATTGTAGTTACCTTTGCTTTCTTGCACATGTTTGTAACTGCACTTTTGCTCATCTTAAAGGGGGGTGTTAGAGTAAAGGTTTTAATTTAATCATGTTGATTAAATTACCTTTATTCCTCTCTTAAGATTTCACTTTAGTTTGCATTTTGTGACATTTAATAATTATATTAATTATTAAATGTCTACCTATTAGGGTTTCTTTTAGGGTTGCATAATATCCTTTTATAAGGATTCATCATTGTAATTTATCTCTCTCTCAGATGAATACATTTTTCAGTTTTCAGAGCACCCTTACTTGTTTGTCTCCATCTCTTCTTTCTATGACAGGTTATTTGCATGCAGGGGATCTTCGGGGTCTGTGAAGTTGGCTTTCTCAACTTCAACAATAACTTGTATCCATAACATTAATGCCAACAATAACTAGTTGATAACCAATTGACCAGTTGACATCAATGACAATAGCTTCATTCTTTCTATTCTTGCAACAATCTTCCCCCTCTGTCAATAATGGCATTGACACATGATGTGAAAAACCATCAAAGACAACATACTAGCTTTGAACAAACTTCTCAATATTTTTCATTTTGTTTCTCCCCCTTTGTAGATAATATTTTTCACATTCTTCCTCTCCCCCTTTGACATCAATGGAAAAGCAAAAATATATTTTAAATTGATTTCCCATTTGTCATTAAAAATAAAACACTCATACTAACACTACTTGCTCCCCCTGAGAGGTAGCCACCAAAACATTAGTCCAAAAGAAAGATAGATCCATAGATCCACAAGATTGATGCATCTGCATGTGCATCTAGTTCAAGAAAGGAGAAGCAATGACCCATAACTTCTCCTAGAGATACTCAAAATTATCTTTAGGAAGAGCCTTCATAAATATATCAGCAATATGATCTTTCATAGGGACATACTCAAGCTTTAATTCATTCTCCACAACCTTTTCTCTCAAAAATGATACCTAATAGATATATTCTTTGTCTTGCATCACTAGATTCTTCAAAATGTTAATTACACTTGTGTTATCACAGAAGATAGAAATATGTTCACCAAACATGACTGTGATATATTTGAATGTCTGTTTCATCCATAGAACTTGTGTACAACAAGATGCAACAACAATATACTCAGCTTCAACAATAGACAAGGAAACAAAATATTGATTTTTACTCAACCATGCCACCAATCTACAACCAAGAAAGAATTTACCACCACTTGTAATCTTTATGTCATCTACACATCCAACCCAATCTGCATCTGTATAAGCACTTAGTGTAAAGTCAGTATCCCTAGGATACCATAACCCATAATATAGAGTTTCATTCAAATATCTGAGTATTCTTTTAATAGCGGCATGTGTTTCCTTAGGATCTTCTTGAAATAAAGCCACAAGAAAAAAAAAATGCATAATATATGGTCTAGTAGGAGTAAAATACAACAGTCCACCAATCATAGATCTATACTTGCTCTGATCAGCCTTAGGTGAATCATTATTTTTACCTAATTTGCAACTAGTCACCATAAGAGTGCATACTAGTTTGGAACCATCCATTCCAAACTTCTTCAACATCTCTTTTACATACTTAGACTATGATTTATAAAAATTCCTTTCTCCATTTGATTAATTTGCAGCCCAAGAAATAAATTCATCTCTTCAAACATAGACATTTCAAATTATTTTTATATCTCTTCCGCAAACATCTTACACATAGTTTTATTTCCTCAAAAACTAATTTCATCAACATATACAACTATAATAAAAAAAAAAATCATTTTCAATTTTAGAATACAAGTTACTATCTATCATACCTTTGTTGAAACCTTGCTAAATCAAATACCTATCTAACCTTACATACCAAGCTCTAGGAGCTTGCTTCAATCCATATAAATCTTTCTTCAATCCATACACCATATCCAATTGATCTGAAAACTGAAATCCTTTCAGTTATTCCATGTAGACCTCTTCTTCTAGATCACCATTCAAAAATACAAACTTGAAATCCATCTGATAGACTTTGAAATCTTATGAGTAGAAAATTTTAAGAACACCCTTATAGCTTCCATTCTTGCCACCACAATAAACATCTCCTAAAGTTATATGCTTTCTACTTGTGAGTAACCTTTACACACAAGCCTTGTTTTGTTTCTAACCACTTCTCCATTCTCATTCAACTTATTTCTAAATACCCACTTTGATCCAATAATGCTTTTGTTTGTCGGTCTTGGGACCAATTCCCAAGTTTGATTCTTCTCAATCTACATAAGTTTTTTTTTCATAGATTCCATCGAATTTTCATCTTTACATGTTTCACTTATAGTATTCAGTTCAATCTCATAAATTAAAGACACATTTACTTCACTAGCATTAGCTCTACTTCTTGTCAATACTCCTTTTTTTCTTGTCTCCAATGATCCTACTTTCTAAATGACTCTTCTGCACATATCTAGGTGTCTTAGGGGACACAACCATAGCTTCTTATTCTCTTTCATTGTCTTCACTATGCTTCTCTTGCTCATACTTTTCTTGTTCTTCCATAATTTCTTCAATCCTTACACAATTGGGTTCATTGGATACATATCCCTCAATATCAATTGAATTCTTTATTTCTTCATCAACCTTGACATTTTCACTTTCTATAATATTTCTTAGCCTTTTATTGAAACATCTATAAGATTTTATTTTAGTAGAATTATATCCAAGGAAAATGTCTTCATCACTTCTTGCATCAAACTTTCCTAATTCTTCTTCATCTCTTCTGATATAACATTTTCTTCCAAATACCTTGAAATACTTAACCGTAGGAATTCTTCCACACCATATCTCATAGGGGGTATTTGTACTATTTCCACTTGCTTGAACTTGATTGAATACATAAACAACAATATGAATAGATTCTCTCGAGTGAACTTCTGATACACTAGCCCTAGTAATCATTGATCTAGTAACCTCTTGAATTGTTCTATTCTTTCTTTCAAGAAACTTCATTTGTCTGAGGAGTTCTCGCAGCATGTAACTATCTTTTTATTTCATAGAATTCACAAAACATATTAAACTCATGGGAGGTGAATTATCCACCTTTGTCAATCCTTAAGAATTTTATCCTCAAATTTACTTCATTTTCAACCATAGCCTTGAATATCTTGAATCTATTTAATGCATCAAACTTCTCTGTAAGAAATATAACCCATGTATATCTAGAATAATCATCAATCAAAAGCATAAAGTACCTTTCACCTTGTATACTTTTCACTCTTGTAGGACCATAGAGATCTATATGAATTAAATCCAGTAGTTCAGTAGTAGATTGTTCCCTTGATTTGTAATGGATTCTTGCTTGCTTTGCAAACTAACAATTCCTACAAATAGCATTAATAGGATTTGTAATCCTTGGTAAATATGTCATGACCTAAACTACACTAATCCTTTCTAAGTTATCAAAATTCATGTGACACATTCTATGATTCAAAAACCAAGTTTCATTAATTTGATTGATAAATCATCGTCCATCAACACCCTTAAGTTGATAGATGTTTCCTTTAAATTTCTTTCCTGCAACAATCACTGTTCTGGATCCTTTCCTAATCTCACATATCTTAACCTAAAATACAATATTATATCATTTACTATACATTTTTACAACACTCAAAAGATCATTCCTTAAACCCTTAACATACTAGACATCATCATTATTATGCTTGTCATCAAAAAATATTGAACCTATCCCACAAATTTTAGCACCAGTATCATCTCCAAACATAACCAAGCCTCCATCATATTTTTCAAGTTTAAAAAACTTACTCTTATCACCATTAATTTGATGTGAACAACCACTTTCAACAACCCAATAGTTATTTTCCTATTTAGCATGTAGCGCAGAGATTGCACTACCTTCATTTTTCTCCTTGTCCGAAGAGAATTCCTTCACCTATTTTTTCAGAATTAGTAGATGTAGGTTCATCCTTTATAGCCAACAACAAGCATTCATTAACATCAGGATCTTCATAATTAGATTCCTCATTATATATACTAGCATCCTCATTCACATAATATGCTATATTGATCTTCTTACCTTTATTTTCTTTCTCATATATTTGTTTAAATTATTTTTAGCTCTTTTTGGATACTTTGTAACATAATGACCTAATCCTCCACAACTAAAGCATTTAAAGGGTAACTTACCTTCATACTTGTCAAAACCTTTCCTCATCCTTATCATAAAGTTATCTTCTACTTCATCAATATTTTCTTCATCCAAATCTTCAGCTTTTGTAGCCTTAAAATTAGTCTTTGATTTGAATCCATTTCTCAAATTTTGTTTTCTCATCACATAAGATGTCATAGATACCAACAATTGATCTTTAGTGTAAGTCTTATAATTTATATTTTGTTCAATAGAACATACCTTTTCACTATAAGCATCAAGGAAATTTCTAAGAATCTTCTTTAAAATCCTAGTTTGATCTATCGTAGAGCCAAGTCCTCTCATTCCACCTACTACCTCATCCAATCTTTGTGCATAAGATTTAGCATTCTCATCTTCAGACATATGTTGGAGCTCAAGTTATGTCTCCAAATTCTACAATTTTTCCTCTTTGACCCATTCATCACCTTCATGCACCTTTTCCAAAGCATCCCATACTTCCTTAGCAATCTTCAAATTCTAAACTTTAATCAACTTAGAATGTATAAGACTATTCTTTAAAATGTACTTCACCTTATTGTTCACTTCATGTGCCTTGATCTCATCAGTCGTACTCAAACCATTAGCAGGAGTATAAGGATTCTTGTAAGATTTCTCCACATTGTATGCACAATACTCAAAATATTTTTTCATTAGTATTTCTAGATAACATAATTAGTTCCATCAAATCTTGAATAATCATGAGCAACTTTGCTAGCCATCTTAGACCTTCCTTAAGAAAATAATCTCTTATCCAAAGGACCAAGATCTGATAACAATTTTTGAACAAGACAAGTGAGAGGGGGGTGAATCATGATTAAGAAAATTAAACCTTTAAATCATTCACTAGAACTAACCCTTAACACAACTAAAATGATTAAACATTAAGTGAAAGTGAAAAAACTAAAAATCATGACATAAACACAACAATACTAGATTATGTAGAAAACCCAATAAGGGAAAAACTACGATGAGGATTAACTCACACTATAGAGAATATCCAAAGGGATGAAAAAGGACAACTTCCTATGAAACAAGGCTCATAGCAAAAATAAGGACTCACTGTCTTGATCAGGACTCACAGTCCAAAAGGGCTAACCACTTGGAAGGCTCACTACCATAGAGATACAAAGAAGATATATGAGATGTTATAGAGAGAAGAGAATCCCAATACAACAAATATTTCAACCAAAATGTTCTCATCCACTTGTAGACATGCATGAATGAAAGAGTACACCTTCATCTCACTACATCCAAAAGCTCACCATTTAGAGTTTGCACTAATCTGCCACACTCAGATCACACACACCCACTAATTCTCATCCATTTCATATCTATCTACTCTATTTATTTGCACTTATCTCTATTGTCTTTAGTCACCACTAACTCATCCTGTATTTATACCATCTTCAACTTTGAAACATATCCAAGGTTGGCCATCCATCAACAAATTCAAATTAGGTCAATACGAAAACATCCTAGGGTAGAACTAGAATGAACACAACCCAAAAACACACTTGATGAGGACTCAAATAGGTCCAACATGCTTCATCAACTTTGAAGATAGTGTTCAACATGAGGCCATCCAAACCAGTTTAAAACACATAGAAAAATTAAGCATGATCCTTCCAGATACCAAAATTATCTTTGACACGATCATTTCAACTTAACTCTAGAACTGCAAGTCATAAGACTTTACTAAAGAAAAATATGGACCAACAACATTTCTCCTAGACCTCGTCTAGAAACATAGAAAACCACAGTTCACAACTAGTGAACATAACTCACATTATATACTAAATCACAAGCCAAAAATCTAGATATAGCAGCTTCCAACAGCCATGATCAACATATTTGAATCACACAAGCATATGATAAAATCCTAGAGCAAAACCCGAAACAACCACTGAACTCCTGCAACTTTCTTTCAATATAATTTTCTCAATATCCTCAACATGAACATCTAATAACTTGCATCTATGAAATTAATGACAACGACAACTAGTTGATAACCAATTGACCAGTTGACATCAATGAAAACACCTTCATTCTTTTCATTCTTGCAATAGATGATTCTTATTTAAACATTTTTGGCAATGGTAAAGTTGAAATTAGGTTTTTTGATGGTATAATAAATGGATAAATGGTGTTTTACATATCCTTGGATTAACACAAAATTCGTTATATGTAAGTAAACTAATAGATGTGGATGTTCAGGTAGTGTTTTTTGATGCAGGATGCAAGATGGTTAGAGGTTCTATGGTGACTTCCAGAGGTGTTAGATATGGAACATTGAATAAGTTTGGTGCATGCACTATTGAGTGCAATAGTACTTTTGTGAAAGGCAAGTTTGTGGAAGAGGTGAGGGTTTGAAACCTTTAGCAAATGGTCATGGCTTTTGAGTACCCAAGGGTTCTCTTTCTTCTGAGTCAAAGTTACCTACGGAGAAAACTTTGTTATGGCACCAAAGACTTGGCTACATTGGATAAAAGGGTCTAAGGACCTTGAAAAATAAAAACTTTGTTGAAGGTTTGTCTAATTCTAATCTTGAATTCAATTTCTATGAGCATTACATTTATGGAAAACAAAACCATGTTTAGTTTTACTCGAATTCTCATAAATCTTGTTGCGTATTGTGTAACACCCCAGCACAAAACCCTAGAGGACAACATGATAAAAACCTAAAAACTAAAAAAAAAAAAAGTGTAATGCCCCACCATGCAACCCTAGAAGAAGTTGCAATTTACTACACAAACATACTTTTTTTTTTTTTGAAGTGCAAAATAACATGCAATATCACTATCCATTGCCAACAACCTCTAAGGTTATGAGATTGAGATTACTTAAAACCCAATCAAGAAAATGACTTAAAAACATAACATTTAATTACTTATAGATTTAAGAACTCATACATTCCATACATGTTTAAATTACAACAAAATCATAAGAGATGCCACATGATTCCAATAATATAATTTACAATATGATTACAAAAATCATTCCTCGAATGAGGTAATTCCAACACACAAGGTTACAAATTACATCTTCCACCTCGATACAAAGAGGGGTAATAAATTACAATAATAACAGAAGGAATAAAGCATGAAGGTACTTGATACCATGAGCTCTCCAACTAGAAATCTCGACCACATGAACAAAAAGTTGACCCAATGGATTAAGGTGCACGTTCCACCCAACCAAGTGATACCCAAAGGCTCACCCCCCATGCTAGGAGATAGTAACAAGGATTTCCAAACAAGACCATCCACTCCTAGACACAGGCTAACTCACACTGACACAACCAAACACATGAACCAAACATCTATAAAGATAACACAAGTACAATTTGAACATCACTAACATAGGTCACATTGCTTCCAGAAATGAAAAAGATCGAGTATGATAAAAAAGACCAAATACCAACTATTGTCATAGAAAGAGTGTCATCACATAGCTCATCATGGGATCTCCTTTAGGAATCTTCGTAGGCTCCGACCCCCACTATGGGTTATCCTAGTGGCCTCTACTAAATCTCGACACCCATACTCACTCATGCAGAATCAAATACCTATTGTGAGGACAAGATAGATGACCTTTCCATTCCAGGCCTTCCTATCTCATCCCATGTCTATACAAGCCCTTGGGTCCATGAGCAAGGCTCAATTATCTTAATTAGTGTGAAATACTACCTAACTTTTAAGTACATTAATTTAGTTATCACTTGATTAAACCACTTCTAAAGGTTTCCCAGTTTACCTCTTTGGGCTCTGGCCCCTAACAAAAGCTACTCTTCTACTTGACAACAAACCAACCCGAAACCAAACACCAAGGATGCCAAAAGGTATACAATAAGATAAACAATCACTCCAACTCTAGGAGGAACATAGAATGAAAATCCACTCCAACATAGGAGGCAACAAAGAACATACTCCACTCCTTCCAAAGGAGACACAAATCACATAACCCACTCCTAATACAAGGAGGCACAAATTATCCCCATTCGTGAAAACTGGGTAAAACCACAGGATACAACCAACGCCCTACCCAAGGCAATACAACGATTGAATACATAATGACAACCCACATAAATAAATGAAACCCAATTTGGAAGACTTACAAAACAAATCACTTCAAAAAAGAACAACTTAATCAAACAGTTCCCTAGCCTCTAGAAGCAAACTCAATACTACCCAAGTACACTCATAATTTACAATCATAACAATATTGCCCATACAATACCAATATGAATACACTTAAACCAACAATCATATAAATACACGTTCTTTAAAAAACTAAGGATTCCTTTCGACATAACGATATTTTCTCATAAACAAGAACCACGGTCCATAAATGCATCATACACTTAATCTTTTAAGTATACATATACATTCTAGACATTATAATTTTTCATGAACCTTAACTATTCCTTGCAATCTAGAAAACAAACAACATTCCCTATTCACCATTTAAGGTAATAGAATATAGAACTTTTAAATAACATTCTACCCATTATCATAACCTCATAATAAAATAACTCTTTTCTTTACACATATTAAATATAATCAATTTTGCTCCTAATTATAATCCATTTAACTTAACTATGTACATAATCCTCACATTTAACAAATCATTTACAAGAACTTCAAGATTCCATTAAATCAAACAAGTCATTGAAAACACATTAACCATATTCATTTTGATTGCAACCCTAACCTTTAACAATAATTTATTCATTGCACTAAGCTTAATTTCCAAAATAATATAGCACTAGTTTTAACAATCAAAACTCACATAAACAATATCTTCATTGCCCAACACCGAAAACGAAAGAAAATGTCATCTAGGAATTATTTACGACAACTAAATAATTTTTGTTAGGATTTCCTAAATCCAATCAACTCAATCAACATTTCTGGCAATTTGCTCAAAAGTAACTAAAGTTAAACTCGCATTGTTGAGAAACTTAAACTTGATGATATAACTCTATGTTTCCCAATCATACTAAACTATCAAAATCAACTTTGCTAGATAAAGTCATATGATTAAAAAAAAACAACAATTTTTATTTTGACTACAATAATGAATAGTCACTTTAAAATAATCTATATTTAAATCTAAATACATATATTAAATATATGACAAAAAATATATACATGATGTATATACAATACATATACATATAAATTTAATATATGATTACTATTTAAATATAATTATTTAAAATCATCTATTAATTTTCCAAACTAATTATTAAATTAATAAATTACTAAACAAAATTTTATTTAAAAAAAACATATTATATTATAATATATATTAATATAATATATATATATATATATTATATATATAATACAAATTACTATATATAATGTATATATATTGTATTATATATAAATATAATATAAAAAAATAAAATAAAACAAATTTAAAATTTAAAATTTAAAATAATAAAAAAAGGCTTTGCCCACATGGGTTGCGGCCCCCACAAGGGAGGAGGATGCAACCTAAGGTTGCACCCAGCCTCCTTAGTGTAGGCTACACTATCTAAGGCAGCGCCCTCCCTTGGGGGTTGGGTGCACAGCCTTAGCTGCCCCCGCCCCACAAAAAAAAAATGGACCTTGATTTTTTTTTTAATTTGATTTTATTATTTATAAAAAAATAGAGCAGAAAAACCCTCTATTTTGGTAATTTCCAGAACATGGTGCTTGAGTTAAAATTTTAACAAAACCATTCTTTCCAAAGAAAATAAAATAGATTCATTAGGCACACTAAAAGTATACAGAAAATATATATAGAACCAAACATAAAATCTCCATTTTTAGTCAAGCTATGCATTTGCACAACAAAATTTTGCAACAAGAAATAATTTTGCCAACACAAAACTGGGTTTAAATTTCAGTTTGAAATGATATTTTCTATTGGTTCCCTTTCAATTTTTTATTTATTTTTCTCATTGATTGATTATTTCCTTGTTTTCTTTTCCATTTCATTTCTATTGCAAGAATCTATCTTTGTTTCCTCTTCCATGATTTCAAAGAAGTTTCCAGATTTGTTTTCTAAATTTGCATACAAATTGAAACCAAAATTCCAAAACTTCAAACATTTTAAAACTAGAATAAAACCTATGATAAAGAACTTGAAGAACAATTTTATGTTGAGTTCCTTGCAGATTCCACTCCACCATTCCATCCCAAGATCTCCACCTTCAAACCAAGATTGAATCCAAAAACCCAAAACCTTATTTTCTTCTTGCAACCAAATTTTTCCATCCCAAAACACAACAAGAACAGAAAAATAAAATCCAAATGAAATATCTTATCTCCCCCAAATTCAAATTTAAATTCAAAACTCAAATTCAAATAAAATTGCAATTCAATTTCAATTTCTAATTCCAATTAAAATTAAAATTAAATTTCAATTTCAATTTCAAATTCTAATTCAATTTAATTTCAAATTCTTCACAAATATCTTTCCCAAAATAGTAAACTATTTCTAAAAATATATCTTTTCCACCCCAAAGTCATTGCATTTGAAAACATTTCTATTTATAAATAATTTAAAACAAAATACCAATTCCACATAGATTTTAATGCATTTTAACATTTTCTTTTCAACAAAGGAATTTAAATCCTTTAACACTTTTAAATTCGAAAGAATAGCTTAATTAATTCACACAATTAATTTAATTAATCAATAAAATAAATCTAATCCAATATTAGATTATTTTATTAATTAAATTAAATTATTTAATAAAGTAAATAACATTCCTAGCATTACAACCAAATATATTTAAGTCACAGATTAACAACACAAGCCATTATAACTTGAATTTAATTAAAGACCAAGGTGACCTAGGCAACATAAAACAACCAAACCCGACTACAACCCGATGACACACTATGACTAGGGTGACGACTTGACATAGAAAACCTAGCTACTATCTCCCAATTGATTACTGTTGGTCAATGGACATGCTCAGACCTGTGAAACTAGGTAGAGTCAATGTCCTATACCTGCAGTCCTGCAACCAAAACGAGTGTCGAACATGAATATAATATAGTAGACACATGGTGAAGGGGAAATCACTGAATCGCAGGCGCTCGCATGTGAGTGATGTAATCTTGTCCCCTTCACCAATACAGTATTACTAACTGACGAATCTAACATCAAAGATATAATCAAAAGCATTAAAGCATCTTAATTTCAAATATTTACTAAGCTAATCCAAAGCATGCCTTAATGATAACATCTGAATCAAAATATAACATTAACATCGCTTAACCGTCAACAATAAATTAACAATCGAGCATCTTAATTTAAGTGTTAACAAAAAAAAAGGCATAACATAGAAAAATAATGTCTGATCAACAGAGCACAAAATGGAGGGGTGTTACAAAATTGAAGTGTAACAAACTAAAGATTACAGATGAATAATAACTTGCATTCTAAACCTAGGTCCTCTAAGGTTCCATGACTATGCTACTAGAACCCCATTAACCAAACTAACATGAATAAATCCATTAAACATGATTTTTCTAACATTAAGGAGTGCATTAAAACTATCACATAATATGATCAACCAATGATAAGATCCATTTAATGTCATAAATATAACAACATTAATGATCATTTAATTAACAATCATATACAATACATCGATTGCATTATTATTACAAGAGAGAGTTCAACAATGAATTACAACATTACATCATTACATCAATGCTTCCCCAAGATTAATTTGGGGAGATTATACATCAGAGTTACAATACATGATACAACTAATTTCAATTTAGTACAAATACATGAAGATATTCCACTAAGGTTGGAACAAGTCCACATCAGCAAGAGTATTCACCACAAACACAAACAATATGAAGGGAAACCTAATGGAGAAAAGGCACAATCCACCCAACCATGTGGAACCCAAAGGTCCACCCCTCGTGCTAGGAGATAACACCTAGTCCTACAACAACAACAACAAAATGACCACAAAGGACATAACAAGGCTAAATAGATAACAACTGACATTACAACAACAACAGACCACAAAAGAACATACATTGCTTCCAGAGGACATCACATACCAAAGGGAGAGAACAAACAAGGGAATACTACCCCACATAGGGAAGAGTTTCATCACATGGTCCTAGCATGGGTTGTCCTGGTAGTCTCTCACTAGACCCAAGCCCCCATCTATGGTTGTCTTGGAAACTTCTCACTAGGTTTTAGCCCCATATGGTGACACATGCAAAACCAATCTTCCTTTCATGAGGACAAGGAAGTTGGTCTTTCCAACTAGGCCTTCTCAACCCATCCTTAGCCTAAATGATCACTACAAATATGGGTGAGGTATTCACTTATCTTGATTAATGTGTAAGCTACCCAACCACCTAATTCATTTTAAGTTATCACTGAGTTAAGAAACTCCCACATGGGTCATCCTGGATGCCACTTTGTGTGTTGGCCCCCATTGAGAGCCACTCCCCCTACTAGAGTAGCTAGGAGACCCAATAAAGCCAAAAGGGTAAAGCCATCATGCACATGATATGAAAACCAAAAATTGTGTATCCCAACCAACAGATCAACCATCTCGCTCTCAAATACAACTATAATAAAAATATGGAGTACAAGGCTAAAGACCCACAACAACACATAGCAAGAATACTATCAACCAAAACGAGGCTCAAACATAACAATTCAACCAATAACATATCTCCCCAAACCTATGGAACACCACATAACCGTTTACACAAATATTCTCACAAGAACCATAACCAAGATTACCTAATTTCATATAACCAACATATACTTCAGATAACAACCAATCTACTAACACGATCAAGAGGCGCCTGGTGGTTTTATGTCTAGAATAACCCACAATTTACAAAACATGCAATATTTAAGATTTCCAAGGAAAGTCTAATTTCACATTTAACCATCTGATTATTATTTAAATGTAATTAAATTAATCTTTCTTTTCATAATATTATTCTTTTTATTTACCACAAATCTCTTATTTCAAAAATAAGAATATTCTTTTAACTAACACCATTATAATATATTTACAAATATATCTATAAACAAAGGATTATTAAATTATATATAAGTATCATTAATTTAAAATGCATATCATTTACCAATCAATTCATAACTTATAAAATACATGGTGGAGTAAGTTCTTCCTCATTCAAGTGGATATAGAAGACATCATCACTAATATATAACAAGGATAATAAATATAATTCTCTCATTTATCTAACTACCAACTATAGTACACATACAAATATACCTATATATATATATACTAGTGCTTGCACCTCAGCGAGATGCAATGGTTATGCCGATAACAAGATATACTCTAGCAATATATTGAAGGGAAAGGTTAAAAATCACAAGAAAATGTATATTGCTTCTCTTAAGTTTAAGTATTCATGGAAAAAGTCAATTGATGATGGGGTGCGAGAAGATTTGAAAATGAACAAATGGAACTTTATTTAAATCTGTATGCTATGCTAAATGGTAAAAGGTCGATTGGATTAAGTACAATTTTTATGGCTAATGATATACCTTGTAACTAAAAGTAACATAATGGAAAATTGCATGTTGCAGGAAAATATTTTTATAATACAAAAACTATTTTATGACACATGAAACATTTTTCAAATACAAAATCTTTATATGAATAATATTTTTATAAGATAGCAGTGGAGAGTAAGAATTTTTCAAATGAGACACCATTCAATTTCATCAAGTATTTCCTTTAAAACAAATAGTTCTTGACAAAAAATGAAAACAAAGTTTGTTGCCAGAATTATGTGGGAAGCTTTTTCGTCAAATGCATCCCAGGTCTTATTTTTCATTGCTCTCTTTTATACTATATAATACAATTTATTTTTCCTAGTATAGAGGTATTTTTCGAGGTTGTAAGAAATTGAGCAATGTAGTTTAGTAGTAAGGTGGGTCTCACTTTCAATAAGTCTTCCAGCTCCAATTCCAGAGGCAAATATATGCAAGAAAGGTTTACAATTCCAAACAAACCATGTGATCACCTCTAATTAATCATTGTTGATATTTTACTTATTCCTACATACTCAATCCAAACATTGCATTTTTATGTTCAATATGTAGTCATATATGAAGCATATAGTAAAATCGTCCAACCACTTATAAACCATATTTTAATAATATTTCAATTACAACACCATCAAGATAATATGATAATACACTATTAAATATAATTTAATTCTTTATAAATTTCAAGTGGGATCATGAACACATCAACCAACATAAGTATTTGAAAATTACAATAAGACAAGAGTTAACACAAACAAACTTAATAGACAACATATGCACTTACATGCTTATTTTTATTAATACATACTTTGTGTTCTTACATGACTATTATTTGATATCCATTATTTTCTTGTCATGGGATAACAACCATTATGTATTCATAGGATTTATCATGCATCATATTTTCCTTTCCTCCAATTTCCTACATACCATTGATGCAACCAATTGGATTAGAGCATATATTTTCACTAATGTTCATAAGATTGAGATTTTAGGTCATGACTTATGTTGCACAACTTAGACTCATTACCATACCTAATGCAATCTTGATCACATCACTCTCTTGCAACCACGTAGAGTTCTATTGCATTATTGCAATCAAGCAAAACACATTTTCTACATTGAGTGGAGTCACATTGCATTTTCATATTAAATGTTTCATATCAAATTGCCACATTAAGTGGAAATTTTTCATGTCACTTGTCACAAATTTACCCCTTAATAATAATAATAATAATATTTACTTGCCTATTACAATAGTAATTTTTTGTTTGCTGCTAAATCAACCAACAATAATGTTATTTATAACATTGAATTAAAAAAAAATCATTTTTTAATTAGTTCACTGCAATTCCCAAATAATAATAATAATAATAATTCCCTTATGCTATATTTACTTCCCTCCATAATACTATTAGCCTTGTAATCCTCTAATGTCTCTAATCTCATTTAATTTAATTTCAAATACAATATTTATTTCAAATTCATCACTGATTAAAAAAGATCATCTTGGGTGCCACATTTAAACAAATTTAGCCCAGAATAATGTCCATAAAAAAACATAGAAATAAAGTGTCAGGAACGCGTCAATACTGCCATTAATACCCTGCAACAAAGTACGTCCATTCTCTTCTCATAGGTAAAGAAATTAAATGGGTTGCCAGGAACTAAATTTCTTTTTGAGAAATTACCTACTGTCAGTACCAATAACATGACGTGCTGGGTCAGGGCGGTGGATTTGATGTTAAGGATGACGTTTTGAAAGACATGTTCAGAAGGTTATTCAGACTTTAATATCCTCTACTATTGCGCCCAGGCGAGGATTGCGCTGCAGCATTGGTTGTTGGATCATTTTATTACCAAGTGCAGTAATAACACTGCATATAAGGATATTTAGTTATAGATTGAGTGGCCTATATTTATATACATAAAGATATATATATTTACATTCTTAATACCGGAGTAGGTGTTCCAGTGCTGCCTGATCAGAATAACCACATCAGTAACATGGTCTATTTGTTGTATTACCCATTTTAGTGTAATAGGTTAAATTAAGCATTTTATGTCAGTGAGAAAATATTTGAATGTCTAGAAAGATTCACTTGTGCATCATGCATGGCTAACGCCCTCTTGAAATGGGTAGCCATCACTTGCTCCATATCTGATTGCAATATAATTAAACATACATTATAATTTTCTGCCTTCAAGCTCTGTATGATGCAACTCCTCATTGAGCATTCCCTAATTGGAGGAAAAAAAACCATATACATACCACCAACAAAAAATGTATACAATTTCCCAACACAGTGATAAACACAAAGCATCAAAATTTACATAGTCTAAAGATTGAGATAAACCCTCTGTAAGAGAGCATGAAAACATTGCATTTCGATTTCTATAACAAAATTCGAACAAACTCAATTGCATTTCTGGAAATATACTGTTAAAGACATTCCCAAAGTTAACTCTGATAGGATAAGTAATATTCATCTAAATAATTGCATTTCAATATTTTATTGACTGCTAAATAGACCAAATAGTTAAAGCTCAAAGGATGCTCCCAACATTTTCTTGGAAAAATAACAATGTTGGACCTGCAAGATACTACCACTTGTTAGAAGTTGTCCACAGATACTTACAAATTTCAAGTTGACATAGCAATCCTGATTATTTTTGACATTTTCAAATGCCACCATCTAGGTTACTGATCTAATGAATAATCTGTTTAGATTGAAAAATTTCCAAAACAAGTACTTACAAATAAATATAAATAGGTAGTTCACCAAAGACTACACTAATAACCATGGATAATGAAAACTATGAAATCCATTTTTTGATAACAAATTTGGAAACAATTAACACATGCACCTAAAATGACATTAGATAATGGTACATTAAACTGAGAATGGACATTCAGGAAACATTTAATTGTGCCTGCCAAGCTACATGAAAAGACCTGTGAGGTGAAATTTATAGAAAAGATGAAACAAAAAACAATGTGGAAATCCCACATGTAGATTCCTGAAATGCCTCAAACAAACAGAGCAATAAGCGGGTAAGTAATTACCATTGGTAATTACAACAAAAATAGCATACAACAACCAAATTGACAAACCCACAAATATAACCTGGATGATGTTTTTTGGATATCCAAGTAAATGAATAGTTGATTGACTTCACACACAAATATAGGTTACTCAATAGAAACAAGGTTGGGGAAAGAAAAAATTTGTACAAAGATAATCCTTACAAAACTATGAGTACATCACAGTCAACATGAACAAAAGCTTCACCAGCTTCGTCAATAGGATGTCTAACCCACAAAATTACACTATAGACAACAACTAAGTTCGTATGTCAAATATTGTTATCACTAACTCATTCTGCCATATAGAATAAGTCTCCACATTTTTTGTGGGGTAATTATGGGGAAAATATCCAATTCCCACCAACAAATAACAGAATAAAATTTCCATTGAATTAATAAGATGACAAATAATAGATGTTGTAGATGCAAAATCGTAAACTGTTTGCCAAATCTGCAAAACATTAAAATTCCAATATTTGAGCCACAAACAACAACACATCGACAATGCAGACTTACTCTCTACATGTGAGAAATGATCTACATTGTTCATGTGTTGTTGTGTGTTCTTCAAACATCCTGCTCCCACCAACACTATCCAAATTAAAATTTCACTGAGTGAGAACATTTAATAGCAGGACAGTAGGTCACATAGCAACAACTGTTATCATCAACATGTATCGTTCCAATATGCAAACCTTCAAATTGCACACAAACTGGATTACAAAATTTATTACCACCTGTATGAAGCAAGCCTGTCCCAGTGATGGGAGCAGTTTGTTGGCCAAACATCCTGCTCCCACTACCTATTGGTAAAATATAATTTAACTGATGTCTGCAATCCTAAATCATAGAGCACCATTGTATTATAAAGATTTCAACAATTTTGCAAATGCTCAAGTTCCAAAATATGACAAACAAACTGCATTAAATCATACATTACAACATGTATAAAGCATGCATGCAATGGTGATAGGGATGCAACTTATAGACCAGATATCCTACCCCAACCCCCTCCATACATTTCTAAAGAATTCCCCAAGTCCACAAGTTGGGAAAGATTTCAGGGCATGGAAAAAGATTTTGCCAAATAAATAAGAAATAAATGTGATAAAATTATGAGAAAAAATTCAATTTAAACTTAATGGATGTATGTTTTGTCAAATCCAATAACTTCATCTGGCCTTTTATAAAACTTAGCAAATGATTTGTTAATAGAAAATTTTCTATATAGAAATCTAATTTCTGAACATTTTGTTAAAATCAACCAAGATTGAAAAATATAGCACTTCTCCCTTATGAATTTTGTTGCACAAACAACATCATTTAGTAACTATCCTACCAACTGATTCACACAATCCACACCTCTTCAATGTTGTTGGTTTTAGGAGGAGAACTCACTTCCAGGAGAGAAGATTTCAACACAGACAAATTATAAACAGAGTGGGTTTACAATATACAGAACAAAAATAGGATGTCTCATTGCTACAACAATATCAAACCATTCATGCATTATAAAACACTAAACAGATTTCATACTGTTCTCATGAAACTTTTCAATAAAAATGCTAACAAAACATTTATTTTTAAACCCACATTTATCAGATAAATTTGCATAGTAAGATGAGAAAACAAGCAATACTATATTTGCATTATATTGTATGAACAAAACAAAGTCACAGGTCTTTATAAAAGAACTGACCAGTGCTGGAGATCAGATAAAATGAAGCATCTCAAGCTATCAAATTATACTACTGGAGCCTCTGCACAAAGAACCTGCAGGCAATAGACTAGCCACATAACCATACAAAAATGGAATCCTTTTCTATAAAGTAAATCCCTTGTTTTTACATATTGTTGCGTGGAGGTATTAGGGAGAAAGACATTAACAAGTGTCTTGCTACTTCCAAGTGTCAAAAAAGTTTTAAAATCACCTTATTTACATGCCTGATATATATTAAACATTTGGATTAAAAAGGGACAACAAACCTATTAACTGGTAACCATAATTGGGCGTTGGAGAATGCAACGTGGCTTCCTCAAACTGTTGTGTTGGCATTAAGCATTAGTGTCTTCAGGCGTACCGTCATCCTTTTTACATTTCTAATAAACATCCCAAGTGAAACAAATTATAAAGAAAGTTTGTGGATATGCTAGTTTGGTACTTTAAATAGATCTGAAAAAGAGTATTAGATTCATAGAATTACCTCGATTACCAATTTGTAGGAATCTTTTCGATCAAGCACCTAAAAGGCGAGAATGACTAAAGATGAAGCTATAGTAGACGGCCAAAAACAGACCAGCTAACGATCTACTAAAGACAGGCATGCCAATTATTTGGTCATCTTCTCAAGCTCCACATCTCCTCTCGCAGCCATGATTTTTCAACTGCTCATAAGGTATGGGACTGGGAAGCCCTAAAATATCTGCTACAACACAGAACAATAATAAGAAGCCGTGCATAACTTAAAGCCCTTGTATTACACGATTTCTGAGTGCAACCCCAAAAATTGGTTTGGATTTTCGTAAAAGAAAATATGCCTGCAAGATAGCCAGGCCATTTCAAACCCTATGGCTTTCTCCACAGCTGGTTTAGTGTTTCATTGTACGGATCATGGTTCCCGTTGTCTACAAAAGAGTCTCCAAAAGCAAATAAGGATTTTGCCTTCTCTGCGTTACCTTTTCCTGCAAATCGATAAAATCAATAATATCATGTAAGCGAAGCATTAAAGAGAGGCTTTGAAAGTGTTAAAATCATCACACCTGCAAATAAGTTGAGAAAGCTTAGCAGAAACAAGAGCTGAAATACATGGTCCATCGCGACTTTGCCGCATATTCTAAACCTTGCCATGCCAATATCAGAGCTCGAACACGCAACCTAATAGCTAGTGAGTGATTTTCCCCTAAATTATTCATCACAGGGAAACTCATCGGCAGAGATGAAGCCGTTGTAATCCTTGTCAAACAGACGAAAGCCTCCTTCATTGCTTGTAGTTGGTGCTGCCGAGGCAAAGTACATCTCTTCCAGGCACCGACACCATCCTCATTAACGCCTAACAAATATCAATGTAGTAATAAACCACCAACCTATTCGGTAGTGGAATGTACATCGTACGCCCAAGAATTCCACCGGAATAGTCCACCGGCATCAGACAATAAGACTTTTCCGGTTGAATTCTCACCTATAATAGCGTATCGACTAATAAACATATACACATGAATCAGTATATGCTTATATATATACGTATATTTATATATGTGTATGTTGTATCTAATATTGTTTTCAGACCACAGTTTGTAATATAGCTACCTAGAGTTAAATATACACACATTTTCACACACACACATTTTTATATTCACACATACGAACGAAAGACACTAAATTTCATATTCACAGTGACTTACATCAAAAGTCACTTCGTATCATAAGTCCATCGAATTACCAGTTAAATGTATTTAAGCGGATAAAGAGGGATGGATTCTTACTACAATAATTTTCAATTAAAAAATGTATGCCTCCACACCCATCGAACTCTACAGGAAGATAATGATAAAGGGGGAAAAATACTTATAAACAACTAAGATTATTATACGACTATCATATACTCGCGTCCATATATATGTAGTGATGCAACCATGGCATCTCAAGGTGGATGCAATTTTTAATGTTATATTAGAGGTAAAATGATAATATACAGTTGCACATTCAGACGAAACATAGTGAATGATTCCACAAAATACAAAGGGCGCAAAAAGAATGGAGTTTCGGTTTATGTATAATTTAGCTATTGTTGCAGCAAGACATGGGCGACACCAACATTCTATTTAATTGATTAAGATAGAAAAAAGTTAACCAACGAACATCCAAACCATGGTTATATACTTCAAATGGAAAATATTCTGTTAGCATTGATATAAAATGGAGAGTAAATGATAATTGGTAATTAAACCCGATTACCAAGCAGCTCATATATGCGGTTTGTATAGAATAGAGATCCATCTACAATAATCACCAAATGAATACCAACAAATATTAAAATGGTTGAATGAGGTAGTCTTAACGCATGATTAGAGGGATATCAAGTTACCTTGATGTAGTGAATTGAAAGCCATGAAATGGTATATGCTTTGTGTAGGAGGCTAATCGTACTTACCAACACAAAAGTGGTATGCCAAGTTGGGGAAGTTGGCTTGGCGGCAAAAGGTAGCAGAGTAATTTCAAATTCAAGATTTTACTTAATGCTACAGAAGGGAAGAAAATGGAATCATATGTCTACCGCCAAGAAATGGTTACAAATGTGTGATTGGATAAACAAAGCATTGGACAACTGCTGAAACCGTTAAAGAAGGAATTCCAAGTATGTACAGATTTCCACCAGAGAGGTTAACAAGAAAAGAAGCTTGAGAGACTCGCAAAAAAATGCAATGGTTGCCAGAAATATACTCATAGTGGGTTTATTCAAGCCTTCAGGAAAGCAATTAAACAATAATTTACAAAAATATGCAGAAAGAATTTTGTAGAAAGAATTCTAACTCTTTTAGAGATTTCATTTATAATTATTTCAATTCAAGATTAAGCAAAAGTAAGAAATAGTGAGTAATGGAACTTGGTTTGAGTGAGTAGCACAACTGAGAATTGATGTCGAGATCAACCTCTACAATTGTAGCTTCAACTTCTTCAAAGATTCAACAAACGCTACGAAAACCCCATTTCAAAACCTTCCCAAATCCAGAATAGAGCTTCCTAGAACAAGAACATACAAGGGGGAGATAAAAAAAGATTAGTTTCCAAAAAAATGCAAAAGCCCCTTTGTTTACTAAATTAATCAATTTATTAACCACTTCACCATATATGTTGTTGCATGCAACTCCTTTCTTTAAATTCATTTATTTAATCTTCCAACAATTACTTACTACCACTCTTCAACATGTTTATTAATAAAAAATATTTGTATTTAGTTACACATAATAAATCCACTTTTAAATATATAATTTATTAATTTTAACTTTAATTTTTAATTCTATTTTCACCTCACATTAAACAATATATTTATTTTTATATTTCTTATTAAATCATAATTTTAATTTATTTAAACCAAATAATATATTAATAATATTTTATTTTAGCAATACCACAATTATATGAAAGTTTTTATTTTAATTATCACAATGTCATTTAATTTCAATAATCCTTATTTGAATATAATAATCAATAAAAGTACTAATCAATCAAATGAATAGAATATCAAGCAGTACTTGACCTCATAGTGACACAGAAGGAAAGACCACAACAATATAGATGGACCAAATCACAAATGAACAACACTACTAGGGTGACAATGGATATTCATCCTCATCAAGGATGATTGCTCAACAAGGGACCTAATGCTATCTCCATCAAAAAATTTCATTGGACTTAAGGCACACTCAAACCTAATAATTCAGGTGGAGTCGATGCCTGGTACATGCAACCTATAGCAAACCAACATAATCAAACATGTACATAATCATATAGTCAATCACACTGTGAAAGTAAAGTCACAGCATCGCAGGGTACTCAGAAGCGAGTGACGTGAAACTATTCCCTTTCACCAAAATACATCAATGAACAATAATCAAATACTAACAATAAGTTAAAAACAACCAACAAATATTCACATGATGCACATAACAAGGTTAATCTACATAATTCTTTAAATCCATATAGTATACATAGAATAAGCATAAAGCACCAATGATAAAATTAGCATCAAACTATCATAGTAGTGAATCCAACATCAAGCCAAGTATCATAATATCCCAATATGATACAATCAACAATCAGTCAACCAAGAACAAACTGAGGGGAACTACATCCTCCCCCCTAGAACTAGGCTTACTCCTGGAAGCCTACAAACAAGTATGGGTCACATGGGCCCTTATTACAAGAAGGTCCATTTTTACCTTAACCAATTTCCTCATCCTCAAAGAGAGGACACTCCTTAGGGTCCTCCTTAGAATTCACATTAGTTTCCATAGAAGAGGAGGGTTGAGCTCGCAGGATCTCCTTTTCCTCCTTAGATAATAAGGGTGTGTTTCACCCACACCCAAGAGTCCAATCCATGACTGTGGAAGGCTTCATACTCTTGGGATTTTGCTTCAATTCCTCAATTTTCTTGCCCTTCTCCAGGTTAAGAAGAGGGAGGACTTGACCTAAAGTCTCATCATAAGGATCTCTCACCTACATATTTTGGGAGCCTCATTGTTCCTCTCAATCACTCTCGAGGGAACTCAGAGAAGGGGTGTTTTGGCGTTTAACCATATGGCCACTAGCATGACCTCTACCTCAACCCCTATCTCGACCTCTAGGCATCCTCCTACACATCAACATCAAAAGGAAAGTCACAAATATTAGGTGAGGATGATAGAAGGGAGAAAATAGAAGTTTAAGAATCTAAGCACCATATTCATAATTTTACATGCATTCTCCACTTACACACACAAATTCACATCACCGGAAATCACATTGCAAGGCCACACAAGGGTCCATAATGCATCCCCAATAGAAGAATATCAGTTCATTGCACACTACAGTCAGGGTCCTATCCTTTCCACCAACTTTCTACACCATTGGACCAACATCACAAAAGGACAAGTCTTGAGTTGCTAAGCGATGACGACTGAAGCGAGAAAACAGAAGCTCAAGAGTCTAGGCACAAGGACAACATAATGGGCTCATATGTATCCAGAGTACCTAGTGTATAAGCCTAGGATTTGATACCATGTGTAACGCCCCACCATGAAACCCTAGAGGACAACATGATAAAACAACAAAAATGGAACAATTTTTTTTTGAAGTGTAACAAACAAAATATTGTAGATCAATAGTAACTTGCATTCTAAACCTATGTCCTCTTTAAGGTTCCATGACTATGCTACTAGAACCCCATTAACCAAACTAACATGATTTGTCTAATATTAAGGACTGCATTAAAACTATCACATTATATGATCAACCAATTAGAACATCCATTTCATGTGATCAATATAACAATATCAAAGATCATTTAATTAAAAATTATATAAAATACATCATTTATATTATTATTACAAGAGAGAGTTCAACAATGAATTACAACATTACATCATTACATCAATGCTTCCCCGAGATCAATTTGGGGAGATTATACATTAGAGTTACAATACATGATACAACTGATTTCAATTTAGTACAAGTACATGAAGGTATTCCACTCGTACTGGAACAAGTGCAATAGTCCACAACAGTAAGATCAGTCACCACGAACATGAACAATAGCAAGGGAAACCCAATGGAAAAAAGGCACAATCCACCTAACCATGTGGAACCCAAAGGTCCATGCCCTGTGCTAGGAGATAACACCTAGTCCTATAACAACAACAAGACAACAACAATAGACATAACTAGGCCAAATAGAGAACAACTAATATTACAACACATCCTGAAAGAACATACATTACTTCCAAAGGACATCACATACCAAAGGAAGAGAACAAACAAGGGAATACTAGCCTACATAGGGAAGAGTGTGTTGGAGCCTAAAATTTCATTAAAAATTTAGGTTCCCATGTGCAAAATTTGATTTTAGCACTCAAATGTATAGTTGAAAATCTACTCAAAAGGCCTGCTTTAAAAAATCATAATTTGAAGCCATAGTAGTTCCATGCAAAACCACCTTGTAAACATGTTTATTTTACATATATTTGTGTTCACACCAATTTTCAGCTTCATATGATTAGTTTTGACAAGATTTCAAAATGCCAAGTTGAAGGGTTTTGTAAGGGTTTGCTTTCTACACAATAAAATTTGTTAAACTAATCAACTTTAGAGGACAATATTATGAAAATGAAAGGGATTCATGATAAACCAATTGGTTCTCTTGATTCTCCCCATCTCAATGTGCATCCATGTCAATTTTTAGAGCTTCAGGACATCATTTGGTATTTTTCCAAAAATCGAATCCAAATGGATTTTATCCAGTTTGGAGACTGTATTTCTAAAACTACATAGGGGTCAATTTTGGTGCTTGATATTTGATGAAGAAAATAAAATGATGAAAAAATATCTTTCATGCTTGTTCATTTCACTTAAATGAATAAATATCCAAATCTATAGCTTATCATAATCACATTTGATATTTTTACAAAATAGCATGTTGGTGTGTTCCTATTGAATTTGATAGGTGCAATTATTCAAAAGGTGTTGAGTAAGCAAATTTGGACATTGACAATTTTCAATCCTAATGATCTCACACCAAACCATTTGACAAGCATGCTTCCTTATCACAAGTCAACACTCCAATGCATTTTCACAACCTTTGGAGATCTTTTGATCAATTTTCTACATCAATTCTAGAAGCAACTCGACCTATTTTTGTCACAGTGCAAAATACCAAAAAATAAAATCTGATGATTACTCACTTCAATTTTTGGGTTTTGATAAAAATACAAAGCCTACACCATGGGTATTTTTTCATAATATAGTTGAACTAGCAAGATACAAGGAGGAGTTAACAAGGCCTTTCCAAGTTCATAGCTAGTAATTTTGGTGATGGGAGATTGGGCCAGATTCCTTGAACATACTTTAAAGCATTAGCTATGAATACCAAATTCCACAATCTTCATCAATCAAATGAAAGAACTAAAATAGTATAATAATGGCACTTTAGATGGGCAGGGTGTTATCTGATGGAAAATAAATTTTGTAGGAAGGAATTGAAATATATATGAGGTTATATATTTGAGTTGATGCATGCAAAATATGTTCCCTATTCAAGCAAATGTCTATAAAATGTTGTATTCAAATGCTACAGTCATGACTACCCTTGAGCTATTTTTGTACAAACATGGAAGCATAGAAGAGGAAAAGTGGATGGAAATACTTCCATGAAGAAAAAAAAATATATGAGCATTCATTAATGCTTGAAAGAAAATGAATTCTATCAGATATTATGGTTAAAAGTGCCCTGGAAAATGACATGCAAAGCTTTGAAGAATAGACAAGGCGTTTGATCTATTTTTAAACAAAATGCATCAAGGGGATGTCATTTTATGGATAAAGGAAAGAAAGAATTTGCAAATAATTACTACTTCACAGGCAATGATAGTGAAAGAAAAAGAGGATGATTTAGAGTTGGCACAACAAACCTTTATGGAGGCATTCAAAAATAACATTTGGGTTGAATTCATAAATAAAAGGCCTCAATGCCAATTTTATAGTTTTTTTGTGCACATTAAGGATATAAAATTCTTCCATCGATTTGAAGAAGGGGGTGTTTCACTTGAGTTACCACAGGATATAGTCACAACACTATTTAATCTTGCAAGACTGTTTGAATAGCTATATGGTACTAAAGAGGCCGATCTTTTGTACAAACTAATATTTTTCAAGTTTCCTGATTATGTAGATGCATATCTATATCTCATAGCCACAACTCAAGCTCGAAATGAGATCCAACTAAGCCCAAAATTGATTGGGGATGGAGGATGACCCAGATCACAAATGGCATATATGCAGGCATGACTCCTTTAAGATGGGAAAATGAAGGAGAATATACTGTTTTTAGGGTTTTAGCTTCATACTCACATATAGCACCAATATTTGAGAATGGTAAAATACATATCACATTTAAGTGTCGTGCAACTAAATTTTCAAGGAGAATCTACACATCCATCATTTAATAGCTCAAGTAAAAAAAGGATTAACAAATATGAAAGCAAGATTTACAAGAAACATAGATATCTACAGGCAGTATTGGAAAGAAACGAAGGAAACATCATAATAATGGACTATATACAGGCCTCCCTTGGCCGAATGTATTCTAATTCCAATGGTTGTTTGGCTCATGCATAGGAAATAGATAGAAATTCATTATGATTGGTTGAGCCATAGTTCTTGTGTGTAGTTTTGATGGCTCAAGATCCCTGTATTGTTTCAAAAAAATACTTCTATATTGGCATCACCAAAGCAAAAAACCCTAATATCAATGTGTTGCTGAATTATAAATGTATCCGGGAGACATGAACAATTGAAGCAAGTTCTTTAGATCCCTCCGAAAGAGTGAGTTACACAAATGTGGCTTTCAGGGGGAGTCTCACAAATAGTCCAACAATATAGAATTCATTGGTAGGAGATATGAAATCGGTGGAGAAAAATTAAGTCTTCTTGATGCATCAAATCACACTGATGGCCCAAAAAGGATAAGTGACAATGGAAATGTAAATTAATATTCTATTAAAAGTTCAAATTCTGGTGGTGATAAAGGGGATAATATTATATGGTAAATATTGCCACATCCAATTTGGGGAATTTTTTTGTTGGTGAAAATATTTTTCACTGAAAGGGGGAATAATTTCATCTGAAAGATTAAATAATGGGTATTTTTTTTTATCAAAGAATGTTTTTGAAATGGGTAAAGATATAGGGGAAATGCAAGATGACATATTTTTACTAAGGGAAAGATAATTATTTCACATGAAAGAATTCTTCACAGAGGAAATGAAAGACAATTTAATGCCTAGTAATGGGTAATTATTTTTATTCAAGAAGTATTTTGATATCAAGTGAAGAAGCAAAGATTAAATATAGAGTAAAATGCTTTCACCGTGAGGGAGATAATTTTTACCAAAGGAGTTATAAAGCGGGTAATTATTTAATTGGTGAAGAGTGAAGATTGCCAGTAGAGGGAAAGATCATAATTATTGTTTTTCATTAGAACACAAAGATTAAGTTTAAAATATTTTTAATTTTCCATAGGAAATTAACTAAATATTTTATTTTCACTAAAGAACACTAAAGAGCCATAGAAAATAGATCTGAGGGGTCATAACCCTAAAATTATGTATATATGCTAAATGAAATCAAAGGAGAGGGGAATTATGATTAGAATTAGGAGTTAGGTAGGTATACAAAAAATACTTTCAGAATGTTTATCATATTAAATTTACTATATGGACCATGATGCATGCATAAATTTTGGCTGAAATCAATGGAAGATCTTTAATTTTGTGGCTCAGTATTGGTGTCAATTGTTTGTTAATACAAAATCAATTATCTGGTTGTCTCCACATTGTTGCTTCTCTGTTATTTGAAGTTGCATATCCAAGTTGATTTTTTTCTATCTAAGAGTTAAAATCCTTTTAATTGATTATAGTAACTTGGGGGTAACATTTGGATCAATAAGAAGAGTTAGGTAATTGATAAGGATGTCATACTATCTCCAACTTGATTTTTTCTTGTTATTCAAATTGAGGAAATTCTTCATTTTTCAATACACATTTTTTGTCATTGTGTGGTTTTGTTAATTGGTTCCTTCAAGGAAGGATTAAAATCCTTTTAATAAATCACAGTAACTTGATAGGGTCAATTGGATTGATAAGAAGAGTCTATTAGTCACATTCTTGTACATTTATACAAGGTATAAATAAACTCAAGTTCCAAACAATTAGAATTGTAATGAACATCAGCCACCTATTATATAACTTCATTGACTCTGCATACCCAAAAAAGCACTAGTCCATCTCATTCATATTTCACTTATCCAATTTCATATTTATAAATTACCAATTGTCACATTAGAAGTAGATTAGTTATCAAGCCTCCATCTATCCCACACTCTTTTCCATTGTGGATAGATCCATCAATTCAACCAAATCATACATTTCTCTAATCTACTCCATTATAAAGGTCTACCCATCTACGTCTAGCAGAGCCTGAAGTGGAGGGATTCATCAACCGAATAGGTTATCTCCATACATTGGTTCAAAAATGTTAGAAGTCTAATCGTAGAGCCTAGCATCCTCTAAGGATTTGTAACCTTCATTTTTGAGATCCAACAATTTGGTAACTTTATTGGGGATAACTTAAGAAAATATGGTAGCAGGAAACCTTGCCTTATAGAGTCATTAAAATTTTCAAATCCAATCTTCAACTAGACATCCATAATTGTGTAGTTTGCAGCTCCCTGTACAAGTCACGAATCCAACAGTTTGGAAACTCTACTGGGGATGAACCAACATTGAATCCAAGACTTTAATGGTATAGAGTCATAAAATTCACATTTGCATCCACCTGATTTCACAGGGGATTCCGCTGGGGAAAATCAAGAAAATATTCAAAAAAATAATTTTCCTACTTTTGAAAAGGTAGGTAGTGACTCTATTAAAACTTGATGAAGAATGCATAAACATTTTGGAACAACAACACTATTTCCATTCAAAAATAAAAGATAAACGGATACTACAAATTTCTTGTCAAGATGTCAAAAGAATTTTTTGAAAGGAAATAGTTAATAAGGGAGTGTATAGAATTGTACCAACAACTACTAAAATTGGGAGTCAAATGTGTTTCAAATGCATCACAAAATATAGCATTCTACAATGAGGATTCATACACAAATGAAAGCAGAAATTGGACCCCACAAATTTCACATAATATAACTGGGAATTTTGGTAATGAAGGTAATGCATATCATGAATAGTAGAACATTTCTTCACTACAATCATCAAAGCAAATAAATGCTTATCTTGTCCCTCTTGGTTAGAGATTAGTAAGCTCACAAGATCATGAGTATCATCACCATATTAGGCACTATCAATACCAAGCTCCATGTCAAAATGTATGAAGCAAGGATATTCTACAAGCAGAAGTTAATCTACAACAAATAAATTTCTAGTTGAAGGTAGTAGATCTTGCATTGCGCAAACCACTTGATTTTAGAAACATTTAAGGTTATCCAAATTGTTCTCCTCGTTCAAATGTTAAAAATCATTTGTCAAATCAAAATCAGTAGACATGCACATGTAGTAATTCATTATTTTAGTGTTGAATTGGAAAATCAATGGAGAGGATGTTATCATGAATCTCTTTGTGAAAACATTAGAAAATGATGTTGAAGATTGGTTTTACAGGCTTCCCATGCTTTGCATATCTTCATGGAATGAACTTTCAAATAAATTCATTTACTAGTTTGAAGAGAAAAATAAAGAGTGTTTTCAAAAGGGAAATCAAAGAATGTTAGAATCTGGATTTTCTTTATTGAAGAGAACATTGAATATTTATATGTAAATACCTACTAATGTTAGGCCTAATAAATCCATATGAATTGAAAAATTCATGAAAATGTATGTGCCTCATTCAAATGAATGGCCTAAGTCATGGAAACCAGTTACTTTCAACTAGGTGTATGAAATGATTGGATTCATAGAAAAGAAAAGGTATGAGGATGCTATCAATAGTGAACACAAAGCAAAAATCATTGTTGAAGATGGAGAAACAAATCAAATAATGTAGCAAATAGAAGAACCAAGTGCAAGTGAAAATGATTCCTATCGAAGCTTGCATGAGGAGGATGAAGATATAGAGGGTCTCTCCTACATAACAGATTGTGGCTGTGAGAAATCCATTGAAAATTCAGATTTTGATGACAATCATGTGGATTTGCAATCAAGTGATTCTTACAGCTCATATGGAGATCAGGAGGAAGAAGCAATGAAAAATGTAACTACATTTAGTAGTAAGCAAAAAAAACCTCTAGCTACAGTCAAGTCCCATGATGACATAATAAATGAAGAAAATGTTTGTACACCTAAAAATGGTTTCCAAATTTTTTCAAACCCGTTGTATGATGAAGAGATAGAAGAAGATCAAATGATATTTTTCCAAGGTGTGCCAGAATAGGAATTTTATGTGTATTCAAATCACTTTATGATGAGAATGAAGTATTTTTTGATAATCAAGATAATGTACTGTTGTGCAGTTTTTGCACACATGCCACATTGAAAGTAGGGACCCTCTTTTGCTTTGGATTTTTGGTGCTTTAACCCTTGGATTTTGAGGTTTTGTTTCCTTAACGCGTGCTTGAATTATTATGTTATTTATGTATATTCCTCCTTTCTAGGAAGTACTTTGAAAATCTAACGCTTTGAGCTCCTTTTGGGTTTTTGGCTCTTCTTTAGATTTTCCACCCCATCTGGATTTTCTCAAATTTCACTTAAAGCCAAATGGATGATGTTTTGCACTATTTTTCAAAAATTTCAGTCTTTTGCGAAATTCTATATGGATCGGATTTTCCCAAAATTCTGTCTCCTTGTCAAATTCTTGGATTTGGGTTTGGTCTGTCGTTTTATGAATATTGATGGCCCAGCCATTGTATTCTCCCGATTGATTGATGAGTTCAATGATGCATTTCATTCTTATTATTTCATTTTTTGAGCTTGACCCTATGTGTATGATTATTTTCATTTTGGTTGATTTTAGGGTTTTGACTTTAGAGCCATCACCAATACTGATCGAATTTCCCTTGAGTGAATTCTGAGTCTGGATCCATCAATGAATGATTTGAAACAAGTAGCATTTGAGCCCAAGTCCTGAAATTTGTGATCTTTTGATCAATTTGAGTGAAATTGTGTGAGAACGTCAAAGTCTGGGTTTTCCTTCAGTTTTAGGGTTTTCCTTCGCTAGCAGATTTCCCTAGTTTTCCTTGTCCTCTATATATTCTAGAAATCCAGAGTTTTACCTACTTCGTGGATTTTCGCTCCCTTCGGATTTTTCCCAAAATTCCTGTTGTCTCTTCATTTTTTGGGATTTGTAGACTGTGGATTGTTTTCGCCAGAATCCGCCTGGCTTGGATTTTCCTGAAATTCCCTTCGAGCCTGTATTTCGCAGAGGGGTGAAAATCCTAAATTGTGTAGAAATTGTGCTTTAGCATTATTTCAGGGTTGATTTTAATGTTTGCTTAGATTTATTTGAATGATGAATATATTATTGGTGATGGGCTAATCTTGATCCTCATGTTATAATGGATATTATTGATGGTGGTTTTTGCTGAGTGCAGGCTAGATTTAACAAGGTCATTAAGGCAGCTCTGGAGGAGATTACTTTGATTGAAGGAGGATTCAAAGAATTTATTACTTCACCTGTGGCTGACCTGGAGAGTATTTTTCTCAAGGTTCCACATATATTGGATCAAGACAAGGATGAAGGGGCCAATTAATGATTGATTGCATTGGATTTTGTACTTGTACTTCCTATTTATGTGGAGCTTGTTTCTACCTTATTTTTCGTCCTTCACATGCATTAGATTGAGTTACATTGTAAATCCCAGGCTGACCTAGATGAGTTCTTTCATTTAATGCATATTTATCCTATTTTTAATTCTCCTTTAGCCAACTTTTTTGTGGCTATTTTATTATTGTAAAATCTAATTGGGCCGAAATGCTATGGGGCTTTTCTATAAATATGCCATTTAGACTATATTAGTAGTAGAAGAAGTCACTGGAGATAGTTCTTGGCTTAGAGGCAATTAGGGTAGTAAAGTAAGAATTAGGGTTAGAATTTAGTCGATTATGGAGCAAATGTTGTAACACTTTGGTAATTCAATACAATTAAAGGCATTGTGATTTTCTAGTGATCTCTTTGTGTTGAATTATCTTGCATGGTTCTTGTGATTCTATCTTTTGAAATTTATCAAAGTTATTAGATGTATGTTAGATTTAGAATTAGACATGATTCAATGGTGTTTATGGTTTAATGCTTGAAGTGTTTGCAACAATCCTAGGTCTATACTTTTTGTAGCTAGATGATTGTTAGTTGCTTTGAAAAGTTAGCCTGGACCATATATCTATTGTTCTTAGTTCAATTGTGAAGGTTTATTCATTTCAATTACCTTAGGGTTGTCTTGGATGAATGTTCATGGTTTGAAAATCTTTATACCTTAGAAGATTGCACTATTCTTGTGAGATTGAAAATTCATCCAGGTTAAGCAAGGATTAGTTTATGAGGGATTGGTCCATTTCAAGTATTTCATCATTTTCATTGTTAATCTTAGGAGTATTGTTAATCTTAGTAATATCTTTAAAACCCTAATCTTTTGTTATTTCTTTAACATTAGAGACCTTGGCTTGCTGATAGAGATTTACCTTTCAAGAGAGATAGGATACTTGTATCTTGTCTAAGTTGTTGTTGTACATAAAACATCATCAACACTACTACATTGGAATCTCTATCAAAATCCTCTAGAAAACTAATAAGAAATGTTAACCTCTCCATAGTTTCATTAAAGACATCAATATCAACTTCTTTGCAAAATTTATTTACCTGGGAATCAATAACCTTGTTCAGTTCCTTTTTCCACACTTGTAGTGGTTTCAATTCATAATTAGCAACCTCAATGTCTGGTAGTAGTGACAAGTCAGACATATCATATTGAGTTATCAATTCTCTTAACTTCTTCTCAAGTGGGACTATGTACCCTTGAAACTTTTTCTCATCAACTCACATACAAACTCGTAAACTAGAAGCACTTGAGGGTATTTATCTTCATGCTAGCTAGATCCCACTAATATTAGTTTTAATCTCTCAACTCTTGGGACCCACTTATTCAGGATTGGTATAGCCAACATCTTATCTCTTTGTGACAATCTCATTGCCCACACCATAAAGGTATAGTTGTCATGCACACTATTAATTCTAGTCTGAATCTTCTCATTTAGATGCTTTAGGACAATGTAGACAACTTTTGATATGTTTCCATACATTGTTTCCTGAGCTTTCTCCAACAACTTCTTATATGTTTCAATTTGTAGAAAAAAGTGATCTCTATCAGATGAACTAGAGCCTAGTCTACTTAATTCTTCCTTTGTAGATAATCCCTATTTTGGACTGTATGGTACTATTGATAAAGCTTGGTCATGAGGTGAATTTTATGAAGATGGTATTGGAGAGGTTGGAGGTGGGTGGCTTGATCTGGGTTGACTATGTTCTCTTCGCACTTCTCCTCTTTGCTCATAAAGTGCCAATTTAGTTTCTAACACAACCATCTTATGTTTGCTATTATCATAATCATCAAGGAGTTCTCTATATTTAGTTTTGATGTTATCTCTATCTAGGGTAAAACCCTCAAAAATTGCTTGAGTGAACCTAGAAACATTAACAACCATGTTTGTAGGTTTGAAGGCTAGGGTATCAACAACTCTCTTTATAAGTAGTTGTCCACTAAAATCTGATGGCTCTACCAGAGCTGGTTTCCTACATCCTAAAGATAATGACCATATTTCCAATGCATCCCAATCTTCATTGATTTTTGAACCTCAAAGTGTCATTTCCAGTTCTTTTTCTATCTGTATTACAAGCCTTTCATCCCTTCTTATGGCATCTAAAACAATAGCACTAGAAATATTCCATTCTGGCAACAACAACACACCACACTTCTTTACAAGCTCTCTACCCTCCTGGGCATTAAGCTTTTTAAACTCACTTTTTATAATGCATATTACGTTTTCCTGAATGACATTTTCAGGCAATTCAGGATGCAAGCTCCTTTCAGTAGCTACCCTCTCTACATAGTCTACAACCTTGGATTTGCACCAGAAATCCTGGAATGTAGAGGTTTCAATGAAGGAGTCATCTTCCATAAAATCCTTGCTGGCCTCTATCCTTAAATCATTTGCAGTATTCAATCCACTAATATCAAGCTTTCCTAATCTGAGGATGCTCTGTCCTGAACCTAAAGCAACTTCTCCTTCATGAGGAGGAATTCCTATCTACATTTCCTTAGGGATGACGTAGATATCATCTTCACCCATGTCAGAGTAATCAACCACTCCTTTTTTCTTTAGTCCTTTTCTTCTTTTGAGGTGGTTCCTCAGGAGGGGCAGAACTCCTAGGGGGCGAATCAAGATCAATTATAGGAAAAGAGGAATGTGCAAAAGGAGGTGGCACTGCACTTTTGGGAGATTTTTCTTTTTGTCATTCAAAGATGATAGGGGCTATTAAACTTCTTCCCTCACCTGTTACTTTCTTCCTCTTATAATAAATTCTCAATTGCTTGGGTAGCTGATATGTAGGTCTTTCTTCTCATGTCACTTCAACCCTTTCTTCGACCAAGATTGCCTTTCCCTTATCTAGTATTTCCCACTGCTCCCTCAAAATGACAACAACATTCTCAAAATTGTCCATGACAGCATGCATAACTTTATTAAAATCACCAAGTATATTTGGCAAAGGGTCATATTGGGGATTATTCTTCTTCTTATCTTCTACCATCTTTCTATAAGCAAGGTATTCATCTTTTCTTTCATCTTGTTCGTAAAAGTTAAAAACATTCCTAATAACATCCTTAGGGTAATCAAAAGCATGTACAAAGTTACCAATTTTCTTATTTTCTTTGAGTTTACTAATGAACCCTTCAGGATCATGATTCCTTGGGCTCATAATCATTAGTTTATAAGGAGCTAGCATATGTTCTAATCCATTCCATGTCCATTTTTTCATAATGTAATTTTGAAATGTTGTCCATTTTGGAAAGAATGACCCCTTCCTTGCTAATTCAGGTAAATGTGCTACTTGTGAAGCTCTTAACTGCCTCATGATCTTAAGGAATCCTATTAAAGAAATAAGGAGATATTTTGAATCTTTGTGTTTACCAATATTTTCTTTAATTACAACTAAATTGTGCTTCATTGTAATCTCTTTAATGTTTATATGTCACATCAAGTTGAGTATGTGATTATTTCTAGGAATTTGAGTCCAGGATAATTCATCTTTTGAAAGAAATTCTCTAATCATTCTTTTCTTATTTCTCATTGTGGATTTAAAACAAATGATCCTTGTATCATTTGTTTATAGTATTCTCATTCTGAATCAGCTAATCACATTTACTTTCATGGTTATGGGTAAATGTTTGTGAACCTTTTCTACTTTCTGGTTAAAAGAATACCTAACTTTTCGCATTCATTACATATCATTCGAAGGTAGTTGCACCTTGTAAAATAAGCAGAGAGCACTTGAAAATACCATTGCAAGTGACTCAACTATTGGTGATGTTTGTTCTTCTATTTGGGCAATCTGGGTCATTTTATGTATTAGGACAAATCTGTCAACCAACAGGTTTTTGACGACTCTGCTGGGGAAGAATATAATAAATAATCGGTGTCCTTTTATTTAGAAAATTTTAAAGTACCTCCCTGAGGATGGAGGGTGGTGACTCTACAGAAAGTAATGCACTAAGAAATATTTTATTCTAGAACCTGTGCTGATTTCATTTCCCACTTAGCATTATGACATTAATTTCTTCCCAGCCACGGGGAAATCATTTTGGTCCTCTTTCCTTTCCTATGTATTCACCATTGCTTGAAGGATCAACAAAACATTTTTTGAATTTCAATGGAGAAGGCTCTTGAGATGTTGAAGATCACATCCTAGCATTCATAGTTGCATGTGGCATTTTGGGGGTAAGTGAAGAAGATGTTTTTGTCAGATTATTTATTGAATCTTTTATTGGGCAGGCAGTAGATTGGTTTTGTTATTTAGAAGATAAATGTATAACTAATTGGGATTCATTGAAGAAGAATTTTTTGGAAAGATATAAGGGTCTTATTGATGAAGCCGGTTTGTTATATCAAATTTTCAATATTCACAAGTAAAAAGGTGAATCCATCAAAGATTTTGTGGATAGATTCAATCGGCTATTTAGTAAATCGGATAAGTAAAAAGGTGAAGCCAAGTAAGAAAATTTAACTTTACATTTTTATTCCCTCTCTACATCCAGATGTTCAATTCGAATTAAAAAGAAGTAGAGTGAATGTCATAGAGATTGCACAGCAAGAGGCTTTAAAAATAGAAGATGATTTAATTTTGAGTGGCCTATGGAAGGCATATCAGGTTGTAAATGATTCAAGTAATGAATCCATGAGGAAGCCTATTATGTAGAAACCAAATTTCAAACCTATTAGTTTCCAAAAAAGTTTAACCTCCTTCTATTCAATATTTTAATCTCTTAATTTTTTATTCAAAACATTTTGGTAGAAGTGAATTAAGTGTAGCATAAATTAAACCTCATTTGGATAGGAGAGTTGAAGCTTATTATTTGCATTATGAGGAAGAAAATGATAAATTTGTAAGTTCTCCATGTGATGTAGAAAATGAAAAATCTTCCCAAGGTTCAAATGATAAAAATTGTAATACAGACAATGTTGTTTCAGCCTCCTTATTTGTAATGGAGATGCATTCATTCATTTTTGCAACGGATGATGAATTATTTGGTAGGCATGAAAATAAAATTATCAATATCTTATCTTCTGATCATATGCAGTCTGAGTAATGAAACTTCTAGGTTTTCAGAGCAAGTTGATACTAAAGTGAACCTACAAGAAGAAGTCAGAAATGGTATTTTTCTTGAATCTTTTCATTTTAACAATTTTAATACCAAATATTTTGCTAGATATGGTATTGAAAATGATCAACCAAATGAATGTGCTTGATTTCATATTGTTCATCACCCTAATAAGTATCTTTATGAGTACGAGAATGAGTTTATGTGTAAAAAATAAGTTGTTGCAATTGTATCACAAGACATGAATGTAGGTGGTGAGGTAAAATCATAAAATTGTTAAATTAGATTTTGGGAAGGAAGAAGGAAATGTCTTGGTTGTGAAGAGTTTCATTTGAAAGGATGAAAATTCCCAGTTTAGTATATTTCTAGTTTCGCAGGAAATTGAGGACCATTTTTTTGATTTACATGTTTCTATATCTGTTGACAAAAAAATAGAGCGTATTCATGAAGACAGTGGAACATGTATTGCAGGTCAAAATTTAGGATTTCAAAATGATGTAATCACTTATATTTATGGTACCAAGAGGAGGGTTTCATATAATGGTTTGTGTGTGGGTTATCTGATTCGAGGTTTACTTACTTTAGGATGGTCAAAACAAGTGTTTCATCATATTATACCTGAGATCATCAAGAAAAACATCAAGGATCTTATGTTGGGTGATATTGGTATGAGTTACCAAATACAAGAGGTGCATAATGAAGATTGGCTTCTTGAAGACCATAATACTGATAGAAGATTTTTCCACGAAGTCACTCTTTTCAGTTTAATCAGGTTAGTCATCAGTCAACAATCAGTTGTATGCATGCTCCTCATCTATCCAACATCATTTCATACAGGTTGTTATTTCTCCCAACTCATGAATGGCGTTGCTTAAATAATAGGTTATCTGGAGGTAGGTTCCCTGGACCATGTACATAGTAGAAGTTTTGGCTATGTTGGTAGCTTAGTTTTCCTTTCTTGCTATGTCTTGTTTTAGCTTGTTCAATTTTTGCTTGTGCACAGTTCCCCTCCTCCCATCTACAAGCAGTTCCTCATCTCTCTAGATTTCTTTTGACTCTACACCCAATGGAATCAGACTATTCTACCCCAAAGCTTTTGGAGTTCTCTACATTTTCTACAAAAATACAATCCCCAATTAGAGCCAATGTAACTTATGAAATATTAAATATTAAATTCTAAGGCCCATATTAAAATCCTTTGATTTGAGCCTTCGTTAATCCCATGTATATTCCAATTTTCGTTTCGACAAATTTTGTAACTAATCACGGCCCTATTGAGTTCCCTAACTAAGTCGTGAGGTTCTAAAATTCTAGAATCACTCGACCATAACCTTTGGGGTGATATGCTATGTAGCCGAGATATCAGAAGTTTGCAAAACTCTAAAACATTGGACTAATGGTTATTAAGTTCTACTTCCCCACAATTAGATGATTTCATTGGGTGCACAAATTTTAAGGTGTCAGTTCATTAAATAAGTTGCATGGTTCATTTAAGGAATGTCTTCTCAAATGGTTCAAAATGTTAATTTAAAGTATAACGTGATCTTTAAAATCCTCTAGAAGGACAACTCTTAAATAAGGAAGTTGGTGAAAAAAATTTCATAGCAGGTTGGCATGTTTCTCTTGGCCAATAAAATGGTCATTTCTCACCACAAAAATTAAACAAGCCTTCATGCGAAGAAAGGTAACAACAATATTTTAGTTCTAGAATCTTCTCAAGATGGTACTGTATAGTGAGGATATAGAATGGGAAGATGAACTTGTTCCTATCATGCAACCAAATTTGAATTGGCTAGAGGAAGAATAGTTCAACATCATTTCTGAACTACATTCGCTAGCTTGGAAAGAGAAGACTAGTTATGGTAAGTACAATCAAGTGATCTTCATTTTAGATGAAGAAGAAGACCATGTTGAATTTCACAATTTGGTCATGGAGATGTAGTTGGAATTTTTCAGGGTTCTGACCCCTCTATCGATTTAGCAGCATGCATGGATTTTCATGATATGTAATGATAATGTCTTTCCTGAAACTTTTTGTATCTCGAAGTCTTTTTACCTGCCGATTGTTTTCAAGACCGTTACTTTTGTAATGCAATAGTTTTTGGTGTGCCTATATATATAAATCTCCAAATTAATGAAAAATAAATAAAAATGGGGGTGGGGAATAGGAGAAGAGAGATAACAATTTTGGGGGGTTTTTTTAACATAGTTTTATTGTACAGAAGGGGAGACATTGAGCTCACTTATAAATATTAAAGAAATAAGGAGATATTTTGAATATTTGTGTTTACTAGTATTTTCTTTAATTGCAACCGAATTATGATTCATTGTAATCTCTTTAATGTTTATCTGTCACATCAAGTTGAGCATGTGATTGTTTCTGGGAATTTGAGTCGAGGATAATTCATCTATTGAAAGAAATTTTTTGATCATTCTTTTCTTATTTCTCATTGTGAATTTAAAAAAAATTATCCTTGTATCATTTTTTTATATTATTCTCATTTTGAATTGGCTTATCACATTTACTTTCATGGTTATGGGTAAATGTATGTGAGCCTTTTATTCTTTCTGGTTAAAAGCATACCCAGTTTTTCTCATTCATTGCATATCATTTGAAGGTAGTTGAACCTTGTAAAATAAATAGAGAACATTTGCAAATACCATTGCAAGTGACTCAATTTTTGGTAATGTTTGTTCTTCTATTTGGGCAATTTGGGTCATTTTCTGCATTAGGACAAATTTGTCAACCAACAGATATAAAAAATTCAATTTCTAAAAATCATGTTAAAATATTTGAAGTCAATTTTGAAGCACTTAGAGGCTCCATATGGGCCCTCTCAAGAGCCTTTTTAAAATATATTTTAATTTAAAATCCAACAATTAGATCAAAAGTTATGACCTTGCGAAGTTGTACTACCAAAATTAATAAAATTTTGAAATATCTTCTTAAGGAAGCTACACTTTCTAGAAGAATCTAGGAAGGTTACACCTTCCAAATAAAAGATGTGAATGGGGGTTATAGTAAGGAGGGTAGAGCAGTGTATATGGTGGCTCTAATTTGCAAATTTGCATATTTATGTAATAAAAATCCCATGCAATGGAAATTGTAATATTGTAATTTCATTTTCATTTAAGTGATAATATAAAATATTTTCTTCCTTCTTGCATTATTTTTTGTAATTCTCTATTGTTGTTGTGAGTTCCAAATTGTAAGGGGAGTACCCTTCATCAAGTGGTATTAGAGCAAGTTTTCCTAAGTGTGTGAATAGATCATTGAATGAGAGGAAATTTGCACCAAGACTTGTGGATGTGGGTTTATGAGAAAACTGATCAGAATGCCCCCATGAAGAAACTGTGGTGGTGGAAGAAATGATCTACCAAAAGAGGGTTTTAGAGGCACCCTACAAGGACAGGTTTAAGCATTGCAAGAGGAGCTATGTAAAGGGTCTGAGCCAAAAAGAGGAGATGAAGTGAAGGGGACGTTGAAAATGAGGAACAATTTGAAGAGGGAAAAGATGTAGTAGATTTTTAGCAATTCAAATTATTTAAGACTATCTCCAATATTGAAAAAAGTCTAAAGAATGTTGCTAATTTTTTTGGGAATTTTAACCCACAAGAGTTGATTTATTCGATCAACGATATGGAGGAGTACTTTGAGTATGAGGTGGAAGATCTTGAGATGTTTAAATTTGCAAAGACCAAGCTAAAGGTTCATGCAAATATTTGTTGGAAAGAGGGACAACTAGAAAGGAATGAAAGAGGAAAAGAGAAAATAACAAGATGGGACTAGATAGTGGACAAACTAAAAATGTATTTCATTCCTATGGATTATGAGTTATATTTTCTGAAGAAGATGCAAGGGTTGAAACAAGCAAGAAAATATTTTAAGGAGTATAAAGAAGAACTCTACAATATCCTAATTAGAATAGGCCATTATAAGGCCAAAAAGGAGAATTTTTCTCATTGTATAAATGCATTGAAGCTGAGTATTCAAGAAGAGTTGAGTCTGGTAAGATTGTCAACCATTGAAGATGCATATCAATTTTCTTTGAAGGTAGAAGAATAGTTCAACATAAGGTTTGAAAGCAAGAAAAAAGGTTGAGGTCATGGTGGAAAGACTAGTGAGCAATGCATGATGGACATGCCAACATCTATTCCTTGACAAAGGATGGTGTTCATCATAAGTTTGAAAATCCCTTAAGGATGCAAAAGAAAAGGTATCTAGTAATAATGCATGATTTTTTTGGTTAATGGAAGAATGTTCCTAGAAGGGATGAGACATGAGCATATGTGTTTCACATTGATTCCTACAATTGATAAAAATGATAGTGAGGAGGTACCTATAGAGGTTTCATAATTTTTAAATGAATTTTAGGATATTATTTTTGATAATGTGCCTAAACGTTTGCCTCCAGTAAGGAAGATTAGCCACCATATGGACTTGATTCTTTGAGCCTATTTGCCAAATAAGGTAGCTCATCATATGACTCCAACAGAAAGTGAAGAGTTGAATAGACAAGTAAAAGAGTTGTTGTGGAAGGGATTGATCAAAAAGATTTTGAATCCATGTGTAGTGTTGGGAGAACTAAGTAAAGCTTGAGTATGTACCTACAAAGGATTAGGTTGCTGACATATTTACTAAGTGTCTTCCTAAAGATACTTTTGAGTATCTTTGAGAGAATTTAGGGGTTATTGTCCCTCCTTGAACTAGATGCATATGGAGATTCATCAATCTAGTGGGTCTATGGATCTATCTTTCTTTTGGACTGATGTTTGGTGGCTACCTCTCAGGGGGAGTAGGTAGTGTCACGTGTTGTCATTGAAGGAGTATTTTGTACTAGTAATATTCCTAATGTCAAAGGGGAAAACAAGGTAAAACCTCTTTTTCCCTTGTTGTTGATGTCAAGGGGGAGAAAGTATCATGTGAAAAAAATATAAAGTGAGGAGGAGAAAGCATTTTTGGAGATCGATGGTTCAAAGCTATTGTGTTGTCCTTGATGGGTTTTTGAACATCATGTGTTTCCATCCATGAAAAAGGGGGAGATTGTTGCAAGTATGAAGGTATTGTCATTGATGTCAATTGGTTAACTAGTTGTTGTTGTTGTAATTGATATCATGAATGATGGTTATTGGTTGTATATGTCGAGGATATTGAAAAAATTGTAATAAAGAAAGGTTGTAGGTATTCAGTGTTTGCTCTGGCTTTTGCTTCAGGATTTTCTGCTATGGTAGTGAGGATCTGAGGGATTTTTCATGGTTGTTGGAAGTTACTATATCCATATTTTGGGTTTCTAGATCATTGTACAGTGTGTTATGTTCACCACTATGTGTACTATGCTTTTCTGTGTATTAGTTTTTCCCATTTTTGGTTTTCCATGTAAAAATCCTAGTGTTCATGTGTCATGAGATGTTATGATTCCTTTTATGTTTTTGTTAACAATTGTAGCTAGATATGTTTTTATTATTGAATGGTTAGAAGTTAAATGGTTTAGTAGAATACTAATTCACCCCCCTCTCAGTATTTTGGGTGTTCAAAAATTGGTATCAAAGCACAAATAGGAGAAATCTGGAGCAAATATACTTCTCCCATATCATAGCCAGATACATAAAAAAGCATACTACACATACTAGTGAACATAACTCACATTGTAAAAAGATGCAAAAACCAAAAATTTGGATATAGTAACTTCCAACAACCATGAACAATACCTCAGATCCTCACTAGGATAGCAATAAGTCTCAAAGAAAAACCCAGAGAAAACACTGAATACCTACAACCTTTCTTTGTTCCTATTTTCTCAATATCCTTGACATATACACCCAATAACAATTGTTCATGAAATTAATGATAATAGAAACCAATTGACAACCAGTTAACCAATTGACATCAATGACAATACCTTCATACTTGCAACATCTAGTACCTATAGTACTAACACCAAAGAAGGGTGGGGAATGGCGGATGTGTACAAATTCTAGAGTTATCAACAAATCATCATCAAGTATAGATTTCCCTTTCTAAGAATGGATGATATTATGGATTATTTGAGTGGAACTAAGTACTTCACGAAGATAGATTTGAAGAATGAATATCAACAGATCTAGATTAGAGAAGAAGATGAATGGAAGTCAACCCTCAAAACCAAGGAGGGCTTGTACAAGTGGTTACTCATTCTCTTTCGGCTAACCAATGCATTGAGCACATTTATGCAGCTTATGAATAAGGAATTGAAAGAATTTTTAGAAAAAAATGTTATTGTTTATTTGGATGATATGACTTTAATGGGTGTTGCCAAAATATAAATGAAGTTGTGGTGAATTTAAGGATGGCTTTGGATACTTATCTGGAAACATCTGGGAAAAATATTAATGACAACAAGTCCTTTGTTTACTTTTTCAATACTCCTCTGCTTTTCCAATCTAGGATTACTCAGATTTTTTGATTTCAAATTGGCACTCTTCCTCTGGTTTATTTGGGAATTAACCTTATAGTGGGTCGTCAGTAAAAATATTTTTGGCAGGACATCTTAGATAAATTTTGTAGGAGGGTAAGTCATTGGTCTCTCAGGTGGCTCTCTTCAGTGGGTTGTGTGGTTCTTCTCAAACCTGTGGTTCAATCTCTTCCTATCTATCAATGTTTTGTGAAAGTTTCAACTACCAGATTTGTTAGGGAGTTTGATGCCTTCACTTTTCAATTCATTTGGGTGGGTAATATTTTCAATTGGAGGTGTGGTATTGGAAGGAACCCTAGGAATGGCCTCTAGGAGGTATTGAGGAGGAGAGGAAAGAGCTTGCTAAAATCTTGGTTGGTAGAATGTGCAACTAGTTCTCTTCAACACAAGGATAGTTTGGATTGGGGTCCTCACTAGAAGGGTAGATTCTCTATTGCCTCTAGATATATGGATCTTGATGGATAATTGTATGGAAAGGTTGGGGTCCCTTGGTGGAAGCAAGTAAATGGAATAATTTTTTTTTGCCTAAGTGTAATTTCTTTTAAATACTATTGGTTGTTCAAAATAGATGTCTTACTTGGGAGAATCTATGAAAAAGAGGCTTCTAAGGGCTTTCTATTTGTGTTATGTGCAATAATAGTGAGGAGTTTTCTTCACCCCTTTTCTTTCGGTGTCCTTATTCTAGAAGGATTTGGCATATTTGGTGGGAGATTTTGGGTCATCCCTTTGTTCATGCCACTTCTTTGATAGAGTTTTGGGAAAGCTTCGAGAGGCCTCCTGCTAAGAAGAATTTTATTTAGATTGCTTGGATTAGTGGCCCTACCTTTATTATTTGGCACCTTTGGCTTGAGAGAAATAGAATTATTTTCCAAGATGTTAAGTAGGTAGGGGAGTTTTTATGGAGCAAGATCTTCAACAAGATCAAGGATACTATTTTAGCTAAATGTGACCTGTTGATTTCTATGGATTCGAGTGATTTTCCTTTTGTGAAGAATCTGCACTTGGAGAGTAGAGGGCCTAGTTTCTCCAGTAGTAATGGCCCTCACTAGGTTAAGAACAATATTCATCGAGAGGTTCAATAGCACCCTCCCCCTCAAGGAGTGTTGAAGATAAATACAGATAGATCTTCTAGGGGGGATCCTTGGCATGTTGGGATTAGTGGTATTGGTAGAGAAAGTAATGGAGGGGTGGTGTTTTTCTTTTCTATTTATAAGGGTCACCATTATAATAATCTCATGGAGGCTCTTTCTATTCTTCATGTTGTTGAAATAGGTTGTTCCTTGGAATGGAAGAGGATTATTTGTGAATCTGATTATTAGATTGTAGTTGATATGCTGAATGAATACAGATTTGATGGGGTTGATTGGCAATTGACTGTTGTGATCAAGTAGATTGTGAAGCTATGTTATTCTTTGGAATTTGTTTCTTTCTGACATATTCCAAGAGAATGGAATAGGGTTGTTGATCTTCTGGCAAAGTGAACCACTGATCATGTGGAGAGGTGGAATGTAGATGACTGGGGTCTTTTATCCTCATAGCTCTCTTTGTCCCTCAAGAATATGATCATGGAAGACTTTCACATGTATTTGGTTTCTTAGTTGGGTCCCTTTGGTGACATTTGTTGTGTGGTCAGTTGGTGGTTTTTTCGGGTTGTTGCCTATTTCTCTATAATGTTTCTTTGATTTAATAAATTTTAACCCCCTTTTTATAAAAAAGAGATAGTTGGTGTATCTGGGATTTGTTGTCTCAACAGAGGATTTTAAAATGGATCCAGAAAAGGGGAGAGCTATCATTGAATGGCTTACCTCAATGTGTGTTATAGAGGTAAGCTCATTTCATGTTCTAGCAATTTTTTACATAAAGTTTTAAAAATTTCAATAGTATTTGTGCACCTCTAACTGAAGCAATGAGAGGGGATAGAAACAATATTAAATGGAATATAGGAGCAACAAAATTTTTTGTTATGTTGAAGAAGAATGTCATAAAGTTACCTATTTTGGCACTTCTAGATACAACTAGGTCTTTTAGGTAGATTGTGATGCTAGTGGCAATGCATAGGAGTTGTTTTGAGTCAAGAAGGTAAGCCTATTGCCTATTTTAGTGAGAAGTTGAATGATGCTAAAAATAATATTTTTTCAATGATCAAGAGTTTTATGCTATAGTTCAGGCCTTGAAAAAATGGAGACACTATTTGTTTCCAAAATAATTGGTTTTATATACTGATCATTAGGCTTTGTAGTATCTTAATAGTCAAAGAAAGTTAAATCATAGGCACTTAAAATGGGTTGAGTTTTTGCAGAGTTATAATTTTTTTTTTTAAGCACAGGAGTGGAGGTCAAACAGAGTTGCACATGCCTTAGGTAGACAACAAAACATATTGATAGAGATGAATATAGAGTTTCTTGGGTTCAATGAACCCAAAATTTTATATCCTAAAGATCTAGACTTTGTAGAAGCTTGGAAGGCTTGTTTGAAACTTGTTACATTAGATAGGATAAAATGGTTGGATATCTTAATTCAAGATGGGATATTGTTTAAAGGAAGCCAATTGTGTATCCCAAAGAGTTCTATGAGAGAGAATCTAATCAAGGAAAAACATAGTGGAGGATTGGCTAGAATTTTTTGTCGAGATAAGATCATTGCCCTTGTTAGTGAAAACTATTACTGGCCACACTTATAACAAGATGCGAGGAAGTTTGTACAAATTTTTAGAGTATGTTAGATGGCTAAAGGGGTAAGTTAGAATATTAGATTATATAAGCCATTACTTGTATGAGAGAGGACATGGGAAGATATTAGCATGGACTTCAGAGAGAACATGACTCATTTTTTGTGGTGGTTGATAGATTTTTGAAGATGAAACATTTCATTCCATCTCATAAGACTAGTGATATTTTTCATGTTGTGAAGTTATTTTTCAGAGAAGTGGTGAGACTACATGGTCTACCCAAGAGCATAGTTTTAGATCGAGATGCCAAGTTTGTTGGCTATTTCTAGAGGACATTGTGGAAGAAGTTGAAGACTGATTTGAAGTTTAGTTTTGCACACCATCCACAAACTGATGGAAAAATGAAGGTGGTTTAAAGGAGTTTGGGTAACCTACTAAGATGCTTAGTATGAGAAAAACTTGGGGGATGAGATTTTTTTTACCATAAGAAAAAAATTCTTACAATAATTATGTCAATACGAGCACTGGTAAATCACCATTCCAGATTGTGTATGGAAGTAGCCCAAGAATTGCTTCTGAACTGAGAAAGATGGATAAATGATATATGAGTAGTGTTGAGGCTGAAGATTTTACTGAGCACCTAAAGAATTTGCATGACAAGGTGAAGAAACATACTAATAAGATGAACTCTCAATATAAAGCTAAGGAAAATCAAAAAATGAGCTATAAGAAGTTGCAAGTAGGATATGAAGTCACGGTTCATTTGCAAAAGAAGACATTTCAAGTTGGTACATACAACAAGTTAAAGATGAAGAAGTCTAGACCATGCAAAATCTTGTATAAGCATGATTCAACAAATGCTTACGAGGTAGAGTTTTTTATTGAGATTCATATTTCACTTGTTTTTAACATTGTTGATTTGATAGAATATCCTGAAGGAGATAAGGATAATGAGTTGACTAAGGCATAGTGGAACATTCTAGCACTTACTTCAGAAAAGGAAGAGATAAAATAAATTTTGGACAGTCGTGTAGGTAGAAGCAGAAAAAACGGACAGTATGTCGAGTACCTGGTAATTTGGAGAGAAAGGACAGTTGAAGATTCATCATGGTTATCTAAGGCTAAAGTTAACCATCTTGGTTTCCCTCTAACTTCTGAGAAGTGACAAGGTCCCTTTTTCAAATTATCCCATGTGTCTTATGCAAAAGCATCTAGGGTGTAAGAGCAATCTTGCATCAACCAAACAAAAATGTAGTTTCTTTTCAATAAGAGCTAAATTTGGCAAGTTATTATTTTTAGTGCATTTATATTTATGCATGTATGGGCACAAAATCTCATAGAAATTTGAAATGGTAAATTGAAGCCAATGGCAAAGAAATCACTTCAATATCATTTGTCATTTGAGAGATATTAAAATTTCAATTTTTGAAAATCATGTTAAAATCTTCAAAGTCAATTTTGAAGCATTTAGAGGCTTTGGATGGACCTCAAAATTGGTGGAAAATAAAAGTAATTTAGCTTTAAAATATTATTTTAAGGATACATCTTCTCGAGAGCTTTTCAAAAATATATTATAATTGAAAATCTAACTATCGAATAAAAAATTATGACCCTACGAAATTGTACTACTAAAATTAATAAAATTTGAAATATCTTCTTGAGGAAGCTACACTTTTAGAAGATTCTAGGGTGGTAACACCTTCCAAATAAAGAATGTGAATGGGGGGTTATAGGAGGGAAGAGCAGTGTAAATGGTGGCTTTGATTTGTAGATTTGCATATTTATGTAATAGAAAGCCCATGTGATGGCAATTGTAATGTTGTAATTTCATTTTCATTTCAGTGATAATAGAAAATCTATGCTTCCTTCTTGCGTATTGTTTGTGCAATTCTCTATTGTTTTGTGAGTTTCAAATTATAAGGGTATCATTTTTTCACGTGCAGAGTAAAATAATGACATTATTTATTAAAACTCAGAATATAACATATTTTTTAATTTTCAATTAATTAATAAATACGATTACATGATATGCTTCACATTATTAAATTTAATCAAATTCCTCTTGAACGGAGTGAGTCGTGGGTTCCTCTGCTCTACGCTGTTTCAGAGCCGAAATTGACGGGTCAATCAAAAACAGAAAAAGACAGGCACTTCTTACAAGATATAATACTGAGCGCCATGTCAGTGTGTATCATATATCATACAAAAGCTCCATTCAACTGAAATAATGCGATTCCTCGGCAAATTTTTAGGGATTGTATTTATACGATTGACAGGTTAGAAAATACAAAACAACTTTTGCTGATCATAAAGAACGTGTAATCTACCAACTCACAAGCCACTGCGTTATGCACGCTTCAGAGAGTGAATATGACATTCACATGGGAAAAGGAAAAACCCAATGCCAGCTTTAAAAATCAATTTATCCTTCTTCCAACTACTGATAGAATACAAAATAAATATGCTGTTTCGGCGTCTTGTAGACCTTTTTAAAAGATAATTTTTTATCAGTAAAGACAGAACAACTATTTATTAATTTTTATGTAAATGAAGCTTCATGAATATGACAATGCCGGTTTCATTCCGTGTGAGACGATGAATGTTTGAATATGCTCATATTCACTTGTAGAAACAAGAGCGCATATTTTATCGATGCATGGGAATCTTTGATTATTTGAACCGGCGTAGGGTTTTTTAATATTAAAATTAAATCAACAGGGAATCTTTGATTATCCTTGCCTTCTGAGCGGGTTGTTGTCATAAAGTCTATCACGTAATCAGTCATTGAAAAATATAAGTAGGCCACCAACTTACGTCACAACTCGGTTATCTATAGACAGGGATTATGACATTCACATGGGAAAAAGAAATTGAAAGGAAAGGAAGAATTGAGTCAACCAAAAAACAGACAGAGACATGCATTTCTTACAAGATATAATACTGAGCGCCATGTCAGTGTGTATTTAAATATGATACAGAAGCGACATTCAATCAACTTTTTTCAATTATCCCTCTTCCAACTACTATTAGAATACAAAATAGCTGTGATGCTTCTATGTCTTGTAGACCTTTTTTTAAGAAATTTTTTTATCAATAAAAACAGCACAACTATTTATTATTATATATGTAGAAGAAGCTTCTTGAATGCGATAATGGCGGTTCCATTCCATGTGAGACAATGAATGTTAGTATATAATGCATAATTTATCGATGCATGGGAATCTTTGATTATATGAGCTGGCGTGGGCTATAATCTTCCTCAATTTCTTCTTTTAATATTAATATTAAAAGCAAGTCGGAAGGGAATCTTTGATTATTTCTTGCGTTCAGAGTGGGTGGTTGTGAAAGACAAACTTCCTAAGTCTATTACGTAAGTCTATTTTTGGTATAGAAAGACAAACTTCCTACAAGATATGGTAGTGAGTGCAATGCCAGTGTGTATTTAAAATATTATACGAACGTGCCATAAAATTGACTGAATTGAATCGTTCAAAAGAGACATAATAATAAGATTCCACTCTAGCCTAATAATATGATACGAACGTGCCATGCCAGTGTGTATTTAAAATATTATACGAACGTGCCATAAAATTGATTGAATGGAATTGTTCAAACGAGACATAATAACGATTCCACTCTAGCCTAATAATATGATACAAACGTGCCATAAAATTGATTGAATGGAATCATTCAAACGAGACATAATAACGATTCCATTCTAGCGTAATAATATGATACAAACGTGCCATAAAATTGATTGAATGGAATCGTTCAAACAAGACATAATAACGATTCCACTCTAGCCTAATAATGTGATTTGTCGGCAAGTCTTTAAAAGATAAGGAATCATATTCATACGATGACAGGACAGAAAATACAAAAAGCCTTAAGCTGGTCCACCTCGTCAGGACCACTTTGCGTATTTGTTTGCCAATGAAATGTTTGATATTAAAATATAAACAAGAAATCACACGTTGGTGTGCAATGGGTATGCTGAAAAGGTGTGGAAGGTTATTTAGGAAAAATGTTTTTTTTTTTAATATATATATTTATATACTACATGAAGTCAATTAGTAGATCATTTAGCAAATGATGTTCGTGCAACACAGGGCTTAATAGAGAAGTGATAACTTCAAATCAATTTTGTATCTACTTACACTAACTTTATATATTGTTTAATATTTTAAATTTACTCTTTAAGTGTGGCATCCTTGAAATGAACAAAAAACAATAAGAATTTGTTATATATAAAAAGTAGTCCCTCTCTACCTCTCTCACCACTCCCTATTCCTCTATTGTTCCTTCTATCATATCCTTCTCTCTTCTCTCTCTTTTATAAAGAGATTAATTTTTATGTATATTTATAATGTGTAGACCATTTGACTACGCTTTAAGTAGTGCAAGCTTAATGTTTTAATATCTTCCTACCTAAAAATGATGAGAAAAGTCAATAGTGCATGACATTCAAAGTCTATAAGAATACAATTATATCTATGTGGAGATTCATGGACCAATTAGTAGTTGTTAAATAACAAGGATGTTGACATAGGTTGACACCTAGTATGTTTAAAGATATCAAGTTTCCACAATCCATCATATAATTATTTGAATAAGATTTCTAGATTTGATTGTGTAGTTGTTTTTTGTCATCAACGTTTCAAATCTAGCTACACAATCAAATTTAGAAATCTTATTCAAATAACCTAGCATGGTGGTTATATCTTTGATAAATCTTGGACCAATATTAATAAGTTTTAATGGAATATTGAATTATTTGAAATACATATATATGTCTTGTTTTTTAATTTTTGAGTCAAATATGCACTATCTTTTAGTTCCTTTATTCTCTTATCCTTGTCAAGTGAGGGATTAAACAATTAAATGAAGAACTAATTTGTCAAAGTAAATTTTATATAACCACTTGGAAAGATGGAGCCAAGAACAATAATATTATCTAAAAAATTACACTTTTATCAATGATTTCATTACTAAGTGTACTTTCCTTTTAGCGTAAAGTAGGTTGACAAGCTTCAACAAGGGTTACTCTTAAATATTTATTTATTTCTCTATAGATTAGTAGAATGAATTGCAACACCATTTAAAAAAAATGAACACAACTATTGGTTTTTCATTGCAGATTCTTAATAGTTGTGTACACATTTCTTCTATTCATTTTTTAACTATTATTATTTTGTACCTAGCCTTTTGTTTACTTGTATCAATCTTGAATTCTCATTAAACCTAGAATTTTAAGTGGAGGGAATCCATGTATTACATTTGGATTTGTATGTGAAATTGTTAGATTTTTTGTCAATTAGTGTCATTGTCAGGCCCCTAAGTCCAATTGTTAAGCTATTAAGTAAACATTGTTGTACACTCAATATACCTTTACATGAAAGTGTGGAAGCTATTTATTGTTGGAGCATACAAAATTTGATCACTTTGAGTTTAGGCTCCAAGTGCCACCTATTGTATTCAAGATCATAGAGCAAATCATTTGATTGCACTTTAAGTAGTGCTTATTTCATGTTAGAAAGCTTCAATATTTCTTATGAAAAAAGTGTGAGGTGAAGAACTTTGTAGCTAATGCATTGATATAGAGCTCAATATAGGTTGATATGTAGTTATTGTGGATACCATACATAATATATAGTTGATTTTACCATAGAATTTTGTGTGTTAAGCTATGTTGCATCATACATTTTGCTTTATACTGATGCAATTTTGTAATGGTAAAAACAAGCCTTTATTTTTTAATAACATGAAATGTTCATATTTTTTACTATTCAAAATTCTAATTCATTGGTGTCTTGATAGAGATGTAGTGGAAGAATTACTATGTATCAAAAATAAATATGATCTATAAGAATTCATGATATCAAAGTAACTATTATGCAAGCAGTGGTCATGAAAGTAGGTCTAATTTTTTTCTTTTGAATAGAAGACACCTCTTTACTAGAAATGCAACATATTATTTTTGTTTAGTTTGTTGTTATTAAAATATATGCAACATAGAGAGTGGAATATAAAAATAGAGATAGAGCATTAAAGAGAGAGATAGACAAATGAAAGAGATATAGAGAGAAAGATAGAAGGATAAAAGAGAGAGAGAGGGGGGGTGAGAGAAAAAGAGAAATAAAAGAGATATAGAGAGTGAGAGATAGAGATATATAGAGGGATATTGATAGAGAGTGATTGAGAGATGGGGCATGAGAGAGAGAAAATATATATAAAGGAAAAGAAAGAGAGGGAAAATAGATTAACTTTTGATAAACTATTTTTTGATAACAATTAAAAGATGGCACATCTCCATGGGGATCTATAATTTTATTTTAAAAATAAATTTACATAATATAAAATAGAGTATAAAATATTATAATTTATATCATAAAATTATCAAATATAAGAAATTGATGTTTGGGATGTACATTTTAATAATGTCGAGGAAACACCAATAATGGAGGAGGAAATAAGACACCCTTCTCTGGGGTAGATTAAACACTATATATCTAGCTCTTATAGAGCTAAATTTGGTGAGATATTTGTGGAGAAGGAGCCAGTTATGATGGATTTCTAGTGGCTTGTGTTGGATGGTGTTTCAAGTGTGGGAAAAAATCATGGAGAAGTGTCTAGAATCTCTATGAAAAAATATCAATATATTAAAGGATTAAATGTCAATAATGTAATTTTATGTTATATTTATATTAGAAAAATGTGGATTTACAATTTTTATTTTTAAAATTTAAATATAATTTTATTTATTATTCTTTTCGATTACATATAATTTTTTTTAAATTACAAATGATATAATATAAATTATATATTAATGATACAACAAAAAGGATAGATAGTAGATTCAATAAATCAAATAGTGTTCATAATAAATAAAAATAATAAATTTATTAATAATAGATTTTTTAATAACAAAGTTAATAAATATGTTATATGTGTGGGAAGAGTGGGTGGGAGAGTGCTCGACTAGGAAGTCATCTGGCAGAGGGATTTTGAAATCCGTTGGTGAAGATATAGAGGATGGGGAAGATCTGGATGATGGCAGTGGGGGGATGGTAGTGGATCTTGTTGCTGACCTTCTACTAGATCTAGCTTGGGTGGCTTCAACATTGGTGGTTTGGGATAGCAGTGAGCTCTCAGTGGATGGTGGGGGTGCCGATGTGGTTGTGTTTGTCACTGGAGTTGGCATGGGTGAGGGCTTTGTCTTTTCTCATGTATTTTTGGGGTTGCTTTTTGCTCTATCTGGTAGTGATGTTGGGGTCCTGCTAGGTGGGTTTTTTCTTTTTGGGAGGTCTATCTTCCTTCCTTTCTTTTAGTGTGGGATGCCTCAGTTTTTGAGGTGTCTCATGTTTCTTGCTTGCTCTTTACTATGGCATGCTTGGAATTTTTGTTGCTTTTGCTACAACTACTGAGTTCCTCTATTGGCTTGGTGGCTTTGGTGGTAGCTCCACCTTTGGATTGGCCTATTTTCTGGCCCTAACCAGTGTGTTAGGGTGGCTTGTGTTCTCCTATTGTTGTTCCATTTGATGGCTTCTCTCATCTTGAGTCCTCTTTGCTCCTTGGTGCTCTCTTAGCTGTGTGTGGCTCTAGTTTTCCCTTCTAGCTTTTGTGGGTTGTTGCTCTCTTTGGCTTGGGGTTCTTGTGGTTTGTGGATGTTGGTCCATGTTCTGCTACTACTGTTGGTAGTTTTATTGTTCTTTTGGTTGGACTTTGGGCCCTCTATTGGTGCTTGGATTGAGCACTCTTAGTCAACTAGGTTGCTCTTATTATTATTTTTTTAAAACCCAGTTGTTTTTGGTGTTCATTTGGCTTGAGGTGAACTCTTCTTGGATCATGAATGGAGCTTCTATGGTCTCCCTCTCAGATAGGCTTGGCGGGGGATGTCCTTTTCTTTGGTTTTGCCTGAGACCTTTGGAGTTGATTTTTTTGTTTGCTCTAGTGTGTTTTTGATGGGCTAATTCTAAATCTAGATTCTAGGTTCTATCTGTTATGTTACCTAAGGTTGTTGCAAGTGCTTTTTCTACTAGAGTTGTTTCTTTTGTCTAGACTCTTTATTTGGTGGTTTCTCTTAAGGTGAAGTTTTCTCTTGTTGAGGTAGAGCCTGCTCCTTTTGAAGTGGAGCTATATGTTGTTGGTCCAATTGAATGTTTGCTTCTCTATTGCGTGTTCTTGTTGAGGTGGAGCTGATTTATGCAGGAGTGGGGATGCTTTGGTGGTTGGAGCTCTTGCTTCTTCCTCCCCTATAGAGGGGGACCCTATCCTATGGAGGTGGATTGTGAGATGGTGTTTCAATTTAGATGGAGTTGCAGAAATACTATTTTGGGTTTAAGGTCCCTGCCTAAACCTATTTGTAAAGGGATTATGATCCCTTTAAAACCTGTCTCTAGTTCATGGTTCCTAGCTAATCATGGTTGTTTGGTGCCTAGCAGATTCAGGCAGTTTATAGGTGATTTGGGGTTAAATCCCATATGATGTTCTGACTATAAAGGGTTTCGGTCCCTTCTAAGTTGTTTTCTTGTAGTCTGGTTTGTCTTGAATAACCCTTGGTAGACTGTTGATGTCGGGTTGTTGATTGTCTATGTTCCTATCTTTTGTAGCTTTCTTTGTTTGTATGGGGTTTCTAGTCCCCTTAAAACCTATTTGTAAGGGGTTTCTAGTCCCCGCAAAACCTGTTGATCTCTAATAAAAAAAAATTTAATAGAGATGAAAAAATAGAATTATATATTTTTATTAATAAATTTAGAAGATAAAAAACCTAAAAGTGTCTCTATGTAATACATATAAAATATAAAATAATATCATTAAAGATTTAGAAGATAATAAAGAGATAACATCTCTAAATATAATAAAAAATAATAAGTAAATAATGTTATTATGAATTAGATGTATAAAATATTAATCAAATAGGACCAATTAAAATAAAATTTTAATTTTTAAAATTTATTTAAAAATTAATTTATATATTTACATTTCAATATATTAAATAAATATTTTCACCTCTTTTAATGATGGGTTATGGAATACAATCTTAAAAATTGTTATATTTTTAATACTCACATATATTCTCTTTAATTATGTATATGATAATAATTCCTTTAATTTTCAAACAAAGCTATAGATGAGAAACTATCTTTTAAAGTCTTTAGTAAGGTGGACTTCCCCCTTATTTAATGAGATCCTACAGTGGGCCCTTTAATGTTATTGGTTATATTTTCCATTTAGGTGTCTTATTGGTTTTCTTACAAAATCTTCATATTTCTATGTGCACATGATAAAATCATGCTAGGAAGGGTTGTGGAGGTTGTAGATCAAGAAAAATGTAGTGGGGTAGAGACCTATTGTTATGCTTCATACTTGATAGATAAAGAAATAAAAAATATTCTGGTGCAAATTCCTACTCATGCAACAAACGATGAACATATTTTTGGTGCTAATAATATACCATGTTACTATGATGATAGTCCATTAGATTATATTTCCTATCTTCTACATGGCATGGCACTTAGGCTTTGTCATCAGGTTTTATTTAAAAGGAATTATGATTTTCGCTGGCAGATTTCATATGCTCTATATGGCTCATGTCAACTACGTTTTGAATCATAATATGATATTCCAATTTTGTTTTGTTTGCTCACGTTTGGATCTCGGGTAGTCAACTTCTCCTTTTATTATTATAGTTTTCATATATATGCAACATGGATCCCTTGGCATTGTATGGTTTTGAAGCTATGCAGGTCTTATTTCTCCATGGCATCTTCGATGATTTGGTATAGAGTTACAGTGAATTTGAAGTGTAAAGATTATAAGGATCCCCATCCTTTCACCAATGAAAAACTTGGTCAAATTTTTGTCCTGAAGGGTGAGGACATTGCTTCAGCTATCTGCATGGTGGTTGGTAATTCATGGATTAAGGAAAATTCTAATGCATCCATTTCTGAGATTTTATCTCATTTTTTTACTATTACCATGGATGTGTTTTTAGATGTTAAGTTGGTTAATTTTTTTCTAACAAGTTTGTGTACTCTAACTTGCTATATGAGTTGGACTTTCAAAAAGATATGGATATGTATTCATTGGACAATGGTACATTTCCTATTATTGGGTTTATTCCTAAAAATGATTTTTTTGCTAATGGTTGCTTTGGAGAACATTTGATGATAATTAGGTCTAGTATCGTCTGTGATAATTTTGAGGAAACTATCTTAGGGTGCAAACGTCTCAGCAAAAAGCTCCCTCTCGATGTCTTGGCTGGAGGGGTACACCTTTTCCTAGCTCTCCATTTCTTATTTTTTGTTGTTGCAAGATCTGATAGAGTATCTTCATTAGCCATGAAGTTAATGAAAATCTTTTCTTTGGATCATTTATGGTTGTTATCTTATTATGAAGCCAGTTCCAATTTTTGGTGGATGGGGAGGATTGAAGAATTTTGTTGTCCTTTTTCCATTGTCTGTTAGGTTGTCTTTTATTGGTTGGGGAAATTTTGTACTTGGGCCCTCTGATTGGTTTGGTCCTTGGGTTGACTCTGTAATTGCATCTATGACTTTATTTCTTCTGCATGGAGCTATAACTAGAGGTTTTCTTCCTGGTTCTTTCCTACCAGTATGCTCCCCTGAACCAGGATTTTGTATGAACTCTTTTATAAAATAATAAAATATTTCAGTGGCTTAGTCACTTTTATTTAAAAAAGAAATAAAAATTTCTTTAATTTTCTCAAAATAAAATAAAAAACTTTAATTGTATGAAATTTTGTTAAAAATCATTTTCAAGTAAATTTATAATAATTAAAGTAAATGACTACCTACTTCTAGATTAATTGGGTTTAGTTTATTTCTTAGGTGACTTTGATGAATGGAATTTTTTTTTTTTTACTGAATGAGTTAAAAAATATTTTAAAATAAATTTATGATAGTTTTATTGAAAGAGAATTTCTAAATTTATCTAATTAGATTTATTCCTTAAATAACTTTGATAAATTGGTTTCTCTCTTAACTACAAATTTCTAAGTAAAATATTTAATTATTCATAATGACAAAGATACTAAGATCTAGATAATTTAATTGTATCCATAACAAGTATTGACCACAATAAACTAGATTCATTCTAGATGTAATCTTAGACAAGAGAGAAAAGAAGTGTATAAAAATATTTTTATGACCAGGTATGTGCAGGATCATCATGGAAAAAATAGGCCCTTAAGTGGCAAAAAAATTTGGAAAATCAGAGTTAGGCAACTTGACATAAAAATTTGAATAAGTTATCTATATTATTTCAAAATAATGTAAGAATAGAATATGTAGCAAATTGAATGTAGTTTCTAAACTACTAGGTTTGTTTAAAAAAACTCCTATTTGGTGAAAATTTGAAATTTCAATGCAGTAGTACTTAAATTTGGGAAAAAATAAGAAGTAGGTGTGCAATGCACCCAACCATAATAAAATGATAATATTTTTAATAAGATTTTAGATATAAGTAGAAGACTCATGTCCCGTGTGATGCATAGTTTTTTGTAAGTTTTTCCAAAGTAAATAATTAATTATAAATTTTTTTATTACAAATTTTAAAAAATATAAAAACTTGTATCTCGACCACCTTAACTTGGTCAAAACTTCATGAAATTCATTTTTTCTTTTTTTTAATCCTATATATGCGAAGCATAGAATGTGACACATGTTTTGGATTCAAAAAATGTGATACCGTTTGAAAGCTATAGATGTTTTTCAACAGCCTATCAATGAAAATTTTAGTTGTAATTTGAATAGAAAATGAATAAAATTACTTATTAAATTCAATGTAAAGAATAATTTATATTGGTGGAAAGCTGAGAATCTCCCTTAAAAACCCTTTTTGTTTCATCAATTTTGGGTGAAAAAAAGCCGTCAGCCACATACCCATCATAGTTCCACTTTTTGGCCCATCATGATCCTGCACATACCTGACCGTAGATACTTGATATTATATATATATATATATATATAATATGTATATATATATAATATATATAAAGTGATATTTAACTAAACAAAATATTTAGATTTAATAAAAGAACATTAAAAGAAATTATAAAATATAGTAAATAAATAAATAATCTATTTTAAAAAATATGTTGAAACATGTACACTTTTCATGACAAATAATTCTCATTTATTTATTCTCTCAACATCATAAACATGTAGGTGAAGTTTTATTAATGGAAAGGAAATAACAAAGTGTAATGAATGGAGCGCTCTAAGAAAAGTAGCTTTATTGAACATCTTTTCCCATGAGACCAATTAACTAGTTACACAAAATACTGGCAAACCTTGTCAATGATGCCAAAGAGACAAAAGTACTACAAAATTTCCCTGATAAAGAGTAGCCAATTCAAAAGTGGGGTGAAGAATGTGGACCTCTATTATAGAATGTGTGATGTACAAGTTAACACTTATGTCAAGAATCCAAGGCTCTGTCACCATCACCATCAAATAAAAAATGTTTCATTGCATAGTGCAAAATTCTCTTACTTTATTTCACCTAGGTTGCAGGTTTGTGAATGAAAATTGGCAGATGCGATTGACCTAATTATCTTACATTCATTTTCCAACACTACACATCATTGATAGAAAAAATGAGGTTATTTGAAACACCTTTGGCACATATATTTGTAAACTAGAAATTACAGGTCTTGGTGTGCAATGGTTACACTAAAATGAGAAAGTAGCAACTATTTTTCAAAGGAGAGTATCCTAAGAAATGCTGGAGTACATAAAACCAATAGTACTTAGGTGCAGTGTGAGATTTTGTTGAGTTTCGATCCTGCTTAAGAGAAAATGATATTAAACCACATCAACATATAATAAAGATGCAAACATAAAATACTAGTTGAAAAAATCTTAGAAAGGAAACTGAGAAACATCATAATCCATCACATATCATACTATTCCAAGTATAAGGTTGATTGTAGATGGTAACTGTAGACATCTAAAAATGACCTAGGCCTGCAAGCTTCATTTTAAACCACTTTCATCTGAGCATAAATATGACATTTAATTATGCCCTTGGTCCACATTCGACTATTGATTAAATAATTCATAATTATTTAATTAATTCATGTCCCTTTAGTCTTCATGATTATTAAATAAATAAATCTTATTTATTTATTCAATACATCATTAATTGTCTAAGTCTTCCCTTAATTAAATAAATTTCTTCATTTATTTAATTACCTTCTATTCACTTTATTCTTCCTGATTATTAAATAAATAAGTTTTTATTTATTTATTTAATATGTCATTAATTGTCATAATTAAATGAATGAATGAATTAATTTAATTATTAGTCTTATCTCCTAAATTAAATAATTTAATTTAATTATTTAATTGCCAAATTTGAAATTCTTCTCATTTTAAATAAATTAAATTATTTAAAATGTCATCTCATTCTTAACTGTCAGCTCATTATGGTAAATAATCCAAAAAATTGGTTATTTACTATTTCACAAAATTCACATTTGGAATTAATTTAGTTCCAAATCTGTAACTTTCCTTCAAGAATCAAGTGATTGGGCAGGTTCTTGACCCTTCCAAAACTGATCTTCAGTCCAGTCTTTACCTTATTCATTTTCAAAAATCTTTATTTTCAAATTAATTTCCTCATTTATTCTCCACTGCCGATTCGATTCTCTGAGATGACATCTTGACCGCTCGATTAATGATTTTTCCCTAACCCTAATTAGAGATTATCAGATTTAATCTAGGCCTCTCATTTTAGGTCTTTGTCAGAAATTAATATCACCTGTCCATTCAAAATGGCATTTTCTATAAAATGTCATTTTCCTCTCATTTTTCGATTACACACATACATTTACACATACACACGTCCACTTTGTGCACTTTCACACTTGCACACTTAAGACTTTTCATAGCAATTGTTAGCATATTTCATTGAGCTTTGACATCTTTAGGCATAGACATTCTTAGTCATTTAGGCATAGGATTTAGAAATGTGATCAAATCCTTCAAAGCTTGGTGTAGGACTTCATCAAGGCTTGTTCGCACTACATCTGAGGGCAACACGTCAACCAGCAAGTAAGAAGGTACTATGGAGGTAATCATGGAAAGTTCAATTTACAGGTATAACTATTTTATTATTTAATTTCCTTTGTACTCGATAGATCTTTGGGTTTCTCTGTCATTCATTTATTTATTGCTAATAACCTCTAATTCATAACCTAAAAGAAATCCTTAGTTACATTGGTGAACCCAACTCTATTTTTCTTGTTATTTCCATACAGGTTTCGTGTGTTTTCTATCTTTTTACAAGTACAGGTACAGAGTGACGCAACTATTTTTTTAATCAGGATGCATTTGATGCATCACGATGCATTCACAGACCCCAACACCGCAATCACTCTGTCGCGACACAATTGTGATTGGGAAAGCCGTAGTTGAATTACAGAGCCGCATTTGATACATAGAGCGACAATTGCTCTATCATGACACATTCGTCTGGTAAAGTTTTCTGGTGATTTACATTTGGTTTTTTTTGGGTTTTCTATGTCCTTTCTATTCTGGTTACTTTCTGCATTCTGGCTAGAATAGGTTTTCTGTTACTAATTAGGATTTGCAGCTTTTGGTCATTACATTTCGAGGGTCAAAGGAAAACATTAAAACTACTAACGTGTGGTCTTGCAGGTTAGATCGTCAAAGACCAAACATCAAAACAATGTGCCTGCATTTTTATTGGTAGAACACACATTTTATTTTGATGCAATTAAAATGAACCTCTATTTTACTATGTTTGAATGTGTTTGCAAAATGGTAGGTGAGTATGCTCTCACCTTGTGAAAACTCGGTGATTAGAAAACAAGACCTATTTTTATCTATTTTAACCTAATGATTTAGTATATCGGAGTATCCTCTCCCCTTGCGCATTCATGTGATCTTGGGTGTAAGAGAAACAGTTACCAACTCTAAAAATTAGGCCTACCTGGGGATTTCATCACCCCAACGTGACTCAAACCGGCAACAATGCTAAGGCCAAGCTACCCCTAACCAATATATAAATGTGAATCTTAAGGGTCCAGATTGAGAAATCCCTTATCACAAAAGGAGAACTAAGATATGGTCCCAAAAACACAAATGTCAATCCAACCACCGACAAGAATAAATACTAGGTAAGAATAAACATGTTACAAATGACAGTGTTGTTGATGCCAAGACTGCAAGCATCATAGGTCCTGTACTGGCCCTAAAAGGGGTTCAACAACAAAATAAACCAATAACATCGACACCCCCTACTAATGTCCCTTCACACAATCAGAATGGTCAAAATAATCAAGGACAATACCATCAGATGAGACAATTTCCTAGGGGTCGCACATACACTTCTTTGGGTAAACCCATTGAAGAAGTCCTTAAGAAATGTCTCCAGAATGGGGTCATTGTACTTCAAGAACCAAAACTGTACAACCCAGGGCAATTCAAACCAATATGGTGGAATGACAATGCATTTTGCAAATACCATCAAGTAAAAGGACATACAACCTCTAACTATCGAAAATTGAAAAACCTAATACAAGATCTTATTGAAAGTCACGTCATTGAAGTAGGTGCATCACAATTCGCCTCCAATTCAAATCATACTATCCATAAGAACCCACTGTAGGACCATGGTTCTCATAAGGCTTCCACTTTAGGTCCATTGATGAACAATAATCAAGCTAACTTCACCCGAGCCAAGTACGACTATTATAGTGGACCAATTATAAATAATGTCTAAACTGACGATGAATACATCAATACCATTACTGTCAAGAGATCACTACTCATAGTGGCAAGGCCACTATAGCTGGTCTGCCTCCCGCTAGACAACCCAAAATCACCATACCTAGCCTATCTGCTAAATAGTCAAAACCTGTCCCAACCACAAAGCAGTGGCAACCCAAAAGTCAGTTCAACCTTATCGACCAGCTAGGCAAGACCCCCACACAAATCTCTTTACTTGAGTTGCTTCGTATCTCTCCCGCGCACAAAGATGTACTAGATAAAACCCTGCAAGAGTTGTTGGTCCCCAAGGACATTGATGTCAATCAATTTGAGACCATGGTGGGATACCTCACTACACCTCACCATGTCACCTTCTCCAATCAAGACTACTCATCACCTAAAACCAACCACAATGACGCATTGTACATAGAAACCTTTTTCCACAAGCACAAAGTTAGATGGGTTTTAGTAGATGTCATAGCAGGATTGAACATATGTTCCCTCAAACTGGTTAAGGCTCTAGGATTCTTTGATGCATGTGTAGACCCAACAAAGAGTATAGTGATCAAAGCATATGACGACGAAGAACTCTCTTCATGTGGTGTTATCTCTCTCCCTATCAGAGTGGGACCGGTCATTATGGACACAACTTACCAGGTCTTGGATTTGGAACTACCATATAATATCTTGCTCAGTCATTCATGGATCCATGCCTTAAAATCCATTCCGTCCACATATCACCAATGCCTAAAGTTTCCATTTGACGACACAGAAATAACCATATACGGAGACCCTGACCCCTTCCAATATTGTACCAACCTAAGGGGTATTTCTAAAAATTGAGTGCCTATTAATCGAGAAGCATCTGGCTCCTCATCATCCAAATACATTGACCCATCCACACTCACATCATTTTCCACATCCACTCCATCCACGTCTTATGCCACACCACCATCTCCCGCAAACCCTAAGGCTAAATCCACTATCAAAATCCAGGACCTCAGCTATGGAGAATTCAAATTACATACATCATACAGCATAACAACAATACCCAAGTCTCCAAAGGTCTAGATGGTCAGACATGTTTCAGAATGGAACCCCAGGAAACTTTCAAAGTTCCACCGAAAACTATTTTTATCAAATGGGGAGACATGAGTAACGAGGACCTTGCTGATATCACAGGATGGATCTATCAGGATACTATTGCACTACCCTCATTACCAATTTAAAAATATGGCAAGGGTTATGACATAATGAAGGCTAAAGGCTACGATGGTACTAGTGGCCTAGGAAGAAATAAAACAGGCTGAAGGGAACCTATAAAACCTTTCCAAATTCCAAAATATCTTGGATTACGGTTTGGATTGCCCGATATTGACGATCAACGTACCATTGGAATTTCGAGTGAGCAAGTACATGCTTCGAAAAGTGTTGAAACCACTAAGGAAACCCTCACCGAAACTGACTCCCACAAGTGGGAATTCAGCTCAAAACGATCCTTAAGTGACTGTTGTATTGATGATTTGTTTGTCGAACTAAGGGAACTGACCTCTGAACAAAGATTTTGGCAAACATTTAAAAATTAATAGGCACCAAATAGTCAAAGTCCCATTACCACTCTCCATAACATACAAGACCCACCATCTGTACCCCTTCAGTCCAATCCACCTGAAGTATTAGACGACACTAACAACTAGGACTCTAAGGCCTTCACCCCTTACTTTAACAACGAATATGACACTAGTGAAGGGGAATATTGGATAGAGTTTGATGTAGAGTTGGATGATGATAATCTCATCTACAACATCACTGAATCAGTTTGCATGCTTTTCGCATCCTCACCTCAATTCACCAACATTGACGATGGCATTTCCTTAGTTTACCCTGAGCTAGTCGATTGGGACCAACAAGGCCCGCCAGCCCTAGACACATTTTAGAATGATGAGGGAAATACAAAATGCACCCTCAAGTTGCTCTATTGGTTAAAGTTGAATTAAAGAAATTGCTAGACGCTAGATTCATACGGTCTATTGACTATACTGAATGGATATCTAACCTGGTGCCAGTAACAAAGCCAAATGGGTTGATCTATGTTTGTATAGATTTTTGAGACCTAAATAAAGCATGCCCAAAGGATGAATTTCCTTTGCCAAACATTGACATCATAGTTGACCACATAGCAAGATATGAGATGCTATCCCTCATGGATGGTTTCTCTGGATATAATCAGATTCACATTGCACCTGAAGACCAGCACAAAAAAAAATTTACTTGCCCATGGGGTACATACTGTTGGAATGTCATGCCATTCAGTCTCAAAAATGTAGGTGCCACATATCAAAGAGCCATGACCACAATATTTCATGACATGATGCACAAAATAATGGAAGATTATGTAGATGACCTATTGGCCAAATCAATAACCAGGAAAGATCATCTGAAGGTGCTAGACACAATTTTCAAAAGACTGGAAGAGTACAAAGTCTGGTTGAATCCTAAGAAGTGTGTTTTTGCTGTCACATCGGGTAAACTCTTGGGATACATAGTTTCCTAAAGATGCATTGAGGTCGATCCAACAAAGGTCAAAGCCATCATAGACATGCCTCCGCCCAAAGGAATCAGTGAACTCAAAACTCTACAAGACAGGGTACAATCTATTTTGCGTTTCATAGCCTAATTGGTAGACAAGTGTCACCCATTTCAATATCTATTGTGCAAAGGTATCCCCTTTGTGTGGACAGATAAATGTCAGGAAACCTTTTAGCAAATCCAATATTACCTACTATCAACACTAGTCCTCATTCCTCCCATTCATGGAAAGCCATTAATCCTATACATCTTGACAACTAGTTCAGCACTGGGGGCATTACTAGCATAGAACGACCAAGAAGAAAAAGAAAGAGCTATATATTACATTAGTTGAACATTGGTCGGGTATGAACTAAACTACACACCAATTGAATGAGCTTTCCTATCCGTGGTCTTTGCAGCACAATAGCTAAGGCATTACATGTTTAGTCATCATACACAACTAGTAGCAAAAATTGACCCACTCAAATATTTGCTAAGTCGAGTAGCTTTAATAGGACGTCTAGAAAAATGGGTCATGATTCTAAGTGAATATGACACTTAGTATGTTGAAAGAAAGGCTATAAAAGGACAAGCCATAGTGGATCAGCTAGCATATCCAACTTTGCAGAGTGAACACCTGTTAGTGGCAGATTTTCCATATGAGTCAATATTCCATACGGAACCTAAGGCACCTTGGTGACTCTACTTTGACGGATAACACACAAATCATAGCTCAGGGGCAAGAATCTTGTTCATCACCCCACAAGGATACTCCATTCCTAAGTCTTTTTGCATCACCTTCTGATGCACAAACAATGTGGCAGAATATGAAGCATTAGTTACAGGACTAAGAATGGCAATAAAATGGAAGATCAAAGCACTACATGTCTATGGGGATTCTCAGCTTGTCATCAACTAGGTTAAGGATTACTATGACACAAAAGATGAGAAATTGATGCCCTACAAATGGATGGTGGACAGTTTCCACACATACTTTCAAATGGTAACTTTTGAACAAGTTTCGAGAGCCAAGAACAAAGCAGCAAATGCTATGGATACAATAGGCTTTCTCCTCGACATACCAAGTAATTTTCCTCAATTGGAATTCCTAATAGAGAAATTACTGGTCCATGCCTATGACATTCTGGATTCAAAGATGGTTTGTGAACTTGTTGGTCCTGACTCTCCCTGGTATCAGGATATTTATGACTACCTAAAATCTCAAACCCTTCCACTGAACTTGTCCAATACCCAAAGGAAGTCCTTCATTCAAAAATCCATAAGGTATGCCATCGTCAGTGACACCCTTTACCACTGTAGCTTTAACGACACCCTCCTTAGATGTCTCAACACCAACAAAGCATGTACGACCTTACACGAGGTGCACGACGGTATATGTAGATCTCATTCGAGTGGTCCTACTCTAGCCAAGAAAGTAACGAGATTTGGGTATTATTGGACGACCATTGAAAAGGATGCAATAGAATATGTCAGGACTTGCTACAAATGTTAGATTCACAGTGATTTCATCCATGCTCCAGCACAGGAACTTCAGCCGATCACTTCTCCTTGGCCCTTCGCTCAATGGGGACTCAACCTTGTCGGTAAGATTCATCCAACCTTGTCCAATGGCCACAAATTCATCATCACCGCCACTGAGTATTTTACAAAGTGGATCGAGGCCATTCCTTTGACATACATAACTGACAAACAAATATCCAAGTTCATTCTCAACTACATCATTTGTTGATATGGCCTTCTGCAATCCATCATCACTGACAATGAATGTCCATTTAAAAACCAAGACGTACGTGAGTTATGTGAGCAATTTCACATCCAACACCATTTTTCATCTTCATACTACCCACAAGGAAATGGTCAAGCTGAGGCGTCAAATAAAACCATTGTCAAAATCCTCAAAAAGACTATTAATGATGCTGGCCATGACTAGCACATACAACTCAACCCTACTCTGTGGGCTTATCGAACTAGCATTTGTACACCTACAGGAACCACTCCATTTGCCCTAGTCTTTGGTGTTGAGGCCATCTTTCCCATTGAGGTTGAAATTCCTTCATTATGAGTCTCCCTGAGGGGTTTAACTGATGAATAGGAGTATAGACAATCATGCTTGCATGAGCTAGAAATGCTAGAAGAAAGAAGGAAAAATTCACTAAACCATCTCCAAGCATATTAGAACCATCTTTGTCACATCTACAATAAGAAGGTTATGGTCAGGAAATTTGACATTGGTGACCTAGTTCTCATGCAGAACCCCAAGAACCAAGCTGACAAAGAAAAGCCAGGAAAGTTTGAACCAAACTGGTTGGGTCCCTACATTATCATATCTTCTTTAAGTTTTGGAGCTTATCAACTGGCCACGCCAGACAGAGAACAACTGATAGAGCCCATCAACAGTTTACATCTCTAAAGGTTCTATGCATAGCATTAGGGGATTGAGCTAAAAACTATAAAATACAAAAATAAAAAAAAATGAGAAAAAGGAAAAAAATAGTAAAGAGAAAAATGATCCATCCAATAGTGAAAACCTGGAAATCAGGCGATTTGGACAAGTATCATGGTGAAAACCTAGCAAACAGGCGCCATGTGTAATCAATCATTGCTCTGCCATCTACTATCACTTTGTTTGCCTTGGCCTAGGATGAAAGGTATTTCCACAATTATAATGCAAATCACCACCACATTCTACCTTACCTGTCATAGTGGATAAACGATTGACATCAAGTCCTAATGACTATCCATTTGGTACATCAGCAGCATCCCCTACATGTCCCTTAAAAATGGCTAAGTCTTGGACCTGACTAGGGGAAAAAAATTTATCATGCAACTGTAGTGGATGTCACATGGTTTCAAAAATTGGCAAAAAGTTCTAAAAAAAGGCCAAAAACATGGCAAAAAGTTCTGAAGAAAAACCAAAAACATCATAAAATGTCCTAAGAAAAACCTAAAAACCATAAAATGTCCTGAAGAAAAACACAACAAAACATCAGACTACTCGAAGAAAGCAAATACAGGGTCATCTCTTGTCAAATTTAGTCATCTCAATTAGTCTTTGTCATTTGTCCAAACTACATTGTCTTTGCACATTTGCTATGTAGGCAAGACTCACATTTGAGTCCCCGAGACATTAGGTCAGTCCTTTTAAGTTTGTCAAAATAAAATCATGACACAATCTTTGGTCATCAAGACAAAGTCATTGGTCGTGTTGAACTACAAGGTCTCTAAGTGTATGACGTAGGCAAGGCCATCTATCGATGAGCCCCTGAGGCTGCACTAGGTCAATCCATTAGGGTTCATGGCACCACACTGGCACACATGTCAAAATACCTTCAAGATAAAGCGAATCACTCCCAAATGGGTAAACTCCTAAAAAAAATCATGGCAATCAGTTATTTCAATATGACAACCTCATCAACAAGTCATCCATATCATCATGACAATATCAACATATAGTCAAACACAAGTCAAACTTGGTCAAAGCAAAGTCAAATCATCATATAACCTGTCAAACTGTTAACTTTAGGTTAACCTTTAGATGTGTCCTTCTGAAAGATAACCTCGGTCATTTATGCCTTAGGATGTGTCCTTCCTAGGCATCATCACTGTCATTCAACTTTTTGAGGGATCCTTTGGACATCTAAGGATCACTCCCCCTGACATCAGTATTTTTTAGATGTGTCCTAAAGAACTAACTGTGTTATTTATGCCTTAGGATGTGTCCTTCCTAGGCATCGTCATTATCACTGTCACATGGCATTTTGAGGGATCCCTTTTGGTAGTTAGAGATCAAATCCTCTCGACATCAACATTATTCAAGATGTGTCCTTCCTGAATTTGGTAATTTTTGACATTTTTCATTAGAGCATTATCAAATTTTTGACACTCTCGCATCTCATCATCATCAAACCTGACATCTTTGCATGAAAACAATGAATATCTAGACGCACTTGGCAAACACTTGACACTTATCTCTTTGGTTTTTATCATGTTATTATTTTTTCAGTGAGATCCCAATAATAGGATTTAGAGAAGCAATGACGTATCATGACGATTGACACGCATGACTACTAGTTTCTCAGCGAGGTCTTGATACAGGGATTTAGAAAAATTGCAAAATATCATGGTAAGGGATCTATTTTTTGCATTTTGACAATCATGCTGCTAGTTTCTCAAGGATGTCCTGGAAACAGGATTTAGAGAAGCAATGACGTTTCATGAATTGTCCTTGTACTTTTCTGCTTGTGGTTGAGTATGACAAAAAGACTGGGGCAATCACACTCTTTGTATGAGTCATGATCATCCTTCTCTGCGACTGCATGTCTTACGTGATGGTATGACCTTGCACACCTTGATCTATGTCATATCATGGTGTTTGTTGGCCATTACAATAGTCTTCCCAATGATGATTAAGAGCAATAAATATTAAATTCCAATGGTAAAGCTTTGAAGGATTTGATCAAAGTCTAGGAATTAACATGCATCTCCTTTGGTCTAGTCATCTTCTTTTCTTCGGTCTAGTCATCTTCTCTTCTTCGGCCTGGTCATCTTATCTCGTCCATCTCACGATGATATCCTATGACATCCAAAAACATAAGTGCATACATGATCATATAAACATTGCATTAGGTCCATACATACATCATCCATAACATAATCATCAACATTGCATCCATACATTATGCACATCATTATCATCATCATCTAATATAAGTAACCATTGCATCATCATGGAATCAAAATCATAAATAAGCATCATAAGACATATATGATACAACATAAATCAACATCATACATCACATATATCATAATGCATTAAATCAAAGAACATAACATAACACACATGTAGGCCGCATCAAAAATACATCATCATATAATATCATCTCAAAAATGTACAATGTTAAAGAATAAAGTTAAGAGATATCCCAAAAATGGAGCTCGCAGGCTCAATAATATATACATAGTAGGTCATAATAGCAAAAATCCCCCTAGGATAGACTCTCATCATCCCCTCATGGTAAAGAATGTGTCAAAAAAAGCACTATAACTGGCACTGAAGAGAGGGATGGATCTGTAGGAACCTCTATCTGTGAACCTGGGAGACCTAACACTGGTGGCATATGTGATGTCACTACGGCCAAAGTCTGAGAAGTAGATGGATCTATCACTGGTGGCTGCCTTTGTCCTGACCTCTACACTAAACTAGTCAACCCATGACTATGGCTCGAATGGTGACTTGGGGTGTGCCGGCCTAAGTGATGTGACCTGTGCCCTGATGTGTGCCCTGTCAAGGTAGACCCTCTGACACTAGTGTGACTCCTACTGCCACTAGCATTGCCTGATCTGTGGCCACTACCTGTCCTTGTCTGTGACCATGACAAGGTAGGATCTCATTGCTCAGGTGGCACTGCCTACTCATATAATGTCCTATACTAACCTAGCCTCATGCTCACCCTGGCTAGCTCATGAGCCATATCCCTTGCAGGCCCTATACATAATGCTACAAACTATGTACACCACTGAGCTGAGTCCTACTGGAGGATCACTACCTGATCCCACTCTACCCGAGCTACCTCTAGCTCTGACTGCAATGACCTAACCTGGGCCATGCTCTCATCGAATCTCCACTGTAAATCGGCCATCCTCTAATCTGTCATGGCATCCTAGGGCAATCCCAAGGAGGATAGTATCTCCTCCTCTCCCTCCACCATCTACCATCTGAGAAGTATCTCAGCCTCATCCATGGCATCATCCTCATCATCATCGTCGACCACATCCTCTGCCACCGCCACGTCCTCCTCCTGTCTCCCCACTGCCACATCCTTCTCATGTCTCTCCTCCTCTGCCACATCCTTCATATGTCTCTCCTCCTCGGCCACATCCTCCTCATGTCTCTCCTCCTCCGCCATGTTCTCCTCCTATCTCTCCACCTCCACCTCCTCCTCTCGTCTCTCCTCACCCTCTCCCTCAGGTCTGAGCTGCTCCTCTCTCTCCCCCTCCTCGCCAACCTTAGGGATAGCATCTAATGCTACCCTCACCACATGTGGGCACACTCTTAGGCCCTGTCTCTGTCCATCTTGCTATCACCTCTGACTGTATCTATCATCATCTCCACCCCTACCTCCATCTTCACCATCATCTCCACCCCTCCCTCTGTCTCCATCCCTGCCTCCAACCCTGCCTCCATCTCCATCCCTGCCTCAATCCCTCACTCGGCCTCTACCACTATCACCGCCTTTTCCTCCCCGCCTAACCCTTGGCACATGAGGTATCACTGACTGCTTGTCCATAGGTGCTGGCCCATCAGGATCTATCAACGACACAAGTCTATGTGCATCCCACCATAGGTCATAATCAGCTGTAGTCCTGGGATCAGCTACTCTACCCCTCCGTCCCCATGCCTAGGAAACTAGCCCATCAATCTGCTACTCTGTGAAGGCCACAGGAATGGTTGGCCCCCAAGCATACTCTCTGGATGACCAAGCATACTTGTTTCTCCCTGCAGGTACACCCTGCTACTCTCTTAACTGCCTAAGGACACGCTGTGGAAAATACATCTTGATAATCAAGGAGGTCTACATAGTCCTCCCAATCAAATATCTATACTATCTGCAAAGGCTCAGGTGATCATCCTCATCATCCCATTGTTCACAGTCTCTGTACGACCTCTAGATAAATGTCACCATGGTATCAATCTTGTGCCGCTACCAGCCTATCTCGCCCATATGGGTCTGCTGTAAGGCATCGGCATAATAGAAGGCTTAGGGCATCCCCTCAGCCAGTTGTGGTCTCTAAATGGGAGGATGAAATATGGCAATGTGCTCCCAGGCCCATATCATCATCAATGTGGTACCACATGAGATAGTCTCTGCCCTCCTATAGGAAACATCGTGCAATTGATGGTAGAGTGTTCCTAATAAACACAGACCCTACACATAAACTTTCATGTCACGTCTCATCCCAACCAAGACGTCTCCTCGGCCAATAGGAAATATGTGCCCTCGATAGTCGGGAATCAAAATACCTCCAATCAAGGTTGCAAAGAATGCATCAAAGTGACCATAGTGCTCCACCATGAATTCCCATCTAATCTCATATCCCTGGATGCCCAGTCCTGCACCCTAATCTCAGTAGTACACTCAAAAATTCTGCTCACCATGGTGAGGGTCGTAGATAATCTGCTCTCCCTGAATCGGCACTCACAAAATTTGGTAGACATCCTCCAAAGTAATAGTGGCCTCACCTATCGGTAGATGGAAGGAGCAGGTCTCTGAATGCCACCACTCACACAACGCAGTCAGTAGTCCCCTATTCAGCCAAATGGCAGGCATATAGGCAACATAGAACAATCCCAGTTGCATCAACTAATGCCGCTCTCATGGGCTCAATTGGTTAGCAAATCGAAATGTCGTCGGTCTGCTCTCTCATGTGTAAATCAGGGCAAGTTGCCTCTGCATGAAGCTAAACAAGTCGTCAATACCTTTTGCACAAACTATCAATTTTATCAAAAGCATTCAAAGTGTATCTATGAAAATTTAGATGGGGTTAGCTTATTAAATAATAAACAATCAAAAATCCAAAGAGGCTATCAAGAACAATGGAAAATCAAAACAAAGAATGATTATACCTTCCTTTCCTTCCATGCTTCACCTTCATAGCACCTTCTAGTTTGCAGCAAGTCAATGAGGCCCTCAGATTTCAAATTGAGCAACCTAAAGTAATGTCTAAGCCCTGTGCAAATGTTGAAGGATTTGATAGAATAATGCCTATGTCTATGACAATATGATAAATGAAATAATAATTACCAATGCTAAAATTACTATAATGCCTATATTAAAAATGACGAGATCTGAAATTATGAGCAAAATTATCTTTTATAGAAAACACAATTTTGAATGGACGGATGAGATTAAATTCTAAGAAAGACCTAGAATGAGAGGTCCAGATTAAACTTAAGAATCCCTAATTAGGGTTAGGGAAAATTCATTAATCAAATGGTCAAGATAAAACCTCAAATAAATGGATTGATGATGGAGAATAAATGAGACAAATTAATTAGAAAATAAAGATTTTCGAAAATGAAGAAGATAAAGATTGTCTGATTTATGAGATTTGAAAAATCAAGAAGATAAGAGTTGGACTGAAGATCAGATTTAGAAAATCAAGAATCTGCACGATTACTTGTTTTTGGAAGATTAGTTACTATTTTGAATTAAATTAATTCAAAATAATGATTTTGTGAGATAATAAATAATCTTTTTCAGATTATTTACCATGACAGTTAAGATTGTGATGACATTTTAAATAATTGATTTGTTTAAAATGAGAGGAATATTTAATTGGCAATTAAGTAATTAAATTTAATTATTTAATTTAGAAGATAAGATTAATTAATTAAATAAATTAATCAATTCATTTAATTAAGACAGTTAGTGACATATTAAATAAATAAATAAAACTTATTTATTTAATAATCATGAAGAAATATATGAGAAAGGGGAATTAAATAAATCAAGAAATTTATTTAATTAAGGGAAGACTTAGACAATTATCGACATATTTAATAAATAAATAAAATTTATTTATTTAATAATCATGAAGAATATAAAGACACGAATTAATTAAACAATTATAAATTATTTAATTAATAGTCGAAGGTGGACCAAGGACATAATTAAATGTTATAATTATGCTAGGACGAAAGTGGTAAAAATAAAGCTTGTAGGCCTAAGTCATTTTTAAGTGTCTACATTTTGCCCCTCTTTGTCATAATGTCGCTTGTCACATTGTGACAAAGAAGAGAAGTCTAGAATTTTGGTGGCACTGGCTCCCCTCCATGGCTCATTAACATCATTCGAGTACACCAAATTCAGATTCTTTGGGTAATAACATCCCAAGAATTGCTATCTCTACTCAAGGGGATCAGTAGTGAGTTGCTTCGGGCATGATACTCTACCCTGCACTATATCAAGCAATGGCCAATAGAACGGTTGGACACTAAGACAAAAGGTGTTTAATTTGGGAATTCTGTTCATAGGGCATGATCCATGCAATGAGAGTCCCCTTTCGGATCCATCTCGTCGAAACCATACGCGTGATTTTTGGGCTTTCCCCAAAAATTTACTTTTATATACCAGCTGGAAGTCCCTCGGTGTCAGGGTGCTACCGCTCTGAGTGGTCCTGTGGTGAGTACTTTTTTCACTAGAATATGCCCAAATTCTAGAGTTAGTAACTGTTTCTCTTACACCCAAGATCACTCGAAAGCACAAGGGGAGAGGATACTCTGATATACCAAGTCGTGAAGGTATTGATAGATAAAAATGGGTCTTGTTTTCTGATCACTGAGTTTTCACAAGGTGAGAGCATACTCACCTACCATTTTGCAAACACACTCAGACATAGTAGAAATACAAGTTTGTTTTAATTGCACCAAAATAAAATGTGTTTTATAGTAAAAAAAGACAAGCACATTGTTTTGATGTTTAGTCTTTGACATTTGAACCTGCAAGACCACACATTAGTAGTTTTAGTATTTGTTTTCAACCCACGAAAAGTAACTGCCAACAAGCCGCAAATCCTTATTAGTAACAAACAAATAAAAATAAAAATTTAATGATAGGAGCAAATTAAAACAGTGATAACTTTTTCAAAACTTGACAAAATTTTAAGTGGTAGATATCCATGGAAAGCCAAGAAATAGACCTTCAAAACCTACAAGATGTTTTACAAAATCCTGCAAAACAAAAGTGTTATAAAAAAAAAAGATTTGGGTTTTAATAGTTAAAACTTAAAAAACTGCAATCATTAAAATAGCCATAACTTTCTCAAATCTTAACAAAATTTGAAAATATTTGCAGTTCTGGAAAGCTGAGACCGTGATCTACAAAACCCAGAAAATATTTTAAATGATTATATTCACCCATTTTTCTATGCTCAAAAGATGGTGACGGGATTTCATATGACTTCTTGGTTATAACCTGCAAAACAGTGAAAACAAACAAGAAAACACATTTTTTTCTACAAAACGTCGGGTTCACCAAATGTATCTATGGAAATTTAGATGGTGTTAGCTTATTAAATAATAAACAATCAAAAATCCAAAGAGGCTATCAAGAACAATAGAAAATCAAAACAAAGAATGATTATACCTTCATTTCCTTCCATGCTTCACCTTCATAGCACCTTCTAGTTTGCAGCAAGTCAATGAGGCCCTAAGATTTCAAATTGAGCAACCTAAAGTAATGTCTAAGCCCTATGCAAATGTTGAAGGGTTTGATAGAATAATGCCTATGTCTATGACAATATGATAAATGAAATAATAATTACCAATGCTAAAATGACTATAATGACTATATTTTGAGTGGACGGATGAGATTAAATTCTAAGAAAGACCTAGAATGAGAGGTCCAGATTAAACCTGAGAATCCCTAATTAGAGTTAGGGAAAATTCATTAATCGAACGGTCAACATAAAACGTCAGATAAATGGATCGACAGTGGAGAATAAATGAGACAAATTAATTAGAAAATAAATATTTTTGAAAATCAAGAAGATAAAGATTGTCTAATTTATGAGATTCAAAAAATCAAGAAGATAAGAGTTGGACTGAATATCAGATTTAGAAAATCAAGAATCTGCCCGATTACTTGATTTTTGGAAGATTAGTTATTATTTTGAATTAAATTAATTCAAAATAATGATTTTGTGAGATAATAAATAATATTTTTCAGATTATTTACCATTACAGTTAAGATTGTGATGACATTTTAAATAATTGATTTATTTAAAATGAGAGGAATATTTAATTGGCAATTAAATAATTAAATTTAATTATTTAATTTAGAAGATAAGATTAATTAATTAAATAAATTAATCAATTCATTTAATTAAGACAGTTAGTGACATATTAAATAAATAAATAAAACTTATTTATTTAATAATCAAGAAGAAATATATGAGAAAGGGGAATTAAATAAATTAAGAAATTTATTAATTAAGGGAAGACTTAGAAAATTAATGATGTATTTAACAAATAAATAAAATTTATTTATTTAATAATCATGAAGAATACAAAGACATGAATTAATTAAAAAAATTATAAATTATTTAATTAATAGTCGAATGTGGACCAAGGACATAATTAAATGTCATAATTATGCTGGGACGAAAGTGGTAAAAATGAAGCTTGCAGGCCTAGGTCATTTTTAAGTGTCTACACAAAGCTACACAAACATCAAAGTCAGTCATGGTCAAAGTCAAAATCAAATGTGTCATGTTGACCACAAATGCGTTGCAAAACATCAATGGCGTCGTTTTGTACTTCAAATGCATTTCAAAATGGCAATTGCGTTGTTTTCTTTTTCAAATGCATTGCATTAGAGAATTTGCGTCGCATAAACGTGAATGCGTCGCATAACCATGATTGTGTGGCGGACAAGGGCGAATGCGTCGCAATTTAATGATTGCAGCTCTCTAATTGGCAATTGCAACTCAGAAAGGCACTTGCATCGCGATTTTTGGTAAATGTGGCACAAAACCGTGGCTCCTCTTATTTGGCATTGCACTTGCATCATGATGCAACAAATGCATCGAACATGCAGGCGAATGTGGCTTACGCAAACACATATGCATCACGGTGTAGTTGTTATTTGTCTTAGAAACCTAATTATAACATGCAAAATAAAAAATTTACAGAGGATGGGGGTACATAATGTTGGCTCTGAGCCCTCTAGCCACCTAAATGTCCATACGATCTCACCGCGATGCTCTGTCACTGGAATCACCATCCTCGTTGTTGTCATTTTCGGTTTGAGTTCTCAAAATTCACAAGGTGGACAATGAGAATTAATTGACTTTTACCCCTTTGTCAACCTATTTATAAAGTCAAAATGGCATTTGTCAACTAAGTTATTATTGGAGGCTCATTTGACCAACTTTGACCAACCTGTTGGCTATCTTAACCCTGTCAAAATCCAAAATCATCTACGCCATTATTTTTCTGGTCACCAAATTGACTTATCGGGTCCCTTTCCAAATTTTCTTCTGCCGACCCAAAATTTGAAAAAATTCCAGAGGGGGCATCGATCCTCCATACCTTCACTGGGGCATGACTTTGACTTATTTTCTTAGTCACAATGTGACACGCGACATTATGACAAAGAGGGGCAAAATGTAGACACCTAAAAATGACCTAGGCTTGCAAGCTTCATTTTTAACCTCTTTCGTCCGAGCATAATTATGACATTTAATTATGCCCTTGGTCCACATTCGACTATTGATTAAATAATTCATAATTATTTAATTAATTCATGTCCCTTTAGTCTTCATAATTATTAAATAAATAAATCTTATTTATTTATTCAATACGTCATTAATTGTCTAAGTCTTCCCTTAATTAAATAAATTTCTTAATCTATTTAATTACCTTCTACTCACTTTATTCTTCCTGATTATTAAATAAATAAGTTTTTATTTATTTATTTAATGTCACTATTTGTCATAATTAAATGAATGAATGAATTAATTTAATTATTAGTCTTATCTCCTAAATTAAATAATTTAATTTAATTGTTTAATTGCCAAATTTGAAATTCTTCTCATTTTAAATAAATTAAATTATTTAAAATGTCATCTCATTCTTAACTGTCAACTCATTATGGTAAATAATCCAAAAAATTGGTTATTTACTATTTCACAAAATTCACATTTGGAATTAATTTAGTTCCAAATTGGTAACTTTCCTTCAAGAATCAAGTGGTCGGGTAGGTTCTTGACCATTCCAAAACTGATCTTCAATCCGGTCTTTATCTTATTCATTTTTGAAAATCTTTATTTTTAAATTAATTTCCTCATTTATTCTCCACCGCCGATTCGATTCTCTGAGATGACATCTTGACTGCTCGATTAATGATTTTTCCCTAACCCTAATTAAGGATTATCGAATTTAATCTGGGCCTCTCATTTTAGGTCTTTGTCAGAAATTAATCTCACCCATCCATTCAAAATGGAATTTTCTATAAAATGCCATTTTCCTCTCATTTTTTGATTACACACACACATTTACACATACACACATCCACTTTGTGCACTTTTGCACTTGCACGCTTAAGACATTTCATAGCAATTGTTAGCATATTTCATTGAGTTTTGACATCTTTAGGCATAGACATTCTTAGTCATTTAGGCATAGGCTTTAGAAATGTGATCAAATCCTTTAAAGCTTGGTGTAGGACTTCGTCAAGGCTTGCTCACACAACGAATCTAAGGGCAACACGTCAACCAACAAGTAAGAAGGTACTATGGAGGTAATCATGAAAAGTTTAATTTATAGGTATAACTATTGTATTATTTAATTTTCTTTGTGCTCGATAGATCTTTGGGTTTCTCTATCATTCATTGATTTATTTCTAATAACCTCTAATTCATAACCTAAAAGAAATCCTCAGTTACAGTAACTAGATTGACTATACTAGCAAAGCAGTAAAAGGTGAAGGAAGAAAAATAAACCAAGATCAATATGTACATAGGCAATCCTATATGAAGTATGATCAAGTAAAGAATGTTGCTAAAGAAATTCTTAGAAGAGATCGACATGTATAGGTTGGAAGTAGCTGCACCGAGACAAAGTCCTTGCACATTACAAAGACAAAACAATGTAGGAGAAAGTAGATATCATTTCCACAAAACAAGAAGCTTCAAATGGAGATTATAGATATTTTACAAGACGAATGGGTAGTACAAATATGTTCCACTAAAAATTGAGTTATTTTTTTATTATGCAATTATTCATAATTCTATAATATGCATAAAATATAAAATATAAAATATATTATATTTTATAAATAAATTTATATATACAATTATTTTGAGATGTGAGCTATTTTTGGTGGGTAAAAGTATTTTCAATAGATATCATTTTTTTTTTTTTTTGAATAAAAAGGGGTAAAAACTTTATTGAAGATCAAAAATAGAGCATTACATCAAAGCAAAAGGCCAAAGCCCCAAGGAACCCACAGGAAAAAATTAAACAATGCAAGAGCCAATCAACATCCAACATCAATCTCTTCTCTTTCCTTAGCAATAATCATTTCCAGATCATGACGAAGCTCCTGGAAAATCTGCTCCCACCTCTCAATCTTCCATCCATCAAGATGCTCTGAAGCCCATTTCACCAAGCAATCCGCAGCCCTATTCCACTCCCTCGGAATATGGACAAAATACACCACCTCCATCAAGGAACTAATCTACAGAATCTACTGTACCATCCTATCCAACTGCCAACTGACATTAGCCATCTTCCTAACACTAAGCAAATTAACCAAAACTTGTGAGTCAAACTCACAAATAACCTTTCTCCACCCCAAAGCATAGGCCCGTTCAAGAGAAAAGAGGATCACCAGACCTTCCATAAGGTTAACAGTCTGCACCCCTTCATAGACAGAGAAGAAGAAAACCACCGTCCCTGAAGAGTCCCTACCAACCCCCCCAATTCTTGTAGGCCCAGGATTTCCCCTAGAGGAGCCATTAGTATTAATCTTTAGAACACCAACAGGAGGGGGAAGCCACTTACCCATTCGCAACACTTTCTTCCTCACCCACCTTCCCCTTCGAACACAAGCTGAAGCCAAAGACATCTCCTGAAGTCCCAATCTCTCCACCTTCTCAGCGTCCTCTTTCTCCAAGGGATACACCACCTCACACTTCACTTCCACCATCTCCAGAATCATACCCATAATTCTCTACCAAATCTATTGAATTACCATCTTTTCACTTCAAAAGATTCTATGATTCCGCTCCAACCAAATTTGCCAAAGAATGAAGGTAGGCCCAACATACCACACATCCTGTAAGAAAGTTGCCATAGCGGGAGGTCTGCCAAGACTACTCCAAAAATCCACCAAAGAGGAAGCATGAACACAAGGTCTTTTCCAAGCCTCCCACCAAAAATGCCACAGCCTCAAGGAGAAAGAGCAGCAGAAAAACAAATGAGCAGAATCCTCCTCCCCATTCCCGCACAAAACACACATGGAAGGGCCCTAAAATCCCCACTTTTGAATGTTTTCCCAAGTCAAGCACTTCTTCCAAGCCAAAGTCCAGATGAAACAATTGCACTTTGGCCAAGAAAAATTATCCCAAACTTTTTGCCACCAATGAACCTCCACCTTGTCCAACTTGTGAGATAAAAGAACCTGATAGCCAGAGGCAACAGTATAAACACCCTTAGGGTTGGGGGACCAAGATAAAACATCTCCATCCAGGAGGGAGCTACAACTCCTGCTAGAAAGGATGTGTTGCAATTCCGCACACTCCTCCATACCAACCAGAGGCCACTCCTCATGATTCTTCCACCTAGCCACCATCAACTGGCCATGGATAGACATAGACTTAAAATCATTCACCCTAAACCAACTAACTGTAGTGAATCTTTAACAGAGGGACAATAGGTGAGGAAACTAGGAAACAATAGGGGGAAAACCATCCCATGAATCCAACCAAAAGTGAGTCTCCAACCCACTTTTGTAAATCCAAAACAACCCATCCTTGACAAGAGCAGCCCCTTTCTTGAGCATATCCCAAATCACTGAACCTTTCCCCACCAAAGGATAGTAGGGAATATCCATTTGAGGGATCCTCAGGAAATATTTGTGGGATAAAATCCTAGCCTGGGTTTGACCATGCTCCACACACCACCTCCAAAATAGTTTAGCAGCAAGTGCTATCCCAGACAAAGATGGCTGCCTTAATCCAAGACCGCCACAATGCTTCGGGCTACATATAATTTCCCATCTAACCAGACTCCATTTGGAGGATAATAAATTACCAACCCGAAGAAACTATCTAATTAAAGCATCAAGTTCTTGAACAAAACCAACTGGGGCCACCTGGAGCATACATCTATAAATGGGGAGAGCTTGAACCACAGACTTGATTAGCTGAACCCTACCAGTAAAGGACAACCATTTATGGGTCCAATGGTTAACTTTTGTCTGAAGCTTATCCAAAATACTCTGCCATGAGTCCTTGGGCATCCTTTTGATAGAGATAAGAATACCAAGATAGGTCAAAGGAAGGGAACCAATCTGAAACCTTAAGATATTAGCAATCCTCCGCTAGATAGGACCAGGAGTATTGAAGAAAAAGATTGAGGACTTATCTTCATTAATTCATTGACCCAAGGCAAGAAGATAAACATCCAACACTGCACACAAATTTGTAGCCTCCCTGATAGTAGCCATACCCATCAGCGTAGTATCATCCACAAACTGTAAATGAGACTATGGGGGAATATTACCTCCCCATCACCACCCCTGAATGAAACCCATCTCAGCATTCCTTTTCAACAACTGATCGAGACCTTCAGCAAGAAGCAAGAACAGATAAGGAAAAACCAGGTCGCCCTGACACAGACCTTGGGAAGCACAAAACAACTCTGAGGGCTCACCATTAATTAAAATAGAGAAGGATACTGAAGTAACACAACTCATGACCCATTGAATCCACTCATCCCCAAAACCAAAAGCCGCAAGGATCTTTCAAAGAAACGACCAACGAACTCTATCATAAGCCTTTGCCATGTCTAGCTTGATGAACATTGCCTTATCCCTAGAAATGGACATAGAATGAATGGTTTTAGTAGGTATAACCACCCCATCCAAAATTTGTTTTCCCGCCACAAAACCACTCTGCTCCTTAGAGATCAACACTTTGAGCCATTTTTTCAGCCTATGCACAATAATTTTAGAGATAATTTTATAAATCACATTACAAAGAGAAATGGACCTAAATTGACTGAGCCTATCTGCCCCATCACATTTGGGGATAAGAGCCAAAAAGGTAGAATTTAGAGCCCGTAACATCTGCTTGTTCATATGAGATTCCTGGACAACCACCAATAAATCTAGCTTGATAATATCCTAGAAATCTTGAAAGAACTCCACCGGAAAGCCATCAAGACTAAGAGCCTTCCCTTTCTTCATCTGGAACACCATTCTCTCTAGCTCATCCATCGAGATATCACTCATAAGAAACTCATTCATCTCCATAGTTACCAATGAAGGGATGCAAGACAAAACTTGAGCCTCCTCATTAGGAGCCCCCTGGGGATCCTTCCTGAATAAAGAATCAAAATACTACACTACTTCATATGAAATATCCTTAAAAGAGGAAAGAGGCTCACCAGTGTCTTTCACCAAAATTGAAATTTAATTCCCATGTCACTTGGCTTTGACTGAATTGAAGAAGAAGGCAGTATTCTTATCTCCCTCCTAAAGCCATTCAATTTGTGCCTTTTGTTTCCAATAGATCTCTTCACGTAATTCACACTCCTCTAATACTCTCAATGCCCTAGCTTCCTCTTGAAGTAAATGAGCAGTCACAATATTATCTCTGATCACCCTTGTAATACTATTCAACTCAGCTTGGGCAGCAAACTTAGCTTGAAAAATGTTCCCAAAGCACTGACGGTTCCAACGCTTAAGCTGATATTTAACAAATTGGAGAAGCTTAGCAAAAGTATACATTGTCATACCAAAAGCGGGTCTACCATTTCTCCACCATTTAGCCATATAATCATGAAGAGAGGGCTCATGTAGCCACATAAGCTAGAACTTAAAAGGGGGCAATCGAGGCACATGAGCTGAAGAGACAACAAGCTTGATAGGCCAATGGTCGAACTGCCTCCAATCCAAAATTTCTGAGCTAGAAGACCACAAGCCACCAACCCAAAAACAAGACACCAGAAACTAGTCAAGTCTTTCAGAAATGCAGAGATCCCCAAGCCTTCGATTGCTCCAAGTGAAAAGACCATTATTAGGCTTTACATCAACAAGATTCAAAGCAGAAATATTGTCCTAAAGAAGTAATGCAGAAGGCTCCAACCTTGCAATACCACCCCACTTCTCAACCAACTCAATGATAGCATTGAAGTCACCAGCCATAATCCAAGGATAAAAAGGCACCATAATCTAGAGAAATTGAATATGAGCGCACAAAAATTGCTTACCCTAAAAATCAACAGGTGCATAGATATTAGTGAGGAGGATAGACTCCCCAGTCTCAAAGCAAGAAGCAATCATCAAGATAGAAGACTTGTTGGACATCCACCAAAGAGGGCAGATCTTCCGTAGATTCCAAAGGTAAGCCACTCCACTCGCAGACCCTTGAGCACCAATGCATTGGCACTCACCACTTCTCCACAACTTAGAAGATAAACCAATCATGCATTCTATAGATAACTTAGTCTCCTGCAAGAACAAAATACCAGGAGATTGACTTCTAACCAACTCACGAACAGCCTTTTGTCAAGGGCTGTTGTTGAAGCCCCTTGCATTCCATGATAGAACAGTCATTTCAAAGAGCTTGAGAAGTGTGAATCCAAAGTCTTAAATAACCTAGACTCCACTAGAGTTTCCCTAGATAACTTAATCTTTTCCATATCCTTTTTCCTACCAAGCTTTGAAGATTTCTCCCCCAACCCTTTTTTGAGATCCTTCTGATGCAGACCCAAAGGAGAAGGAGAAGACTTGAGATTCTTACCTACATCTGAACTTGCATTCAAAGCCAAAATAGAGTAGTCTCCCCCACTCTTCTTCATTTCCACAGTAGAAACTGGCTCCACTTGGACATCCATTGGAAGGTCAATCACCATTTACAAAGCTCCAGAATCATGTGTATCCTGAGTAACCCCAAAAGGAGGATCCTCCTGCCCAGAACACACAATACCCTTATCCAAGTTAACCAAGCTCAGATTCACTTCCTGCTGGCCAAGATCCTCGAGAACCTCGAATCTATTAAAACAATCTTCATCTTGTCTTTCATTCAAGGTCATCTTTTGACCTCGGTTTCTGTTACGATTCCTAACAGGAGAAAAACCATCTGGACCAACTCCAGCCCAGGAATGGGATCCTTTCCCTTATCTTCCCTAGGTGGGTTGTGAGGAGGTTGAGAAAAATGGGTCTCAATAGGCCTAGCCCTTGGGAATCTTCACTGCAGGTGACCATACTCATGGCAGAGACGACATCAAAATGGAAGAGTTTCATAATCCAATGACAACACCCATGAAGGACGACCCACAGACATATCCAAAGAATCTAGTAATGGCTTACTTAGGTCAATCTCCACACAGATACGAGCAAAATTTATCACCTTTTTAAATTGAGTCTGTTGTGAAGAACCAACTGGCTTCCTGAGTATCGACCCCAACAAATGCAAAACATCATCTCACCAACATTCCATAGGAAACTGCGGAAGTCGAACCCACACCGGGACCTGAGTCAGAAGCTCCTCAACAGGGTTAAAACCAGCATGCCATGGTTCAACAAACAAACCAACCTGGTTGTAGAAGTAGGGACCCCCTTCAAAAACCTTGTTATGATACACCATGCAGTCAAAGGTAACCATAAAATAATTATTCACCAGAAGTTTTATATCCATCTCACCCTTCGACATCCAAGTCCGTCGGGCCCAAGACTCTAAAAATGGCATCAATATCTGCATACCCAAAAACTTGCAATAAAAAGAGTGCCTCAAATAATAATCAATATCCTCTACAACCATCTCCAATGGGATGACTAATTTTGGCCTCTCCTTGCAACCTTCCAAGCATCCATTGATTTTTGTGATCCGAGCCCCACTAGACAAACCCACTCCATCTAGCCTCGGTTCAGACAAATACAAATTATTATTGAAATTTTTTTAAGTAGGCCTAGGAGACTTCATGCCAATTGCAGATTGAAATTCCATTTTGGAACAAGCACCCGAGGTCTCCCCAGGCGACATTAAACCCAAGTCACAACGAGCATACAAGCCCCCAAAAAAAGAACCAAAACAAGGGTATCAAAAAACTCTATCCCACATGCACCACTAGACGTAGGCAAAGAGAAGAGGAGGCACCTCCAAAAAGAGGTCAAACCAGGGAGGCAATCTAGGCCCCAAGGGTCGCTCCATGCAAGACACACGTAGCTACTAGTGACACCAAACTCATTTCATACACCAGAGACCAATCCTCACACATAGGCAGAGAAAGAAAGAAGCAACAAGAAGGGAAAATGCCACCCATGCCCCCCAAATGCACGAACAGACCCCCCTCCCAATGCAGAAGCTAGCAGAGTGCAGGAAAAGAGCTAGGGCATGGACACCCTAGCTCGACATGCAGAGCAGACGCATGCCATCTCAAATAATAATGTATTATTATTCAATTAATAGAGGAAATTAAGGTTTTTGATGTCATTGATGCGAATTACAATGATGTATGCTAGTTCGTATGCTAGAATAGATATCATATTTCTCAAATTCAACTATATACATATATATTTTCATATATGTCTATATATAAATTTTGATTCTTGTATATATATCGATATATAGATATATAATAATTTTACCTTGTGTAAACCTTTAAATGATTTATCAAGGTAATTATTGTGTGGTCTCACAACATGCCCCATTTTTCCCCTTGGAAAAATGTAGACCCCCTTTTTTTCCTTTTTCCTTTGCTTTTTTTACTTTCACTTGCTTTGGTGTTGTTTTGATGCTCGATTGGTTGTTGATTTCTCTTTCATTTTCACTTGGCCTCTTTGTTGTTGTATCCTTTCGCTTCTTGGATTTAGTGTTTTAGCCTTTATACAATGTTTAATATGTTACTAAAAATTGAAGCCCCAAATTCATGCATTTGTGCCAAGGGAATTTGTATCTTCATATGATTCTAGCTCTGCTTGGTATTTCATTTACCAGAGTCATCAATCCTAGTAATTTCATTTTTACCAAAATTTTGTATTTTTTTTATTTGATTTTTCTCAAAAGTCAGGAATCGAAGAGTTTGTTTTGAAAGTTGTCAATCTATCTTTTGGACTCGGTTTCTAGTATTTTCTCTCATTCCGGTTTTCTCTTTCCTTAGAGGGTATTTCCCGAGCCCTGGTGTTTGTTCTTTTTCAAACGAAATACTAGAAATCTTTAATCTTGGTGATCACCAATCGATCACATATCTTTAATGAAATATACCTTACAAAAAATTAGTGTGACATCTGATTGCCATGTATAATCATCGCACCATATTTCTTCTCTAGTAGTGAGCCCATGTAGAAATTTAGGTGTTCATGATTTGGACCATAATCTGTAATGATTGCACCTTTATTTAAGGAAATAATGTGAAATAATAGATAATTAATTAAGGTGGTGAACTACCTATGTACTTGGCACCACCTCAAGCATGCAATTTCTTTTGCAACACTCCACTTCATGACATATTGCAAATTTGTGGAGGACATTGAAGTAACGAAATGATATTGGCATGCAACGAGAGGTAAATTTTGAGAAACCAAGACATAGCTACCAAGGGTTTTGAAGTTGCATTCTGCAATATCACCATTATTAATCAAAACCAAGTATGTTTCAAATAACTGATATTTTTGTTAAGTGTTTCTCAAGCTAAAAAAACTTGATAATGGTATTTCCATTTATAAATTGAAATGTTGTTTATTCTTTGATTTCTTGAATTTAATCGAAAATGAATTGAAAATTTTATAAACTATAAGTTTTGGTTAAATTTAACCCTAACTCACATAGAAGACACATATTCTGAAAAATTGCAAAAAACATTATACAAAATGAGCACTTTTGATGCAAGGCCAGAAGATGAATTCAAGTATTGCAATTCACAAGTCATACCCATCAATGTAGTGGTTACATACACTAATATGGGATGGTCTTCTGACATTGAAATCCATTCACAAATATTACAAGATAATGCTTCTCAATGTACCAAGAATGTTGTGGAAAATGGGTTACTTCCTCCAGGAGGGTTTCCACCAGCTATGGAAGCTCCTGAATTAGTTATGCAATGTATAAATCACTATAACCTAACCAAGAGGATTGTTGAGAAAGAAGGGAAAATTTACATAGACCTATCACAGAAAGGAATCATATGCACATTTGGTCTCCCCATTTACACATAGATGTATAATGTTAACATAAAGGCTAAAGCCAAGACATACCAAAACACTAAAGAGTGTAATAGAGAAATTTTGAGCACCCAATGGTGCCAAGAGCCAATTACACAATAGACCAAGGTAATTCAGAGGTCTATATTCAAATAAGAAATTAAAAATATTATAACTTTGTTGAGAAGAGTGGTTGGTTTAAGAGATGCAAGAAAATTTAAACCCTGGATGTTTGTGATAATATCCCACATGATAGAGGGTCTTGTGGAATTGTATTGGGGAAAGATGATAAGCGACAAACTACATGAACAAATTACTACATTTTCCAAAACTAGATGCTTTTACATATCATCATATGTTATTTACTCTTGTGCTATGAGAGGCAGTAAACAAGGGTTGAGACAAATTGGCACTCTTGACACAAAGGTTGGTAACAACTTGATATATGCACATCTACCCTAGATCACCCATCCATGGGTATAAATATTATTACAAGAAATTTAATTATTTTTTCTCCATGAAATTGGTTAGAAAAATCGAAGGCGATAAAGCCAAGAGATTATCCCTCAAAGCACAAAGTGCCATTTGACAAACAGGAGGCTGGTACATACAAAACCCAACTTGCTCCTACATTAGAGTGGAGGGATTTGATGGAAACCCATTCATGTTTCCCAGGTATCCTACAAATAAAAATGTTTTATTGGAATTGGTGAGACAGTTGAAGCTATCTCAGGCTCTTTATAGCCATGCTCACAAAAAGCCCTCTTTTAATTTTCCCATTACAATAGGAAATTATAAGTGCAATACAAATAAAGTAACTAACTTTTATGAAGAAGAACTGAGGACATGCCATTTTTAAGAGTACCCACTCTAGAGAGTGTATTATGATATTAAAGAAAATATTGCTAAAAATATAGTTGGTTTTTGTGCCCATGTGCCACATTTAGAATATTATTGGCTTAATTGTGAGGATGAGCAAGTGGTAAGAAGAAGAAAATATGAAAGAATGTCTAAGATTTTCTTGGATGCTCAATCTATATGATATTGTAGATTAGTTGGAAGAAGATGATGGCCAGGTGTTGAATAAGTTCTACAATGAAGATAGGGTATATGATGAACCCATTCCAGACCCAGGTGTTGATGATGAAGATATGGCATCAATGGATGAGTCCACCAGACCAGTCATACGATATAATCAACACTGGATTGATGTTTTTTGTAAATATTTGAGAGAAAGAGGAATTGAGCCTATCTTCTCAAAAGATAAAAGGAGGAAACAAAGAGATGAAACAAATTTTGAAGCTGAGAGCCTACCAAGAAGAGAAGAAAAACTAATAAGGTGGTTCTAGGTATAAGAATTAAAGAAAGAACCCCTGAAATTACAAGACAAGAATTTTCCATAAAATGATCTGATAAAAATAAATATGCAGAAGTAAGTAAAGATAAATCAAAAGCATGACCTAAAGGTTCATCTTCCTCTACAACAAAACCAAGAACAAGAGTGATTATTGATGAAGGAACAGGAGCAACAAAAAATGTTGGTGCACAAACTAGGTCTGTGTCTCAAAGGGTTGTGACATTTTTTACCTCTCTCCATTCTATCAATATGGCTAGTATGAAGCAAGCATTGGGAGGGACTCGTGTAGCTTTAGAGGAAATTTTTGAAGAAGATGAAGCTAGAATTAAAGAACAGGTGGACAAATGGTGTGCTATTTGGGAGAAAGTGAAAGAAAAGAAGTCTAAAGACAAGCCCATGGCACATCCAATGATAGAATAAATTTAGGATACAATTTCTAACCCCATAAATGTTGAAGAAGAAGAGTTTATTAAAGGAACACTCACCTTAGAGGTAGGAAACTGTGTGTATGAAAATTAGATGTGTAAATGAATTAAAAATAACTGTTCAAACACACCAATAGGACATTAACTCAAAGCAAAACATAAAGAGTAAAGAAGTGCAAACTCAGTATTATGCTTCCATTGTCGTCCTATTGTACTCTATCTTTAGTGTTTTTGTTGATTCCAGCTTTGTGTTCTCAGATTGTAGGCTAGACTCAACAAACTGTCTTTCTAAATAACGATATTTTGCTATGATGTAGATACAAGATTAATCTATGATGATGATTTGAACTAATAAACTTGAAATAAACATGATGCTATGAGATTAACATGCTAAATGAACTAAATGCATAAACTCTAATAATTGCCTATTACCAATGCTTGGATTCACACAGGTATTTATAGAGTTTTTCGAATGATTTTGATTAGCTGTCTCGATTGACGGTTGTGATAATTCCTGGCAGATCGAATGGTTGAAGAAAGATGAAACTGAAGAGAAAATAGAAGAAACCTAAAACCAAATTTTTCTATTTTATTATGAAAGAGGAAAAAGAAGAGAAGATAAGAAATCATCTTTCTTTAAAAGAATAAAAGAAAGATTTAAAGCTGATAAATAATTAATTTAAAAAATCAATTATTTATTTGTGGAGGACATTCAACTTTTCTTAATTAAATAAAATATTTAATTAAGCTTTTAAAAGTAGAAGAAATCTTGTGATAAGAAGAGAGCTTTAATCATGTTTTATTGAAAAAAGCAGAATATCTCATAATTAAATAAAATATTTAATCATGATATGAGAAGATTGCACAATTAAATAAAAATATCTAATTGTGATTTGGAAAGAAAGCATAAGATATTTTTAATTAAATAAAATTTATTTAATTAAATCATTTTTATGAAATTAATTAAATGAAACATTTAATTAATTAGAAGAAGAAAATAAAATAGAAGAAAAAGAGATTTAAATTTAATTAAATCAAAAAGATTTAATTTAAATTCAAACAGTGATAATTAAGTTAAAAAATAAAATGTATTTATTTAATTAATTAAGTGGACTTATGAAAATAATTAAATAAAATAGATTTATTTAATTATGAAAGAAGAATAAGATGAATGAACAATATAATTAAATTAAATAAATTTAATCATATGTAGAGGACTTTAGAAGAAATAATTAAATAATAAATATTTAATTAACTGCCAGGAATATAGTCATGACCATTTTTATGCATATACATTTTGCCCCTCTTTGAAGTGATGTGTGAAATGCATTGCTTCAAAGAAAATAAAAAAAAAATTCCCCTAATATGTTTCTGATTTTTGATATTGATGATGATGCCCCCTCAGGAGATAAATGACGGAAGAAGAAATTGATAGTGATAGGGGAACAGTGATTTAGCTCCTGATAGATGATGTGTCTGATGCCCCAGTGAAAAAGAGGATGAAAACTGGAAAATGCCATTAATGCCCCTCCTAAAAAGACCCTTATAAGGTAAAAGGGGTAAAATGAAGTGTCATTTTCACCCTGCTGCTACAGTAAAATTTGAGCTCTGAGAGTGACTTGGCAAGATGGTGATCCCCGTGTATAGACATAGGTTCGAGCGAGTGCGACGATATCAGAGACCAGCGGCGTATGGACCACCGGTGAGTGATTCGAACCATCTATGTTGTCAAATTTTGCTTTTTAGATCGAATTTGAATTGTTTTTAAATCGGTTTGCAACTTTTTCGCACGTTTTAGCGCATCTAGGGATAGTCTTAGTGCATTCGACAAATCCTTTAGCGCATCTAGGAAATTCTGTAGCGCATCTAGGGACAGGGTAAAAATGATCCTCTAGCACATGCGATAGATAGAGTTGCGCATATAGGGCGAAATCGGCTAGGTAGGAGTTTTAGCGCATCTAGGGCATAGAACTGCGCATTTAGGGTTTGGTCCAAAATGTTAGAGTTGTGCATCGGGTAGTTAGAGTAGCGCATCCGAGAGACAGAGTAGCGCATACGGAGTTTTAGCGCATCTCGGAAATAGTGTAGTGCAATTGAGAAAAACTTTAGCGCATATGGGCGACAGAATTGCGCATTTAGGAAAATTTCCCCAGAACGCTGATGTGATAAAAAATGATGATTAAAATTGCTTCCTTAGTCAATAGATAGATAAATTGTAGAACCATCATGTTGATAGGATAGAAAATTTGATAGAGAACTGATAACGTTACTTTCCAAATAGAAAACAAAGAGTAGATAGCCGAGAACTTTGTGACGAACGACAAAGAGTAAAATGATTGATTGAGTGATGTGAGTTTGATAACTTTGCTTCTCGCAATTGAAAAACAAAGAGTAGATGTGTGATAAATTTGCATTCTGCGATAGAAAACAAATAGTAAAAATGGAGATAAAAATTTGCATTCATGATTGAAATACAAATAGAAAATGATATGTGTGTTGATAAATGTGCTTTCCTGAAAAGAAAAAAAATAGTAAATGATTATAGAGTAGATTGATTTGACATGTTGATAGATTGATGTAACACTTGATATGGGTCATTGATATGTTATGTTGGCTAGATAGATCATGTGATATGAGTCTGATTTGATGTGATTGTTGTGATGGTTGAACAAAATAGGAGGCTTTCAAAAGCCTCCAGATCAGAGAGCAGTTCCCATTATGTTGGGAGTGGATAGGAGAGCTGACTTCGGCAGAGTTACAGGTGATAGCAGACTATGGATTGGGACCGTTGTTGACCATGCCGCGAGGCATTCGGGCCAACAGGGGGCTATTGACAGCCTTGGCCGAGAGATGGCATTCAGAGCATAACACCTTCCACCTGTCGACGGGTGAGATGAGTGTGACGCTTAAGGACGTGTATCGGATTCTGGGGATTCCGGTTGTTGGAGCCCTTATGGTTTATGACCACAAGGAGATTGGTGGGACTGAGGCATTGTAGCGGATATGTGGCAATCCTGGTATATATGATTACTGGATAGACTGGGATGATTTCAGTAAGTATCCCGCACTGGTAGCGGTGTTGGCTGCATTTGTCGGAGGTTTCCTTGGACCAGACCATCGGTCCAAGGGATTCGCCGTGGGTTGGGGGAGGATGCTGGAGTGGATGATCACTCAGCCACAAAGATTTTCCTGGGGTAGTTGTGTCCTAGCAGACATGTACCATGATCTTCATTGGATTGTTTACAGAGGATCGATGAGCCTGGCGAGTGGAGTTACATTGTTACAGATCTGGGCGTGGAAGCACATTGTTGTCACGAGACCATTTTGTACTAGAGCGAGACCAGCAGGGAGGCCGTATGTGTATGCATATTCTGGCGCAGTTGTCCAGCAGAGGCTGGGCAAGGTAGAGTACAGGCGGCGAGTTTTGGGTGATGTTGATGCGGTGATATGGAGGCCCTACACAGACTGCGAGGCATGGGTGACTGATCACCTAGAGATGCCTTTTGTGTGCAGACCATGATACCTGATAGGGCAGACGCCCTTTATTATTGAGAGGTTTCTAGTACTACGGGTTCTGAGATAGTTTGGTTTCACGCAAGGGATGCCCCAGGGCGTTGCTCATTATGGGCGGCGCAAGGGGGGTGTAGGATGGGGGCCATGCATTCCATACCAGGCAGCATATACAGAGTACTCTACTTTACAACCTGAGGTATGGGCGGATAGGCCAGAGGTATTGGATGAAGGGATGACAGATGATTATTCCCAGTATTTTCATACACATCCATTTCCATGGTTCACAGTGCCAGATAAGGCACGGGCGATCAAAGTAGCACCACAGCCAGGAGCAGGGATACAGGGAGGTGTGGCTGGTGGGGAGTAGGCTATGGGTGGAGGGGAGGAGGAGGGAGAGGAGTGAGGAGAGTGGAGATGGGGAGGATGAGGAAAGCTCAGATGATGGAGATGATGGAGATGATGGGGATGAGAGGCAACAGAGACTAGACAGCCTAGGCAGAGTACCGATTCCTCGGCAGACCAGATTCGGTGGTAGGCCTTAGACAGTGATTAGGGTGACATCCTCGTCTCAGCAGGCACAGATAGATGCTTTGCAGGGTCAGGTGCAGACCTTTCAGGGGCAGTAGGCACAGCTACAGAGTCAGTTAGCGTAGGATCAGAGCATGATAGTGCAGTTACAGGCACAGCTTGCACAGGCCCAAACACAGGCACAGGCACAGGCATAGGCACAGGTATAGGCACAGGCACAGGCATAGGTACCTGCCCCGGATTCCCAGGTGTCACAGTTGATAGCGGAGAGGGATGCCCTTAGACGGAGAGCACTGGAGGCCGAGGGTGTGGCACAGAGGCTGATGGGTACCGTGGAGAGTGCCTCCTTACGAGAGGCCATTGCAGAGGGGTTCGAGGCTGCCAGGGAGGCCGAGTACTATAGAGTTTGATATGAGGTGTTATTCCCTCATGAGCAGCGAGAGCCATATCCCTGATTGCACAGCAGAACAAGGACCCGATCCCAGATATCGACACATGGCAGAGAGGTTACAGGGCCTCGACAGGATCCTAATGCAGGTACGAGTGGCAGGCCACCTCCTTCCGGACCGGCTCCTTCAGGGGCATCCACTAGTTAGCCATTTTGGGGCTGATTCATTATGTATATTGAGTTTTGATCATGTCTTATGTATGATGTTCTGACCTTGTTAGCTTCATTGGACATTTGGACATTTGTATTATTTTGATGAGCGATGATATGTAGCGGCGATGTTTCTGATGATGATATGTTTGTGATATGAGATGGATATTACTTGTATGCATGCATGATATGAGATGGATTTTGATATGCTTTTTTCTATGTTTGCGGACTAATCATTATGATGCAGGATGGTGTAGTAATTATGATGTGAATGCAATGATATTGTGATGATGTATGTATATATGTGATATTAATTTGTTTGAATTTTCCATGTATGAAATGCATCGTGATATGATAGATAATGAATGTGGTATGAATAATGATGAGAAGATAAATGATAGATTTGTGTAACGTTAATGTAATGAAAATGGTAATATGATTCCAATGAGATGATGATAAAATGGTAAATGTGAATGGTAATGAAATGGTATGAGATGATAAAATGATTAAATGAATAAATGATAAATGGTAAATGATAATGGTGATGAAATGATATGAAATGATAAAATGATTAAATGATGAAATGATAAATGGTAAAATGATAAATGATAATGGTAAATGATATGTGATGATAAAAATGATTAAATGAATGATGAAATGATAAATGGTAAAATGATAAATGATACTGGTAAATGAAATGATATGAGATGATTAAAATGATTAAATAAATGATGAAATGATAAAAGGTAAAATGATAAATGATAATGGTAAATGAAATGATAGTGATGGAATGATAATGAATGTTGAATGATATGATAATGATGAAGATGATAAATGAATGAGGATAAATGTTAATGATAAAATGAATGATATGATGATAATAAGGATGAGGATAATAATGAAATGAATAATGAAAAGATGATAATGACAATGATGAAATGAAATGATTAAATGGTAAAATAAAAAAAAATGATAATGATACAATGATAATGATTTATGAGAAGGATGATGATAATGAGAATGATAATGAATAATAAATGATATGGGAATGATAAAGATAAATATGATAAAATGAATGATAAAATGATAAATGAACCCTGAATGGATGCAATGAATCAAATTTCCAAATGTCCTCCACAAAGACTCAAAACTATACGACAACCGTTAATGCGTTCAGTCAGCCTTGCAAAATACTGATGTGAATCCAATATGCAGATATATGCAATGATCTAATGAATATGCAACTATATGCAACTAACCAGTTTGTTGAGCCTTTTAGAAGCCTTCTTGAATCATCATAGAATGTTTTGAAATGTTGGAAGTATGTACAAGCATCAGAGGGGAAATTAGCGCCAATGATGACCAGAGTACAATTTTCATGAATTTTGATATAGCAAGCGAACACAAGCATTGAGGTATAATTGAACCAAGATGACCTGAGCATTTCTTGCATAAACAGACAAAGATTAACCATCTTTCTGATGCAAATGTGGAACTGTCATCGATGATATTGCTTTGATCGTCATGTCCTATGACATATTTGCATCAGATTGGCTGTTAACCTCAAGACAACAGACAAAGAAAAATCATTCTCATTCCTTGCCACTCTAGTTCAGTACATCATTGAGTGTGCTCCAGAGTAATGATATCGAAACTCAAACAACCTTTGGTCAAACATGCAATACTGTTATTTCATACATTATTCAGATATTTGGATCATCCAATAGACAATGATATGATATCTTGCTGAAAAGTGTGTCATGATAGGATAAAGTTGTTGCGTGAGTGTGTTGTTTGTTTGCATGATCAGATCCTATGTCATGGTCTAGCTGTTTTGGTATGCTCTAAAAGTTAAGTGCCCCCAGTTGAGTTTTTCCCCGTTTATTGACACAACTTGCGGAAAGGAATATGTACAAACGATCAAGCCATGGTAAGACGTTCTAACCCTCTAGGCAAATGGCGGCAGGATGATGCAATTAATGACCCTAAGATGTGAAAAAGATGTGAAAAAAGGGAAGCTTTGAAAAGACAAAGTGCAAAACGGGAACTAATAAATGGAGAGGTATAGATAGCGTCTGTTTGCCAGATTTTCACTATCCGTGTTTATTGCATTTTTCTGATTTCTTTTTGATTTTTTTTTTTTGTATTTTTCTGTCAATAGACTGCCTATTTGCCAAGTTTTCACCCTATGACATTCTTTTTGATTTTTGTGTATTTTTCTGTCAATAGACTGCCTGTTTGCCAAGTTTTCACCCTATGACATTCTCTTTTGATTTTTTTTAATTTCTTCAGGACTTTTTCTACTGTTTTTGGATTTTTTCAGGACTTTTTCTGCTGTTTTTGGATTTCTTCAGGACCTTTTTCTGACTTAAACATAGTACTTCTTAAGATGTATACTGTTGATGGGTTCATCAAATAGGTCTCCTTTTGGCGTTGATAACTTGTATGCTCCTGAACCATAGACTGCAATAACCACATAGGGGTCTAACCAATTTGGTTCAAACTTTCCCTTCTTTTCTCTGTCTTGTTGATTGCGTGGGTTCTCTTTCAGAACTAGATCACCCACATGAAAGGTATGTGGCTTTACTTTATGATTATAGCTGCGAGAAATCATCTGTTGGTATGCTTTTAAATGGTCTGCTGCTCTCTGTCTCTTTTCATCTAAAATTTCTAACTCTTGTAGTCGGGAAACTTTGTATTCCTCATCTATTATGAGACCTTTCAGTGATACTCTTAATGAAGGTATTTCTACCTCTAAAGGTAATATGGCTTCTACTCCATAGATGAGGGAAAAAGGTGTTGCTCCTGTCGGCGTTCGGACACTAGTTCTGTAAGCCCACAAGGCGGGATTGAGTTGAACATGCTAATCCTTCCCTAAGTCATTGACAGTCTTCTTCAAGATCTTTAGTATAGTCTTGTTTGAGGCCTCTGCTTGGCCATTCCCTTGAGGATAGTAAGGTGTGGAATATCTGTGCTGAATATGGAATCTTTCACAAAGTTCATGAATATCCTAATTTTTGAAAGAGCGACCATTATCTGTAATAACAGCATTAGGAATACCATATCGACAAATAATGTAGTTGAGTATGGAGGATGAGATCTGTTTTCCAGTGACTTTAGAGAGAGGTACTGCCTCAATCCACTTAGTGAAATATTCTATCGCTGTGATAATGAACTTATGCCCATTTGAAGAAGAAGGATGATTTTTTCCCACTAGATCTAACCCCCATTGAGAGAATGGCTAGGTGGGTGTAAATGAATGAAGTTCTTGTGCAGGAGCATGAATAAGATTCCCATGAATCTGACATTTTGAGCATGTTTTAACAAAAGTGAATGATTCCCTTTCCATTGTAGGCCAGTAGTAACCCATTCTAATCAATTTCTTGGATAAGGTTAGTCCACTCGAATGAGTACCACAAATGCCCCCATGAACTTCTTGTAAAGCTTTGTCAGATTCGTCATGTTCAAGACATCTAAGTAAAGTACCATCAAGACCACGGCGATAAAGGGTATCAGCGATGAGGGTATATCGAGAGGATTGTCGGATAAAGTTACGTTTTTGGTTGCGAGATAATTCAGGTAGTAAAGTATCATCTTTGAGGTAGGCATAAATCTTACCATACCAAGGTGAATCAGATCCTACCAAGTGGCAAATAATTTGGCTTTCAGGTGTGTCATAGGCAGGTGTAAATAATTGTTCCACCAGAAATTCATAGCGAGTCTATTTTTTTGGGAGTTGTATCAATGAGGTGATCGTAGCCATAGCGTCAGTCGCCTTGTTGTCAATCCTTGGAATTTATGTGAACTGGATGTCCACAAAGTACTTCTTGAAGTCATCAATCATCTTCTTGTATGGCAAAAACTTGTCATCTTTAGTTTGATAATCATCATTGATTTGATTAATAACTAGTTGTGAGTCACCATAAACTTGTAGCTCCGTAATCCTCCATTCCAATGTTGTTTTCAGTCCAGTGATTAGTGCTTCATATTCGGCTATGTTATTGGTGCATGGAAACATTAGCCTATATGACCGAGGAATGGTATGTCCTTGAGGGGTGACAAAGAGAATGCCTGCCCCCGATCCATGTTGAGTGAAAGAACCATCGAAGTATAAGGACCATAACTGCTTAGAGTCTGCCGTGAAAACGTCAGCATCCAGAAACTCAATGTGTAAGGGGTGCTCTGTTTGGAGAGGAGCGTCTGCTAGTTGATCCGCAATAACTTATCCTTTGATCACTTTGCGATAAACATAGTGGATGTCAAACTCACTCAAAATCATGACCCATTTTGCTAACCTTCCTGTTAGTGATGCTTTACTTAGTAGGTATTTGAGTGGATCAATTTTTGAAACCAGATTGATTGTATGAGTTAGCATGTAATGTCAGAATGTAATGTCATAATTTCTATGAAGCAAAGACTACTGCTAAACAATCCTTCTCAATAAAAGTGTAGTTAAGCTCATGAATTGTCAGTGTTCTGCTAATGTAATAGATTGCGTGTTCTTTCCCTTCATGATCTTCTTGTGATAATAATTCTCCCAAGGATGTCTCGGTTGCAGCAATATACAGGATCATTGGTTTGTCTAGACTTGGTGGTACGAGAACTGGTGGGTTCATCAGGTACTGCTTGATTTGTTGAAATGCCATTTCACATTTGTCGTCCCATCTAAAAGGAACATTCTTATGTAGGAGATGTGTACACAGTAGACTTTTGTCAGCCAATTGTGCAATGAATCTTCTGATAGACTGAAGTCGCCCTTGTAATGATCTCAATTCACTAATGTTCTTTGGGGGAGGCATCTCCATGATTGCTCAAACTTTAGCAGGATCTACTTCAATTCCCTTTTCTGAAACAATATATCCTAGCAGCTTTCCGGATGTGACCCCAAAAACACATTTCTTAGGGTTTAGGTGAACTTTGATTTTTCCAATCTGGTAAATATTTTAGACAGTATCTCCAAGTGTCCTTCTCTGGTGTATGATTTTTCCAATATGTCATCTACATAATCTTCCATGAATGTGTGCATCATGTCGTGAGAGATTGTAGTCATAGCTCTTTGATAAGTAGCTCCAGCATTCTTTAAGCTGAAAGGCATGACATTCCAACAGTATGTTCCCCATGGACAAGTGAAAGCTATTTTCTCTTGGTCTTCTGGTGCAATCTTGATTTGGTTGTAACCAGAGAAACCATCCATTAATGAGTACATGGCATGGCCAGCTGTTAGATCAACTATAGTGTCAATACTTGGAAGCAAAAAGTCATCCTTTGGGCAAGCTTTGTTAAGATCTCTGAAATCAGTGCATACTCTTACACGTTTGTCTGGTTTTGCTACTGGTACAATATTGGAGATCCATTCTGCATAGGCAATTGATCTTATAAAGCCTGCATCGAGGAGCTTCTTGAGTTCTTCCTTAACTAGTAGTGTTACATGAGGATTCATCTTTCTAATTTTTTGTTTCACTGGCTTAGCTCCTGGTTTGATAGACAAATGATGCATAATAAGATCAGGATCAAGGCCTGGCATATCTGCATATGACCAAGCAAAATTAACTTGATTTTCTTTAAGAAAGTTCATGAACTCTGGGATTTCTTTTTCTATCATTGATTCAGCTAGCTGCAAAATCCTTGGATTATCTATAGTTTCAATATTGATTTCCTTTGTAGGCTCAATCAAGATGGGCGATCGCTCATGACAGTGCTCCGAGAGAGTGTCAAGAGTCCCATCAGGTGGTGCCTTAAAAAGGTTTTCACTCTTTAGTTTGATAATCATCATTGATTTGATTAATAACTAGTTGTGAGTCACCATAAACTTGTAGCTCCGTAATCCTCCATTCCAATGTTGTTTTCAGTCCAGTGATTAGTGCTTCATATTCGGCTATGTTATTGGTGCATGGAAACATTAGCCTATATGACCGAGGAATGGTATGTCCTTGAGGGGTGACAAAGAGAATGCCTGCCCCCGATCCATGTTGAGTGAAAGAACCATCGAAGTATAAGGACCATAACTGCTTAGAGTCTGCCGTGAAAACGTCAGCATCCAGAAACTCAATGTGTAAGGGGTGCTCTGTTTGGAGAGGAGCGTCTGCTAGTTGATCCGCAATAACTTATCCTTTGATCACTTTGCGATAAACATAGTGGATGTCAAACTCACTCAAAATCATGACCCATTTTGCTAACCTTCCTGTTAGTGATGCTTTACTTAGTAGGTATTTGAGTGGATCAATTTTTGAAACCAGATTGATTGTATGAGTTAGCATGTAATGTCAGAATGTAATGTCATAATTTCTATGAAGCAAAGACTACTGCTAAACAATCCTTCTCAATAAAAGTGTAGTTAAGCTCATGAATTGTCAGTGTTCTGCTAATGTAATAGATTGCGTGTTCTTTCCCTTCATGATCTTCTTGTGATAATAATGCTCCCAAGGATGTCTCGGTTGCAGCAATATACAGGATCATTGGTTTGTCTAGACTTGGTGGTACGAGAACTGGTGGGTTCATCAGGTACTGCTTGATTTGTTGAAATGCCATTTCACATTTGTCGTCCCATCTAAAAGGAACATTCTTATGTAGGAGATGTGTACACAGTAGACTTTTGTCAGCCAATTGTGCAATGAATCTTCTGATAGACTGAAGTCGCCCTTGTAATGATCTCAATTCACTAATGTTCTTTGGGGGAGGAATCTCCATGATTGCTCAAACTTTAGCAGGATCTACTTCAATTCCCTTTTCTGAAACAATATATCCTAGCAGCTTTCCGGATGTGACCCCAAAAACACATTTCTTAGGGTTTAGGTGAACTTTGATTTTTCCAATCTGGTAAATATTTTAGACAGTATCTCCAAGTGTCCTTCTCTGGTGTATGATTTTTCCAATATGTCATCTACATAATCTTCCATGAATGTGTGCATCATGTCGTGAGAGATTGTAGTCATAGCTCTTTGATAAGTAGCTCCAGCATTCTTTAAGCTGAAAGGCATGACATTCCAACAGTATGTTCCCCATGGACAAGTGAAAGCTATTTTCTCTTGGTCTTCTGGTGCAATCTTGATTTGGTTGTAACCAGAGAAACCATCCATTAATGAGTACATGGCATGGACAGCTGTTAGATCAACTATAGTGTCAATACTTGGAAGCAAAAAGTCATCCTTTGGGCAAGCTTTGTTAAGATCTCTGAAATCAGTGCATACTCTTACACGTTTGTCTGGTTTTGCTACTGGTACAATATTGGAGATCCATTCTGCATAGGCAATTGATCTTATAAAGCCTGCATCGAGGAGCTTCTTGAGTTCTTCCTTAACTAGTAGTGTTACATGAGGATTCATCTTTCTGATTTTTTGTTTCACTGGCTTAGCTCCTGGTTTGATAGACAAATGATGCATAATAAGATCAGGATCAAGGCCTGGCATATCTGCATATGACCAAGCAAAATTAACTTGATTTTCTTTAAGAAAGTTCATGAACTCTGGGATTTCTTTTTCTATCATTGATTCAGCTAGCTGCAAAATCCTTGGATTATCTATAGTTTCAATATTGATTTCCTTTGTAGGCTCAATCAAGATGGGCGATCGCTCATGACAGTGCTCCGAGAGAGTGTCAAGAGTCCCATCAGGTGGTGCCTTAAAAAGGTTTTCACCCTCTGATATGCTCTTTATTTTATCTTTTGCTTGATCTAGCACTGCCAGATTATGGTTTTCACCACTAGATCATTTTTCTTTATTTTCATTTTTGCAGCTAGGAGACTTGACACTCTCCTGATTAAAGACTTCATACCGAAAATCACTAGTGGAACAATCATTTACATCATCGACAGAAAGGAAGTTTATGATAGCTTTGTCATTTGGAAAAATAGGTATATCCATAGGTTTGGTTAGATCCCAGTCAATGAGATCAGGATGGATTAAAGGTAATGCATCATTTGGTCATGTGAAATCGGTGATGGTTAGGGTTAAGACAGATTTATCTGTAGGATCTGAGGTATGAGGTAGGTCAATGATGGTACTATTCTCCTGATAGTCTTGTTCGTTAAAATCTGACTCAGTATCACTAGACTCATAGTTACTTTGTGGTTCAGATTCTTGTGGTTGGGACCCTGAACCTTCTCCTTTGATTAAAGCAGGCGTAAACTTGTGTATGACATCTACCTCTTTGTCCCTCCAAAATTCATTATTGTGGATGGTATCCCATTCATATTCAGCAGAATCGGTATCAGAATTATTTTCTATGCAATTCAGGATTGATGCCAAACATGTCTCTTTCTTATCGGAACCTTCTTGTAGTGTGAAAACATTACCTTGTGATTGTTTAGATGGAGTAGCATCATAGCCTATTCCAGTTTTATCATATGCAGCAAGCCCTGGGAGATGGATAGGCTCAACTACACCTTCTTTTCTCTTTCCAAGAGGACCATTGTCATATCCCATCTTTTGCATGATGGAATATCCTTTCCCATATTGATATGTTGGTAAGGTGACATTTAGAACTGTTTCCTCTTCATCCTTATAGAGCCAATCTAGAATTGCTGTATCCTCAGGATCTCCCATGGGAAAATTTTCTTTGATAAATTGTCCATTGAACTTGGTAGT
>VDFB02105785.1:554429682-554454937 GCA_007258455.2 Sequoia sempervirens | reverse complement strand
CATCCACCAGTCGACGAGACTCATCGATTTCGCCAGGACCTCACATCAAGCACCCATGTCTTAGCGAGTAGGCAAGACATTTGACCTTCGCCAAGAGATAATATTGATGCCAACATGTTACCACAAAGTCTCTTGTCGGCTAGACATTCTGTGTTCACTAAGACTTCATGCCGAGCTCAAGAGTCATATTGATTTCCAAAATACCCATCGACAAGACTTCCACATTCGGTAAGACAACATACCGAAACACATGTGTTACACCGAAGTCTCACAACCATCGGTGAGAGAGTTTTCCTTTCGTAAGACTTCTTACCGAGGCTACATGTTATCCCATAACCATAGTTCACCAAGAATCACACTAAAGACCTTGTGTTTCTCTGATGACTCCATTCACCGAGACATCTCCCGGTCGCCAAGACTTCATGCCGAGACTCTTGAGTTACTCTCAGTGTATACCATCAACCAGACATCTCCCAGTTTCCAAGAGATCTTCTTGAGTTTCCAAGTCACCCTGACGGCTCTAGGAGAAATATGTATCGGTGAGACAACTCTCTATCGCTAAGACTATATCAAAGAAAATGGGTTACACCAAGGACTTCAGTCACTATAGGTCTCCCTGACATACGCTAGGCATGTGATAAAAAAACCTTATGTCACCAAGACATTCCATATCAGTAAGAGATGTCACCAAGTCTCCATGTCATAGTGATAGGCCCATTCAGCAAGACTGAAATGAAGTCTCAGTGACCAGTGCAAACCACAGGGTTCCAAAGCTACCAGTTAGCCAGACAAAAGGAATGTCACACCAAATTTTCTTTTCCAAGGGTTACAGCCTGTGAGATTAAGGCGCATTTTCCAACAATCTCCCACTTGACGAAGATCACACAGGCACCTCCAAAGCAACCAGGAACTAAAATCACACTAGCTCCACTAGTTCAAACCCTACAATACTCAAGACACCAGATCAACATGATTCCACAAATAACAGTCAACCCAAAAATCTGCAACAACAACTAGGCATCCAACTGCAACTCACTGTCAACAAGGCAACCGATCACAACCTTCCAAGAAACCACATAGATCTCAACATGCTCTCATGCTTCATCAAGAATTCTGCTCCAACATCCAAGATTTCAACCATTCAAGCAACAATCCTATCATCTTCCATGTGTGGAAGAAAGATACATCGCCAAGGTGAATAAGCACCATTCCAACGAACACAAGATAAAGATCCTAGTGATATCTTCAACAAGATACTACTACCACTTCACTACGCTAAGACACCATACAAAAGCAATATCAACTTCAAAGCTTCAAACAGAACACAACAGTGAAGCCATTATCTAGAAACAATATAAACAACACCAGTTAGAAAAATAATCAGACTGACTGCTTCCATCCAACTGATAGACCCACGTGACTAAAAAATAGCACCCACATCTCATGCTATACCATCCAATCTCAAATACCTCAATAGGTATCAACATTAGTAAACTTATGCCAAACTAGAACCAACTCATCAACAACAAATACAAGCTCCAAGTGCCAACCAGTCTAAGACAACAAGACACACACAAAAAATCCCCCTACCTGAGTAATCCATATCTGAAATATCAAAAAACATCGCAAGTCTACCAATACTAGCACATAGAAAATGTAACCATGTAGTATCAAGGAAAAATCCACAATGATATGCACAACCTGCAACAACCTACCAAAACTTTGCACATCATCTTCCTGTAGAACATCCTCTTACATATACTTCTAACAGCCAGCTATGTCAAGAATGATCTTCTTCACATCCCAAAAGAAAAGCCTTAACAACATCCATTTGTTCAATCACCAAGATCAAACCAATTTAAAAACATGGATGTAAGCTTCATAAAGAAGATCAAACTACTTCATTCCCCATTTCAGGAAATCATCCCATACAACATCTCCTACCAATTCTCATTAGTAACAAGGATATAAAACAAAACTATACAACTTCTACTATGAATCCTCTAGAACCATTAGACAACAATTCAAGATCCATATCATGAAAGTGAACATAAAAAAAAATACATCTAAAAAATATAATGAGCCAAATACCTTACAGATAAACTACCGATTAGGCCAAGAGTGGGAATGAGAATATTCTTCAAGATATACAAGTCATCATGACTAATCCAAGAGCAATCTCCTAAAAAGGTCTCTTATTGAACTCACATTCAACCAAGATGTAGGCTTCTTAGATTTTTTGCTGAAAAACTTTAACAAGAGTAACAAGCAACAACACTTCTCTTATAAGAGAAAAAAAGACTCACCTTATTCTTCATGTATCCATGAGTACTAGCAACCGATCATCTCATGCTAAACTTCAATTGTATTATTGTACTATCATGAAGTATAGAGCAAATAATCAAAACACTCAATACAGAAAGAATTACCAGACCATTGTCAAAGTTCCAATTATCTAAATCAAAAACTTACCATGACACCATGATCTACACATCCCCGTAGTAGATTCCATGATGCAAGTGACTTCACCATTGTCTCAAGTACAATGCACAATGCCAGAACCCCGGTGCACAAGCAAGAGTATACCATGACATAAAGCAAAGAGACTTAAAACCAACATCACCTGACAAGCACCACCAACACCTCAGCCAACGACTCCAAGCATCCTCCATGGTTCCAACATGTTGCACATCTTCAAATAATGTCCATGCAAATGTGAAAGAACTCTTCTGCAATAATAGAATCAAAGATCTCTCCCAAGAAACATCTATAACACTAAAGAAGACCATTCACCACCATGTGATGAATCCACAATCACTGCTAGAGCTCCCACTGAAATGTGACACCTGAACTCTCCAAGCATCATGAATACCTGCTGCAAGTTCCCATAACTGACTATACACATACTCGATAGTATCCATCCTCTCATCTCAAAGCACCACACCAATGCACGAGTGACCATGGACAAGGCTAGCTAACAAGTTTGCACCAACAATGAATCAACCTCGTAGATATAGACAATCCACTTCCAAGTTGTTTCACAACAAATATGTAGGTAAAGATAACCCACAACATTGTACAACCCATAGATCCATTCAATAGAAATGTGCAAATCCATCATTGCATTAGAAATGCAGAACTGAGATATCAAAGAGAATAATCACACAAACAACATGACTCAAACCCCAGATCATGCCAAATCTAATTTTCCAATCATGTCCACAATGAGCACCATAATCAAGGAACCCTCAAGTACCACCACAAGAATGCTAAGTGACAAATCTTGTACCAAAAATCCCATGCAGAGAAGAAATCATACCTCCTCAAGCCATGCACCAAGCATGCATGCAAAACTACAAATTTCTCATCCAGCAACACCCCAAAAGGCTAGTGTCTAAACAATAGCTTAATAGCTACAGACATCAAAAATATACTGATTGACATCATGCATCTAATCCTAACTTACTAACATCATTTCTTCCTAAATCATCCCTTAATCTAACCATTTAATCAAATTCCCCTATCTGATTAAATTCATCAATATTCGTCTCTTAATTAAATAAATCATTTTGTCCAATTAAGTCACTTTCTTTTGTTAATTAAATCAATCCACCTAATCTAATTATCCCTATTTAATGAAATAATCAATTTATTTGATTAATCTCTAAAGTCTATCCATTAAATTAAATAAATTAAAACCTTATTTAATTTAATCTAACACCATCCCCTTTAATTAAATAAATCAAAATCTTTATTTAATTAGCCTCCTATCATATTCATCTCTTATTTGATTTAAATAAATCCATCAACATCATCTAACCTCTCCTATTAAATTAATTAAAACTTGATTAATTTAACCTCATCTCATGTCCCATCCTCTAGATAATGCAAGTTGCACATGAAAATAGATTTAATTCATTTATTAAATCCCTATTTTCCCTCACATGGCATCTTTTGGAATATTCCCCTAATTTGAATTCAAAATCCAAGTGGGAATAAGTCCTTTCAACAAGGCATTTAAGTTCTTTTACATGTCCTTTTCCTTGAGCCAAGTGGCATTTATTGCATTTTCCCCTTCCCTCTTACATGTCATTTCAACAAAATTGAATTTCAAATATTTGCATTTATTGGAACAAACCCCAAATCTTGCACAACCATCATCCATTCATAGCTTGACAAGTGGCACCATATCATTGGATGAAAGTTAGTCCCACATTGCTAAAATTTAGACTTTCATCCATCTTAGCATTCTATAAATGAAGAGCTCCTCTCCTCATTTGATCATCCACAATTTGAGTAAAGTTACCATGCTCAAATATCTATCAAGTTTCTCGCCATTGAGCTCTTAGCTAGGTTCTTTTGCAGATTTGGCTTGGAGTCTTCATCATTCATTATCAAAAGTGGATCAAAGTTCATCACCAAGTCTACATCTATCAACATTGCATCATAGGAATTGGGAAAGGGCCAAATTTCCACATCAAATTGGCACCAATTCCCCCATAGGATCAAGAGTTTTCTATTTAGATTAGGATTTTATCTTTGGTTTATCATTTTATTGTGTTTTTGCATATTTTCATTCCTATTTTGAATTGGAAATGGATTCCATGGGGAATTCTTGTTTATGCTTGCAATATCTAACTTGAGGTGTTTAATCTCTTTGTTTTGCAGGTACAATAGATTAGGGGTTCACCTTCTGGTGCTAGAAGGAAGGTGGCATTCTTAATTTCTAACATTTTCTCAAAATTTCCATGTTTTCTTGAGACACAGGAAATTATGATGCAGGCCCCTCAACCTCGCTATTTTTAGTGCTGTGAGCTCGTCAACGTCATTGTTTTAGCACCACGGGCTCCCCAATGTCACTATATAGCACTACGTGTGCATAAACTCTGCCACTGGACTGATCCCGCCAAGAATTTCAAATTTTAAACTATGCCACTGGACTCGCCAATCTGCATCAGTTTTGGAAAATTTTAAAACTCCAACGCTTTCAAAAACTGTGACGCTGGGCAAAAAGAACGATGCTATTGCACTCTCTATCCTAACATAGAGTTCCACTGATTGATAAAGTGGTGCTGTAAGAGCGACACTGAGAGGAAAAAATAGTGACGCCTTCATGAATTGCGACGCTGGAAGACAGTGAAAGGGAAAAATTAAATTTTTAGCATGTGCTTTAATTTATGATTGCTTCTTCCTCTATTTTTTTAGAATCTAACTATTTTTTCTCCTTTGTAGGTGGGAAGCCAAAAGCAAAGAAAGAAGGAGCATGGTGATGATGTCTTATTTAATCAAAGTGTTTTTAAACACTTAAGTGTTGTTTAACACTTCCTTAAGGAACTTGTCATCTTTTTCTTTCTTTAGAACACTAACTTTCATTTGGGTTTAAAAAGGATTCTTTTGTTTATTGCTCACAAACGGATTTAAAAAGAATCTTAGGATCTACAACTTACTAGATTTTGTTTATGGATTAAACAATTGAACAAATGTGTATCACTTGTCTCTTTGGTGCTCTAAAATTAACTCACATATTGCTTTGAGGGTTTAAAAAGAACAAGTGTAGTTGTTTTTTTTGTGAGGGCTTACTTAGACTAAAGCCATTGGAAAAGGACGTATGCGCTTCTCTCACACTTTATAGCGATCTTGAGAATCAAAAGGTCTTTTCCATGACTTTGGGTTAAGACAAAGAAATCACCTCCACACTTCAATTTGGGCTTAAAATTGAACAAACTATTGTGCAAGTGTGAGTGGGGGAATTTTTACGTACATTCTCTCTCTTTGTTGCTATCAAAGATTGATCGAGTTATGAATTTTGTTCTTCATTCACTTGTGTTTATCTTAGAGGGCCTACCTTGTGGGAAAAAGTAATCACCCAAGGGAATGACTCAACCGGTAACACTCTAAAGCCAAGAGTATTTCCAGCCAGGATATAAATGTGGATATTGGAAGAAACGCCAATATCACGCAGTTGACTCCGACAAGATGGATCTAAAAGGGGACTCTTGCCACATTCGGTCAACTCCTACAAATGGAAAGTCCTTACTAGAACCCATGTTCTAGAATTTTCCAAAATCCTTTTATCTATTTGTTGGTGTAAGAACGGTTGTTTTGAAGCCTCCCCACACTTTTACGGTCTTCTAGTAGAAATGGAAAGCATGCCATGGGAGTTTCATGGGTGTTGATGCTTGGCTATCCCGTATAAGTGAGTGTCGTGGAGGGGAGCCAGTGGGGTCAAACATCTAACCATTCACTAGAGATAAGCGTAGCTGGACTTGTCCAAGTGGGAATCCAAAAAATATTGTCTTTCACATCCATAGGATTGTACATATTCTTGGGTTACAAAATGCATTGCTTGATCGAAAACATCATGGAAACAAACACTAAACATCATCCAAATTTCAAACCCTTTTGAGGACAAATATAATTGACTCAATCCACATGTTATTTCTTTCCCTTGGGATTCACATCCTTAGAGGTTTCTAAACATTGGATTATATCTCAATTTGTCTTCTTAAGTAAACAATAGGAAACCCTTGCCTTATGTTCATTAAATCTCCACATAACATATCTTGTGGGGTTTAAAGAAATTAAGACATTGGACATCTTAGTTTGAAAACCTAATTGAAGAAAGTGTTTTTGGTAAAATAAAGACATTAAGCAAAGCTAAGCAAAATTAACTTTCATATGTGTTGAAGACCTCAAAATCCCAAAAGCACAAATCATTGATTAGAAAAGTGAGTGTTCAAAATGAAATCATTTCTTGGTTACAAAGATCATTAGGAAGCTTTTTCATGCTCTTCAATACCTAGGTCTAAGAAAACAAAGTGTATCTTTTAGGTTCATCTTAGGATAAAAACATATCAAAATCATCTTTCATCCACCCTTCAAAACATCAAAACAAAAATCCCTCTCATCATCACCTTTTGGAAAATCTTGAAATCGTCCTTGATACTAGGCTTTGTGGCAAAATCAAAATCATCAATATCATTGAGACAAAATCCTTGAAATCATTAGCAAAAGCACCTTTGGCTAGGCATGTGTAGATGCATCCTTTTGCATATACTTAGTCAAAATTATCAAAATCATCTTGTCTAGCTTAGCGTATGTAGATGAATCCTTCTTCATATGCTTAGTGAAACAATCATCTTGTTTGAATAGGTGTGGGTAGATGCATCCTTCTCCCCACACATATTCAAATTATCCTCCTTTGAAAAAATCTATCCCTTAGATCATCATCCAACATCTTAGGGTCCTTTTGTTTAAAAATACAAATCCAAATACAAATCAAAAATCAAGGACAAAATCTCAAAATCTCAAAACTCCAAAATAAAAAAAATCAAGAATCCACAAGTCCTAAAAGCCTAGTGTCTCATTCAAGATTTATCAAAATCCAAAACATCTATATCATCCATATCATATCATTACATTTGATCCTTAAGGCATCCTAAAACTTTTTTACTTTGGAACATAAGATAAAGATCGATCCAAAGAATCAAGAGATTCATCTCCTAAATTCTTGAAGATTGATCCTTGTTTTATGGTTCAACGAGATCTCAATACAAGAAGAGTATGGAAGCCAACAAAGAAACTCCCGCTTCAAGTGACCTTAGCCAAACAAACGCAGAAATGAATCCCATCGAATCAAGCAATCCATTGATCCCCTCATCATCCCAAAATCCACAAGAGGAAAATCAAGGGGAGGACCTCACCTTTGGAATGTCTTGCGAGGAAATGAAAAAAATGCTCCAAAATCCAGACAACCATAGAATCATCAACATCATGATGAGACTTAACCCTTCATTGTACATGCTTGAATTAGCAAAACAAGGGGCCAAGTTGCCTTCAGATTTTGATGTGAGTACTATAGTGGATACATCATTTACTTCAATGTCATCTACCATACCCATCTCATCTACACCTCCATCCCAAAACATCACACAAAACATCCCACAAATCACAACATCGTTTGCTCCAACACAACCAAATGTCAACAAGGGAAACACATTTCTCAATGCTCTTCAATCACATCCCCTTCTTAACAATCAAAATTTGGATGTAAGCACCACCATGGAACAAAACACAATCAACAACCCATTACACAAAAATATTCCTAACATGTTACATTATGATCCATCATCAACATCTTTCCATGGAGCTCCACAAACACCTATTCTCACAAATTCACAAGAAGAGGGAGATACATTCGACTAGGGGGCTTATTTGACACCATGACATTTTAACAACTCACATCTCTCACATTTCCACCTCTTCTGCCATTGCCATTATCATCCACACCACCCCTTGGTTTAGGGCTTCCCCCTCTACCAAGTATCAATCAAACCTATATCCCAACCATCAATCAAAGCATCGCACCAAACACACAATATTTGTCGTTGATATCGCAACAACAAATGACAAACACACAAGCAATGGAAACATCATCAAACATCCCCCTAACATCACAAAGCATGGTCTCTCAAGGACCAACCACATCAATACCATTATCCAACACCCAAAACATCAACACAACATCATCATCCACTACCATTCCAAATCCACCACCACCAATGTTCACCACATCAAACCAATTTGACGCAACATTACAAGCTGCTTTTCAAAGAGGATACTAACAAGTGTAGAAACAAAAATCCATGCAACAAGCCGCTCAATTTGTGCAAGCTGCCAAAGTTGTACAAGTCGGGCATCAAGCACAACAAGCACAACAACAACAAGCCACTTAAGTAGCACAAGCACTGCAAGCACAAAGAGTCACTCAAGCACAACTTTTATTATAGCAACAAGCCGCACAATTGCAAGCAGCACAAGAACAAGCCCAAGCTCAAGCGCAATCTAAATATCAAGCACAAGGACAAGCATAAGCACAAGCACAACTTCTTGCACAAGCAGTGCAATTGCAAGCATATCAACAAGCATTAAAGCAATACAAAGAGCAGCAAGAAGTAGCAGAATTGGCATCCCAACAACAAGCGTTGTGGAAACAACAACAAGTGTTGTTGGAACAACAAGAAGCACAAATCCTAGTGCAACAACAATAAGATCAACAACAAGAATTGTTCATCTAGAAGCAAGTAGAAGCCTACTTCGCCCACCACAACATACCGATACCATCAAACAATGCACCAACCAATCCATCCATCCAAACCATGATTGCAACACCTCAAAACACATTCATCCCACCCCCTGATCTGCAAAGCGATGTAACAACACAACTCAGGTTGTTATCACAACAAGTGCTCGACCTTCAATCAGGGTGAACAACCAGAACACAAAGCAACTTGTGTCCCTATACATTTGATAGGAGCCTAGAAATGAAACCATTCCCTAAGGTATTTGAGATCCCTAAATTTGATAAATATCAAGGGATAGGAAACCCTGAAGATCACATTAGGGAATTCCAAGTTCATTGTATGGAGGTTGCTTATGACAATACTTATCTAATGCAGCTATTCCCTAGGAGCTTGGCAAGAAATGCTATAGAATGGTTCTCTCGCTTACCCTCAAGCATCAAAACATTCCAAGAAATCAGAGATGAATTCATTAGAAACTACGCATGTAACATTACAATGGATGTTAGTCTCGAAGAACTATATGCTCTAAAACAAGGAAAAAATGAATCTTTTGCTTCATTTCTTCAACAATGGCAATCCAAGGCTAGTCGGAGCAAGTGGACCATGCTAGAAGAGCAACAAGTCTACACAATCATCACCAACCCTGAAAGTCATCTTTCATTTCATCTCAAGGTTTAGGGAATCACCACATATGAGAAATTAATCTCCAAGGTGCTTAGCATCGAAAGAGCCCTTATGACCCAACCTGCAAAATCAACATCATATCACGAACAACAAAACAATTGCCCATCATCAAATTACAATGATAAACCTCAAACATGGGAAAGAAACAAGAACATCAAGTGCTAATGATAGCATCGTCGATGCCAAGGTGGTCATTAGTGGTCCACACCAAAATACACCTACACTGCAAATCCAAAATCAATGCCAAAACACTCATCACACAGCATATCAACCTAAAAACAACCCAACCATCAATAACCTCAATGACCAAAGAGGACCACTCCAGCGCAAAACATATCCTAAACGAAAATACACTATGTTGGGGGAACTACTTGAGGACATAATGAAAAGTTTGATCGCCGAAAAGCTCATCAAAGCACCAACATTTGAGAATTACCAAGAACCCAACGTCAAACCCCCTTGGTACAATGAAAATCAACTTTGTGAATTCCACAAAATCAAAGGTCACACCATGAACAACTGCATGAGACTCAAAAATATTATCCAAGATCTCATTGACAAAAGAATCATAAATGTCGAACAACCTACGGAAAATCAGGACCTAAAAATCTACATGAATCTGATGCCAAATCATGGCAATAAAGGGAATAAAAATGACAAAGGGAAGGGTAGTTTAAATCATGTGTTTGAAACAGTTGTTGCCTCCCTAAATGAAGACTGCATGGTCATCACCATCAAGGGCACCCAAGCTGAAGATTGTGGAGTCACCACAAGAGGCAATAAAGTCACCATTGTAGGATCATCCCAACCTCATAGAGTCCCTTCATCAAGAGTTGTTCCATATAGCTACAATGCTGTAGACCAACTCAAGAGAATACTAGCACACATCTCCATCATGGAGTTGTTAAAAATATTCAGCACATAAAAAGATCCTTGTGGAAGCATTCGCCTCATCCACTGTCCCCGCAGATATCGATGCAGACCAATTCCAAGCTATGGTCAGGAATATCATAACACCTAATCTCCTTACATTCTTTGACCAAGATTTCCCCACCCAACCATCTCACAACCACACACTTCACTTGGAATCCATTGTAAACAAAAGCAAAATCAAAAGGCTCTTGGTGGATGGAGGTGCAGGTTTGAACATCTGCTCTCTCAGCATAATCAAACAATTGAAAATATCAGAAGATACCATTGACAAAGGTAAAGGCATCACAATCAGAGCATATGATGACCAAGAAAGGGTGTCTGAGGGCATGATTAAACTCCCTATTCAAGTAGGGCCAACTCTCATGGAAACCACCTGTCAAGTCCTGGACCTCGAATTGCCATACAACATCCTCCTGGGATGCCCATGGATCCATGCAATAAAAGTTGTAGCATCAACCTTCCACCAATGTGTAAAATTTACACATAATGGATAAGAAGTTACCATCCATGGAGATCCTAAGCCATTTTCATATTGCAAAAATCTTGAGGCCAAATATTACAAAATTCCCCAAGTGCCAAAGAATGATGAGGGCCCATCCACATCATACATTGACCCTGCCACCCATGCATCAACTTCTATGACAGAGACACCCACCATTCCCACCATTCCCACCATATCTAACATCAAGCTCATCATCTAGGAGGATGGTTGTGGAAGTTATAGGCTCCCTAATAATGCTTTTGTGATAGGAGAGTTACCTCAATCTCCTAAATCACGGGGACGTCCACAAGAAAACCAAAAGTCTACATCACAAACCTATCCTGAAAAATATCCAGCATTCACAAGATGGAGAGACTTTGGTCATGAGGTTATTGAAGCAAATCCATCTCACATGTATCGGGATGAAATACCGACACCTAAATTTCCAATGGATGAAAGAAGCAAAGGCCTACAAATGATGTTTGCAATGGGTTACGACAGAAACCAGAGATTGGGACAAAATGACAATGGCCTCATAATACCTATCATGCTAGAGACACGACCCATAACAAATCTTGGTCTTATATGTACCCCTCTGAGAATAACCATACATGGTTGAGGTCCTCTGATTAGAGCTGCTAATGTCTCTCCTTAGCCAGTGCTAGTACAAGTACACTCACCAATAGTCATAGGTAGTGACACACATAATTTCATAACTGAGCCATATATTAGTAGTGATGACGAAGATATCTTATCCAATCTACCTAGTCTATTTGAAGATACCACCCTGTGTATGATTAGTACCATATCCTTTGAACCAGATAGTCAAAATCATGAGATTCATTTAGTCTACCCTCAACTGATCGACTATGAGAAACGAGGACCACCAGTTCTTGACACATTCAAAAATGATGAGGCACTCTCAGAATTCATGGGATTGAGGGATAACATTCTAGATGGGGATCATAAGGTAGGATTTATAATGGAATTGGACACACATGCTTATTATGGGGAAATGATTGAATCCTTTAGTCACAAATGTGAGAAACTAAGAATCATATCCAAGTCCTTAAGTGAAAACCAAATTGTGGCACTCTCTAACAACAAAATAGTAAAAAGAAAGGACGTATCCAATTGTGAAAACCTCTTTGAGGAACTCGAGGATGAATGATTCAATCTTCCTTTAAGAGCTATTCATCAAGAGAAGTCAGCAGTTTTGGCCGAAAAGTGCAACCCGGTCAACATAGGAATAGAGGAGACCCCACATATCACATTCTATGCAGAATCACTATTATCAAAAGAACAAGAACTCCTAGCAGCATTCTTAAGGGAAAGGAAAATAAACTTTGCATGGAGTTATGCTGACATGCTAGGGCTTGATCTAGAAATGGTGGTTCATCATTTAGCAGTGTATCTAGAGGAAAAACCAGTCAAACAAAAGCTTTGGAAATGCATCCTCAAATAGCTCTATTAGTCAAAATGGAACTCAAAAAGTTTTTGGATGCATGATTTATCTGACCAATCAATTATCCAGAATGGGTGTCAAATTTGGTACCTATTTCAAAACCTGATGGAGCCATCAGAATCTATATGGACTTCAGAGATTTAAAAGAGGCATGTCCCAAGGATGATTTCCCACTTCCTAACATTGACATGATAGTAGATATGACGGCAGGGCATGAGATGCTATCACTTATGGATGGATTTTCAGGATATAACTAGATCATGATAGCAAAAGAAGATCAACACAAGATGGCTTTCACTTGTCCATGGGGGACCTACTGCTGGAACATGATGCCATTTGGTCTAGAGAATGCAGGAGCAACCTATCAAAGGGCCATGACACTAATATTCCATGACATGATTCACAAAATAGTCGAAGACTATGTCGATGATATTCTAGCTAAGTCAAGAAAAAGACAAGAATATATAGCAACCCTAAGTGCTATCTTTGACAAACTGGAAGAATACAAAGTAAGATTAAACCACAAGAAGTGCATCTTCGGCATACAATTAGGTAAACTGCAAGGATACATAGTCTCCATGAGAGGTATCGAGGTGGATCTGGCAAAAGTAAAAGCAATCCTCAAGATGGAAGCACCAAAGATACTAAAACAGCTGAGAGGCCTCCAAAGCTGACTTCAATCCATTTGACGGTTCATAGCATAACTGGCAGACAAGCAGAATCCATATTCTGACCTACTCCACAAGGAGGTAGCATACAAATGGGATGCAAAATGTGAAGAAGCATTTTACAAAATCAAGGAATGCCTACTGACACCACTAGTGTTAATGCCACATATCCCAAAGAATCCATTGATCTTATATGTGTCAGCAATAGTAGCAGCCCTTGGAGCTCTCCTAGCTCAGCATGATGAAAATGGAATGGAGAGGGCTATCTACTATATCAACAAAACAATGGTCGATCACGAGCTAAATTACTCATTCATCGAAAAAGATTACCTGGCAGTAGTGTTTGCATCCCAAAAATTCAGACATTATGTGTTGGCACACAAGATAAAGCTCATTGCAAAAATTGATCCCCTCAAGTATCTCCTATCAAAGGTAATGCTCACAGGAAGAAAGGAAAAGTGGGTAACGATATTGTCAGAGTATGACATCAAGTATGTTGAGTGAAAAGCCATTAAAGGTCAAGTTATTGCAGATCAACTAGCAGAGGAACCTATGTATTCTGAGAACCCTCTTGTCTCAGAATTCCCAGATGAATCCATCTTTAACCTCAATGTAACTGACCATTGGAAACTATACTTCTATGGTTCATATACACAACATGGATCGGGAGCTAGTGTCTTCTTCATCACCCCACAAGGGGATTGCATACTAAAGTCATACAAATTGGCATTTCCTTGCACTAACAACATAGCAAAATATGAGGCTTTGACTATAGGCCTCAGAATAGCGGTGCAATGGAACACATAGCTCTTAAGGTATATGGAGACTCTCAGTTGATTATAAATCAAGTCAACAATGAATATCAAACTAAGGATGACAAGCTTACTCCATATAAGAAATTGGTGGAGACTTTAAAGGAATCCTTCATTGACATAACATTTGAGTAGATTCCAAGAACCAACAATAGAGCAGTTGATGCCATGGCTACAATTGGGTCTCTATTAGACATCCCTCATAATGTACCAAAATATGAATTTCTGATCAAGCAACTTCTCATTCCCACATTCAAAGTACCAAAATCAGAATATGTGTGTGAAATCGTTGGTCCTGGCGATCTTTGGTATCATGACATCTATACATATCTTCAAATAGGAGTCTTACCCACTGACCTACCATCGAGCCTAAAAGAAACCTTTATTAAAAAGGCATCCAAATTTGTCATCCTAGGTGATACCTTATACCATAGAAGCATACAAGTTACTTTACTACGCTGTCTAAATGTTGAGGAGGCATTAACCGCTCTAACCAAGGTTCATAACGGTATCTGTGGCTCACACTCGAGCAGAATAACCATAGCCAAGAAACTGTTGAGGCTAGGGTATTACTGGCCCACAATGGAAAGAGAAGCACATGATTCATGCTAAGAGGTGTTTACAATGTCAGCAGCATGGAGACCTCATCCATGCTCCACCTCAAGAGCTTCACCCGATTATCACACCATGGACCTTCTCACAATGGGGACTTGATCTTATTGGAAAAATAGCACCCACCTCATCCAATGGCCATAAATTCATCATAACTGTAATTGAGTACTTCACAAAGTGGGTGGAAGCCATACCCATGACATATATCACTGGGAAGAAAATCTAAAAATTTATCCTAAACTATCTCATCTATCATTACAGTGTTCCACAAGCCATTATCTCAAATAATGGGACACCATTCAAGAACCAGGAGGTTCATGACTTGTGTGAGAAATTCAAAATCTAGCATCACTTCTCCACCCCATACTATCCCCAAGGCAATGGCCAAGCAGAAGCCACGAACAAAACCATCCTCAAAATCCTTAAGAAAAAATTCAATGACGCAAGTCATGACTGGCACTTGCAACTTAATCCCTTCCTCTAGGCTTATCGAACTAGCATCCGTACACCCACTGGCACCACCCCATTCTCCTTGGTCTACAGATCAGAAGTCATACTCCCCATTGAGATCGAGCTCCCATCCCTTAGAATATCATTGCAAAATCTCATCACTGATGAGGACTATCGGGTGTCAAGATTAAACAAGCTGGAGTTACTAGATGAGAGACACATAGATGTTTTGAATCATCTACAAGTCTATCAAAATAGACTCAAACGAAGCTACAACAAGAAGATTAGAAGCAAGACTTTCCAAGTCAGAGAATTTGTCTTAAAAGAAAATCAGAAGAATGTTCTGAATCCCAGCAACAAAGGAAAGTTCGAACCCAATTGGTTAGGGCCTTTCATCATCATAGCAAGCTATAAATTAGGGGCATATTAGTTATAAACACCTGAAGGGGAACCTCTACAAGATCCAATAAATAGCTCCCATCTCAAAAAGTTTTATGCCTAATTCTTTCAAGGTATAGAACCAAAAAAATCCAAAAAATCAGAAAATGTCCTGAAAAAATGGTTACTTTGGCAAAAACCTGGCAAACAGGCATCTTGGTAACAATAAAAAAAATCCAAAAAAAAAAAGAAGAAAAAAGCATAAAAAAATCATCCTCTAGTGAAAACCACTTTGGTGGCACTTTACGCAAGTACCTCGGTGAAAACCTGGCAAACAGGCACCTTGCGTAAATAAGCACTGTCCATCCACCAAAATCTTTATGGCTTGATTTGCATCATCCCTCCATTTCACTTCCATCATCCATCACATTCAGGTCTCCATCCATCACTCATCCATTCACATCCGCACCATAGCTTGGTCCTGTGTTCGTATCATGATCCCTCCTAGTACTACTCGACCCATCCTCAAGGTCAGTCTGTCCTGCCTCTATCAAACTAGTTTATTACAACATGCTAGGGGCACATTCTCATCGGATCATATTCGTGTATGGTCTTAAAGTCCTCAAAATCAGAAAATCCAAAACCATTAGAAAATCAAAAAATCCAAAAACATCAGAAAATCGGCAAATTCAAAAACATCAGATAATTAGAAAATCCAAAAACATTCAAAACATATCAAAATCTAAAAACAAGTCAAAGAAGTCATTAAAAAAAATAAAAACAAGGTCATCTTGTCAAACTATGTAATCTTTGAGCTTGAACATAGGCAAGGTTGATCTTTGATTATCCCCCGAGATGTTTAGGTCAGTCTTATAGGAGTTCGTCATAATAAACTAACATTTCATCATGTATATCAACATCTATAAATTGGTCATGTCACCAGTCAAACTACGTGGTCTTTGCATGTATAACGTAGGCAAGGCTCATCCGTTGACCAGCCCTCGAGGCCCCTAGGATGGGTCTTTAGGTTAGTCTCTTGGTCAAAATCTCAGAAAATCCCAAAACATTGGAAAACTAAAAATCAAAACATTTGTAAAATTTCAAAAAATACCAAAAAACAGCCTCGAAACATTTCAAAACATCAAAAACATCCAAATATTTGAAAAAAATCCATCTGCCTCCTCTCACTTGCACCCGCAATAACACCACTCATAATAAATTGATCATCATCATCAACCATTGGTAAAATAATTGAAAACAAGTTTGGTAGGTTTAAAAGTAGAACTCAAAAGTGTGAAGTCTTAAGTCTAGGCCAGTAAGTAAACAAATTGGTCACCTCTTCGTATCGATAACTCATCATCTCAATTTGTCCCATATCAATTATCCTTTATAAAAAAAATGATGTGCCACCATCCACTAACATGTCCTAGGATGCATCCTTCCTACAATGGGCATTATCTTTTGGCAGTAAGTTTCAGTTATCATCTTAGAAAACACATCCTTTTCCGTTAACAGTATTGAAGAGCATTAGTCTATTTTTTTCTTACTCGGTCTTTTCTTTCGACTTATTTTTTTTTGAACTCATTCCAAGGACATCTCAATGATATCCCAAAACAGTGGATTTAGAGAAATAGGAATGGGGAAATGATCATTATCTTTTGTCTATTGTGCTTGTTGGATGCTCGTGTAATATAACCTTGGTGAATACTTGCTTTGTTGAGAATGTATGGAAGAGGTCTAGGGCAACTTGTTGACTATTACAAGGATAGGTTTACCTTTCCATGTTTTGGCCCGAGATGTTTGAAACTTCTAAAATACATCCTAGCAAGGTTTCTGTATGTCAGGTGTGAACAAGAATACTCCTATCTAATTGTCGAGTCAAAGTCCATCACACTAAGTACAACGCCATCCTAGTTTTCTATACCTTGATGCATCGTACCATGTGTGTTATCAAACATAAGAAAATTTGGCCCTTTGAAAATCCCAATTCCTTGGAAAGTCATCATCATCATCATCATCTTCATTTGTGTCATCACGCGTCTTGTTGAAATGATTTCTTCTCTTCTCACTAACCACGCTAACAAGGTACTATGACAGTTGATCATCATCATCATCATCATCACCACTAATACTGCATCCATACATCATTAGCATATTACATAAGCACATCATATAGGCATCATTAACACATTGCATTACATATCATATAGGAAACATCGCATTCTCATCATCATATAAATAGGTGCATCCATATCATTGCATTTCACCCATTACATTACATCTCATGACATTACATTGATCATTGCATAAGCATTCATTTACATTTCATAAATCATCACATAGCATGAACATTATAATCATAAACAATAGGAATATAAGTATTCAATTCATTACGCATCAACATATCATCGCATTAACATATTACTGCATCACATACATCATCATATCACATCCATCCATAAATCATCTCATATATAAGCATTTTTTACACATCATTGCATATAGCATAAATCAAATCATTTCACATATTGCATTGGCATAAAATAAATCATCGCATAGTTAACATCATTGCACATCATATCATAGGTCATAATCAAATGCATAAACATCATTTGAAATAAATGCATCCATAACATATAAAAGAGGAATCATACATGCATAAATAAAGGAGTACACATAGCATCAAAATAAAAATTAGCTTATATATATCATACCATCTGTATCATTGTCATAGTACCAAATAATAGTTGGATCACTATACAAGTATGTCAATCAGTACAAAAATTCCCATCGGGGCTACCAAAAATAAGCCCATAAGGCACCAAAAATGTGTATCATCTGAATCACAGTTGATCTCCGTGAATCTTTCCCTCACCCCTGTCACCGTTACCCTCTAGTGGTCTTTGGCTGGCTCGCTCTAAGTAGTTAGGGACCCAGTCTGCTCTTGATACATGGTCATAGTAGGCCTGGTGGTAGTACTCTATCTCTCAGATAGCCTCTCTATAGGATCAGACTGACACTATACCCTGCGAGGATAAGGCGGTTGTCATGCTCTCTATCTGCTGCCTACGGCCCAACTTTGTAGCTGCATGTAACTCTATGACCTGTCACTGTTGTACAACCTAGTCTCTCTCCACTCTAAGCTACTCTCTCTTAGCCTGTGCCTAATCCCTCTCAACCATCACTGCCTGTACTTGTGCCTATAGCTGCAAAATCAAGGCATCCCATGCATCTGCCTGCCCTGCTGGCTGTGCCCGTGGCTATACAGGAACCTGACCCTCACCCTCAACTCATGGTGGTGGGACTGGTGGATCCTATTGTTGGTCCTACATGGGGACATCTCCATGATCTGGTGGAACTGGGGGCATTAATGGTGGGTCCTATCGAATCATGACCCTAGGACCTCGTCCTTATCCTCTCCCCCTACCTCTGACCTTGTATGCCTCTGGGTCCTCACTTGGAACACTCAACCGAAGAGGAGGCCTGAACCAATCCCTGTAGGCCTATGTAGTCCCTGGGTTTGCCAAACCTTGATCGTAGGCCCAAGGTCAGGCCACTAGCTATTGAAAACTATCAACCACCTCTACAGTAGGAATACTAGGCCCCCATGATGTCTATGTCTGGCTTTGAGCAAAGACGGCCACATAACTATCATCTGGTTGATGGCTCCCCAAACTGATGTTGTACATGCCCAAGAAAGTACCTCTCTATCATAGTGTGCTCTCAGCCTTGCATGTATCTATCCTGCTAGCAATAGGAGAGTTGGTCTGCATCATCAGCCCATCTAGCCTGACCGATGTATGGTCTCCATGTGAATACAAGCATCCCATCTATGACCCACCTCTAGTAGGGGATCCCGTGCTCTCCAGTGTGTGTAAAGGACACACCCCCTCTATATCGTGCCACTAGGGCATCCTCAGCCCCCATCGGAACTGGAATCACTCATGGACATAGCACAAAAATGTGCTCCCATGCCCAAACATGTAGAAGTGTCACCCCAGCTCCCAATGCTTTGCCATCCATGTATGCATACTCATGAAGATCCCTGTAGAGTGAAGCCATAAGGATGAGTCCCCACACAAATCAAACTGGCTTGTCCCAAACCATCCTCTCCCAGCAGTATCCCCTTCTAGGACTAAAATACCACCCTCATTGATCTAGGGCAATCAAACCCGAAATGATCACCACAATCACCTAGTGGAAGGGAGGTGCTATGACTCTGTACCTCTCTAGCTCGATTTTCCCCTTGCAATAAATGATATCTCGTATGGCGAGGACTCAGGTGCAGCAATCACATCCCTCCTCCATGTCATGAATCACCCGCTAGCCATAAATGGGAACCAAAGTATACGCCAAACATCCTCCAATGTGACATTCACCTCACCAGTGGGAAGATGAAATGAAGACGTCTCACTGTGCCATCGCTCAACCAGTGCTGATAGCATCCCAAGATGTGTGCGCATGGGCATTGCGTACGCAATATTCCATAGTCCTGTGACTCTCATTCTATCCTGATCCCAGTCGTTCAAGTCTTGTAGGACGCTCTCCAAATCCTGTTACTCGTGCTCTTGCGAATAAAGCTCCCTAGGTCCGTCCTATAGCAAGGAAAGTCAGCATGTTAAAAAAAAATTTGAAGAAAAATCTTGACCTAATGCTCCAAACTTGCATCCAGCAATGTAGTTTGTGAAGGCGTCATAGTTTGAGTTTTCTCAAACTCCAACGTTGGACCCAGAATTTAGCCAAATAGGGCCACCGTGGCGCACTTTAGCTTTCAGCATCATAGTTTTCATGAAAAGGGTGCCACCATGGTGCACTTTTCCAAAATTGGCCCGCCGAGTCTGAGCCAAGCCCGATCCTAGCAGTAGAGTTTTTAAACTCCAAGTTGCACTGCTGTGACACAAAAATCCTAAAATCGGTGCACTTCAAACATCGAGCGGTGGTATAATAGCACCGCTAGAGGCAAGCTCTCCCTAAAAGTAGTAATAAATGCACTGAAACAAAAAAACGAAGCTTCAATTAGGGTCACATACCAGGGCACCGATGCCAAGTGGCTGCTGGTAGGTCTGAACTTGGTCATAAATGTGCAAAGGAAGGTGTCGTTGTGCCATATCATCAGGAGGTCAAAGTTCAAATCTAGAGGTTCGCTAGCGGAGGTGTGTGAAAATGAATTGAAAGTGACCCCTCAGGCCCCTTTTTAGCCTAAAAATTAGGGTTTTTTAGCCCTAATTAGCTGTCCTGCTAGGGTTTTGGACCCTCGAACCTATTTTTCATTCATTTGAGGCTTTTTTCCATCGTTTTATTATGTTTAGACATGTTTTTAGCCTCACAGACCCCTTTCGGACCTCTCAGGCACCTTGTCACCATTTTTCGCGAGATCACCCAAAAAATGGAAATTTTCATTCGATCTCTTGAGGGGGAATTATAATGGCATGTTTTCCCTCACCATGCAATAGTGGGGCAAGTTTTTAAAATATCAAAAAAAATTGGCTTTGATCGAGACCGTTTATTCTTTGAACCAACGCAACGAGTGCATTGCTTCAAAGAGGGGAAAAATGTAGACATTGAAAATATATTGATTGACATCATACATCTGATCCTGACTTACATCATTTCTTCCTAAATCATCCCTCGATCTAACCATTTAATCAAATTCCCCTATCTAATTAAATTCATCAATATTCGCCTCTTAATTAAATAAATCATTTTGTCCAATTAAGTCACTTTCTCTTGTTAATTAAATCAATCCACCTAATCTTATTATCCCTATTTAATTAAATAATCAATTTATTTGATTAAATCTCTAAAGTCCATCCATTAAATTAAATAAATTAAAACCTTATTTAATTTAATCTAACACCATCCCCTTTAATTAAATAAATCAAAATCTTTATTTAATTGGCCTCCTATCATATTCCTCTCTTATCTGATTTAAATAAATCCATAAATTTAAGTCAAATAAGTCACATCATCTAATGTCCTATTAAATTAATCTAACCTTGATTAATTTAACCTCATCTCATGTCACATCCTCTAGATAATGCAAGTTGCACATGAAAATAGATTTAATTCATTTATTAAATCCCTATTTTCCTTCACATGGCATCTTTTGGAATATTCCCCTAATTTGAATTCAAAATCCAAGTGGGAATAAGTCCTTCCAACAAGGCATTTAAGATCTCTAACATGTCCTTTTCCTTGAGCCAAGTGGCATTTATTGCATTTTCCCCTCCCTCTTACATGTCATTTCAAATTTGAATTTCAAATATTTGCATTTATTGGCACAAACCCCAAATCTTGCACAACCATCATCCATTCATAGCTTGACAAGTGGCACCATATCATTGGATGAAAGTTAGTCCGACATTGCTAAAATTTATACTTTCATCCATCTTAGCATTCTATAAATGAAGAGTTTCTCTCCTCATTTGATCATCCACAATTTGAGTAAAGTTACCATGCTCAAATATCTATCAAGTTTCTCACCATTGAGCTCTTAGCTAGGTTATTTTGCAGATTTGGCTTGGAGTCTTCATCATTCATCATCAAAAGTGGATCAAAGTTCATCACCAAGTCTACATCTATCAACATTGCATCATAGGAATTAGGAAATGGCCAAATTGCTACATCAAATTGGCACCAATTCCCCCAGGGGATCAAGAGTTTTCTATTTAGATTAGGATTTTATCTTTGTTTTATCATTTTATTATGTTTTTGCATATTTTCATTCCTAGTTTGAATTGAAAATGGATTCCATGGGGAATCCTTGTTTATGCTTGCAATATATAACTTGAGGTGTTTAATCTCTTTGTTTTGCAGGTACAATAGATTAGGGGTTCACAACAACTCCACATGGTCACAAGTTTTGCTTAACCATGTAAAACCTACAAAACCACAGAGCCATGCAAGTACAAATCATCCTTAGAAAGAAAACAATAGCTCAAGAGAATCCAAACCCCTTTTAAACCAACTCTAAAACCACCACCATGTACATGCATCTGAGAAAGAGAGAAAGGATATTTTAGAAGCTTGAAAATATTTTCATCTTGACCATCCTTCAAGCTACATGTTGTCTCAGAATACCACAAGGCTTCCACTCATTAAAGGATCAATACATCAGTCCATTCCTCCAAATTTCCTCCAACCCAACAAACTAAGAGATCTTCATAGGAGAAATATCCAGAACTAACAACTAGAAGAAGGCTCTGATACCACTTGTAAGGAAATCAATGGAGCGCATCTCATAGAAACTCCAAATAGTAGTGCCTTCGGTAACTTTCATTTTGATTAGATTACTTCAAAGACACATACTACTATGTCCTAAAGTGGAATCAAACACAGTTATTTCCTACATTTATCCATCTGAGAGAAACACATGTAAATTCAACATCATGCATTAACAGATTCTCTAACAGAAACAATATAGACATGAAAGATGAAACAAACAACAAAACACAAAGATTTACGTGGGGAAAATCCTTTTGGGTTAAAAACTGCACTCTTGAAAGTTCGAGCCATTGTATTATTCAGCAACATAAAGTTACAATATAGTTTTAGGCTCTTTGCCTTTCAAAGATTACATCTTTTTCATTTTGGATACAATTGATAGCAAACTATCCTTGAGAGATCAACCAAATCAATCATGATCATGAGAGATTCCAACAGCTTAACTCTGCTTCACAATCCTTTGCTTCGACCTCATGGCTTCAACCTTTCAGCCAACCACTCATTCCTCTCTCTATCATTCTCTCTCTGGCTCTCAGCTCTTCAATTCCTTGGCTTATCAACTCTTCTCTTCAAAATGTCCAATGCATACATATATACATTTGTTCTCTACAAGCTCTATGAAATCATTCTTTTCCAACTATCAAATCAGAACTTACAAATCATCCAACCCAGCATCATTAGATGTTTCCTCTTCCTCATGTTTTAGTTTTCCAACTTCCACACAGAAATAGTTCAGCAAACGGTTCACATCCTGATTTCTTTGATTGGTCCAAATTGCACCACGTCGGACAGTCTTCACTCAGTCAAAAGGAATTCAACCAGTGTCGCATGTCGATGAGATAGTAACCATGTCTCCCTGATGCCACAAAACCCATATCATCATTATCGCCAAGAATCTTCACTATCGGCAAGACGTTACATCGAGTCCAAAAAGTTGTTGCTCAAACTTCAAATTGTCACCAAGACCTCACTCCAAAGTTCATCACTTGTATCGCTATCACCAAGACCATCATTGTTCAATGAGATTTCATACTGAGGCTCAAAAGTCACATCGACCTCAGCAATTCCATCAAAAAGACTATCGTCTTTCGCCAAAACTTCATAATAAGCTCTTCATGTTATAACGAAACATCCCAGTTGGCAAGACATATCGCTTTTGTTGAGATGTTACTCTGAAGTCTTCAAGTCATACTGAGTACTGAACAGTCATCAAGAGTCATACCAACATCAGGACTCCCATTGGCAAGACAATAGTTCTTTGCTGAGACCACATATCGATGTCCTAAGTCACACCGAAGAGTCATCCCATCGGCAAGACATTTTTCTCTCGCTAAGACCTCCCACCGAGCCTTTATGTTGTTTCGAAGCATCCACCAGTCGGTGAGACTCATCGCTTTCGCTAGGACCTCACATTGATCACTCATGTCTTACCGAGTCGGCAAGACATTTTACCTTCGCCAAGAGATAATATGGATGCCACCCTGTTACCCCAAAGTCTCCTATCAGCCAGACATTTCATGTTAGCTAAGAATTCATGCTAAGCTCAGGAGGCATACCAAAGTCTCACAACCATCAGCAAGAGAGTCTTCCTTCGGCAAGACTTCTTACCAAGGCTCCATGCTATCCTAAAACCATAGTTTGCCAAGAGTCACACCAAAGACCTTTTGTTTCTCCGATGACTCCATTCGCTGAGACATCTCCCAATGCCAAGACTTCATGTCGAGACCCTTGAGTTACTCCAAGTGTATACCATCAGCCAGACATCTCCCAATCTCCAAGACATATTCCTGAGTGTCCAAGTCACCTCGACGGCTCCAAGAGAAATACATATTGGTGAGACAACCCTCCATCGCTAAGACTTTATATCGAAGAAAATGGGTTACACCGATGACTTCAGTCACTATAGGTCTCCCCGACATACACTAGGCACCTGATAACAAAACCTTATGTCACCAAGACATTCTATATCGGTAAGAGATCTCACCGAGTCTCCATGTCATAGTGATAGGTCCATTCGGCAAGACTGAAATGAAGTCTCAGCGACCAGTGCAAACCATAGGGTTCCAAAGCTTCCAATCAGCCAAAGAAAAGGAATGTCACACTGAATTTTCTTTTCCAAGGGTTACAACCCATCAGATTGAGGCACATTTCACAACATATTCCCACTCTCTCCCACCCTATCTCAATCTATTCAACTCTCTCCCTCCCTATCTCCCACTCTCCCACACTCTCTCCCAATCTATCCCACTCTCTATCACTCTATGGCACCCTCTCCTACTTTCTCCTACAATCTCCCTCTCTCCCACACTCTCTCCCACCCTTTCCCACTCTTACCCACCCTCTCTAAACCTCTCCCACTCCCTCCCAGTCTCTCCAAACCTCTCCAACCCTCTCCCATCCTCTCTCACTCTCCCCCACTTTCTGCCACCCTCCCCAACTCTCTCACACTCTCTCCCACCCTCTCC
>VDFB02105785.1:554353095-554429582 GCA_007258455.2 Sequoia sempervirens | reverse complement strand
CCCCTTTTTGGGAACCATCTTGGTGCACTTACCCATATCTAAATGCAATTGTAAACAAAGACATGAAAATAATCATAACACCACATGACACATGAACATCATGGTTTTTATGTGGAAAACCCAAAATGGGAAAAACCACAATGATGATTAGCTCATAATATGCTAAAACCAGTTATAACATATTACAGGGGCACACTGATAAGACACACTATCCTTGAAAGGATCACAATTTGAAATGATTACAAAAAGAAGTGTGGCTCATTGTCAAAAAGATGAATAGATAGAATACACCTTCTATGTGTTTAGTTCCATTCCAATCAAGCTCTGGAATACAAAATCCTACACCAGTTTATAGGTTCATGGATAATACATAAAAATTTACACAATATCACACTTTCATGCATCACTATTTATTACTTGTCACATATTTCACATCTACTACTTATACCTTCAATAAAAAAATGTTTCATATATTTATATATATAGTTACATCTACATACATCAATTAGGTCAGCCTAATTGAGTGAATACATACTTAATTATAAATAGCTTGGTTGGCTCAAACCAAAACTTCTTTCACACTCAAATAAAAACATGCAAGACATAAGTTAGGTTGGCTCAGACCAAACAAGGATCTCTTTGATCATCCATGAAGTGTAAACCACTTAGCTATATTGGCCAAAAGAGGACCAGTAGCACTTTACACAACATGAAGTAGTAAACTACAAGCTAAACTTATGTCATTTATATCTTTCATCCCATTCAATCAAATCACTGAAATTTTTTCCATAGATGCAATTAATACTCCTAAATAACATATTAAAATATCAAAGTTTGATCTAATATGAACAATTCTGGAGTAGATTACAAGATCAGAGTAATTGAAACACTATTTAATGAATACACAAAAAATGTTACCAAACAATTTTGGCATCAATGAAAACACATCGGATGTTGTCTTCTTCATTCTTCCAACATTCTTCCCCTTTTTCATTGATGGCAACATGTGCCAAAAATGGATCTTCAAAAATTTTCTTTATGCAAGCATGCCCTTTCAACTATACACAAGACTATACAAAACTTCTCCAAAACCAAAATTCCTCCACTATAGTATCTTCCCCCACTTTGACATCAAGGGAAAAGGGCATCCCAGTGATGAACTTGTAACAACAAAAGGAACAAAAATTATAAGAAACATTAACTGGAGTTGGAGGCACCTTCTAATTCTTTGAGAATAGCTTCCCAAGCAGGATTTCCATCATCCCAAATCCCCTTCACTCTAGAAAGTGTTTTATGCAATGATTCTAGTTCTATTAAGAATTCTCCTTCTTTTGGAGTGGATGGATTAACATTCATTTTTTCTAGTTTCTCTACATCCACCAAGGCACTTGATATAGGAATGTGTTTGGACATTACCAAATTTCCAAGTTGTCCAAACTACCTTATTGCATCCTCTTTTTTCCTCTGTAATGTGAAAAACTTACTCTACAAGTCTACAATAGAAGTCCAGGCAGCATAATCTCTTTCATTTGTAATTTTGTATGCTTCAGAGGCATTAGCAATATGTGACTCTATTGATTCCATTAAGTCTTTAATACCTCAAGTGGCATCCAACCACCACATGCAATATACAAACAATATTTGGGCTTCTAGTTCACACTCCTTTACCTCTTTCAGACATTGCAACACCTTGTTGTGTGTGATTGTACATTTATCTTGCAGTACTAGTAGCCTTTTCTACAAAAATTTTGACTTTCCCTCTTTCTCATTTTGCTTCTTAAGGCTAGAGGTATATTCTTTGACTGAATCAACCAAGAACTTTAATTTTTCAATAGGAACTAAGGAATCATCAATTGTGGCACCGAGAGTTGTCTCTTGCAAGGCCTTAATAGCATCATTTACCAATTTAGTCCCTCTTTGATAGGTCTCAACCATTTCCTATGTGCTAGAGTCAAGAAAAGTACCACAATTCTTTATCCCTTCAACCAGTGAGATCTTGCTTAGATCCGCATAGCCTGGATGTGATGGAAGCTTAATCAACTGAGGTGGTAGCATAGGCTAATTTTTTTTTCCTTGTCAACAGACCCTTAATATTATTTATGGATGATTCTCTTGATGGCTTTGATGGCTCAGTAATCTTTAAAGATTCTTCTATACTTCTTCCAACCTTTGTTTCTTTCCTTTTCATCTTTCTTTTCCTCTTCTTCCTCTCCTTCTTCTTCTAAGGGTTTTTCGGATGGTTTTTCTTTATTTTCTTCCTCTTTTTCCTCATCATCTCTACCATCATTACTCATTCTATATTTGTTTTCTTCATCTTCATTCTTTTCTTCTTCTCCACTATTTCCAATATTCTCGTGATGTTCTTCTAGATTATTTCTACTAACATTTTTATGTTGATCTTCAGTGTGTTTACTAGTTGTATCTCCTATATCTTTTGGAGGAATATGCATCTCCCAAAATACATGTATATCATCAACCTTATCAAAAATAGAATGATCCTTTACTTCTATGATTTTAGTAGGCTCTTATGCTTGAGTTGTATGAGATGGAGAACCAACTCTCATCCCATATAGGATTTTTCCATTTCCCTTACTGTATCAAGAGTCTCTTGCCTCAATCTTTTAGTATTGTCTTTCTCTTTATTCATTAGAAGAGTGACACTCTGTTTGACCCTAAATAACTTTCAAAATTCATTTAGTAGGGTAGCAACATCTTCCTTAGATAAGGAGGATCCATATGTGTTCAAGGCATTAGATTTGATTTTGTCATCAACAATTACTACTTCATGCCTTTTATGTACTAGAGCTTTCCATATATTGTTAGTCACCTTCTTCCTTATAGTTTCTATATTCTCATTAAAAATAACCATATATTAAATGAAATAATTTACAATTGTTTCCTTATCCTCTTCATTAAACTCATCAAACAACTTAGTAGTTGCTAGTAGATCCTTAGATTTTATCATATTATTTACTAAAGATTCCAACTTTAGGGGTAAGTGTTCTCTTACTGGAGGAGAACTAGGATGTCATCCATAGGTTTTGATGCATCTTCTTCACCCTTCTTCTCATGCACATGAATTTTTAAAGCATTCTTTTCTTCCTTTGTCTCTTCTTCATCAGATAATATTTCAACATTGTCTCTAGTTTCAGCTTCTTCGTTGTTGGTGGAAGCATTGCTTCTTCTAAGCCTTTTCAACTAATTCTCTTCTTGCAAGCCAAGGTCAATTTATTCCTATACAACATCACTCAAATTCCTTTTTCTTTTTTTTTTCTTTATTCTTCTTTTGAGGGTGGTAGATGGTGCAATAGGGGGTACATTTCTCTTCTTAGAGGCTTTGGTGTTGGGTCCAAAGGAAGCAATTGCATTGACTACTATTGGGGTACTATGCTCTACCTTCTTTCCTTTCACTACTATAACTATATTGGATATTGTAGGTAATGCAGACTTAGTGGATGAAGGAGCTCTTACTGATCTTCTAGGTCTAGAGGGAACTTCAACTGATATGGTCCTTTTCTCTTCTGCAAATTCCCTTAATCTTTCAACACCATCCTTAGAAGGTGAATGCATTTTGAAAAATTCATGAACATTTTTATTTACCCTTTTTTCCTTTGAGGTGCTAAAGTTTCCAAATGCACTTCAACTAAATTCTCTTCATATGTACCATGTTAGGGAATTTAGTAGAATCCTTAGGGATGTTTAACAATATTTCAATGAGATTCTTAGCTATTTGTTCATTAATCTCATATCCTAGAGGCTTTATCCAGAGAGTTCTAGGTTTTACTACCTCTATAATGCACTCATCAGTGGTTACTAGGAAAGTTATTTCGTTTGCATATTTACTTACTAAGCTTCTTGGAACTCTTTCTCTTTCATGCACATTATTTTGAAAAACTAAAAAGAATGTAGTTAGAGCATCACCCTATGCCTTGAAGTCTTGAAGGATATGTAAATGTTCAAATATTTGATGTGCCACCGGTCTATTGGGATTATATATAATATTTTTCTTTCTAGGTAGCTCTCTTAGAAAGTAAAATAAAAAATAGACTACCAATGTTCAAAACTTGAATGAATAGTTATTTGACTTGGTCTAGCTCAAGTTATCCATAAGTTGCTTCCTAATCAGCTCACATAAATCATAGTCTCTTCCATTTACCACCATATCATGTGCAACATAAATTGTAGTTGCAAACACTAAATTTCCTCTATTGGTGAAGTAGATTATCTGATCTATCATGAAAACAACATACCTTACACCAGGGTTTGTAATAAGTTTGGTTGTCAAGGATCTCCCTTCATATGTGGCACCACATAATTTCATAACCACATTATTTTTCATACCCTTTAGCACTAGTACAAGTCTAGTGTCATAAAGACCAGTCAAAACGTTAATTACTTCCTTAGTAATTACTCCAGACACACTTGTCTATACACATTTATCGTGTACTACCAAAATGTCATCCTTATGAATTTTGCATCCATTCCACTACAAAAATTTGGGAACCAATCCCATACATCTAGCTTCTTTCATACAATATTTTCATATTCTGGATTCAATGAGTAATTATCTCTAGTTAACTCCTTCAGCCATTAATCCTTGAGTTCTTGATGATCATATTCTTCCAATTTCCCATGAATGTAGGTTCTAGTATCTTTGATGGGTAAGGCAATTTCGAGGTCAATTTCGTAAACCTTCCATGAAAACCTTTTGAATCTCAGTCTAGGTCTCTCAAAAGTTTCAACCATAGTGGGAGTGGCCATTTTCCCCTCAATTCTCTTGTATGTGATTCTATAAATTACTTCTAATTAAACCCCACAAAGAATAGATAGTTGTAAATACCTTTTTCACACTTTTATGGGAACTAGGGTTTAATGTTAGATGCTTTAAATGACCTTCAAATCACTTCATCTCTCTCAAATTTCATCTGAATGTGTAAAAGTGACTTAACTTGACTTAGGTTTTTACTTTATACTTTACTAATCTACCCTAATTTTGAATTTAATGCATTCCACCTTCAAAAAGCTAATAAACACCTTATGAATACATTGTAAACCCTAAAATGCTCCATAAATCTCCAAATTTTCTTCTTTTCTACCATATTCTTTTTCAACATCTTCATAATGATATATCACATTACATATCCTCATGCCACTATTTCAGACCTCTTATATCAAGGGTTTATTAGATTTCTCTGTAAATGTTCTGGGTATGTGTAGGATCATCATGGAAAAAACAAGCCCTTAAGTGGCAACAAATTCAGAAAAATCAAAGTTAGGCAACTTGACGTAAAAATTTGAATAAGTTATCTATATTATTTCAAAAACATATAAGAATAGAATCTATAGAAAATTGAATTTAGTTTCTAAACTACTAGGTTTATTTAAAAAGAAAAAAAATCTATTTGGTGAAAATTTCAAATTTCAACGTAGTAGTATTTAAATTTCAAGGGAAAATTAAGAAGTGTTTGTCTGACCACCCTAACCACAATAAAATGATAAAAAAATTTATAATATTTTAGATATAAGTAGAGGAATCATGTCTAGATGTGATGCATATTTTTTGTAATTTTTTTCCCAGTAAATAATTAATTATGAATTTTTTATTACAACTTTTAAAAAATATAAAAAATCATCTGTCTGACCACCTTAACTTGGTCAAAACTTCATGAAATTCAATTTTATTTTTGTAATGCTATAGTATGTGAAGCATAGAATGTAACACATGTTTCAGATTCAAAAAATGTGATATCATTTGAAAGCTATAGATTTTTTTTAATCACCTATCAATCAAGACTTTAGTCATAATTCAAATAGAAAATGAATAATAATTATTTATTAAATTCAAATTAAAGCATAATTTATATTGATGGAAAGCTAAGAATCTCCTTTAAAAACCCTTTTTGTTTCAGTAATTTTGGGTAAAAAGGTCATCAACCACATATCATACACATACCCATCATATCACCACTTTTTGGCCCATCATGATCCTACACATACCCCTCCCCCTAAATCCAGCATTGAATTTAGTTTTTAAAAGAAATATTTGCACCAGATGTAGGTACAAATGCATTTGATTCATTCGTATTCTCAGGTTCTTCCCTTTTCTTCCAAATTTTCTCCATTTCCTTTTTGACTTTAGTAGGATCCACTTTATTCACAGGTTTATTCCTTTGTTTTAGATTAGATTTCACTAGGAATTTTTACTTCTGTAGAATCTTGAAATATGTCTTGGTTTTTTGTAGGTGTAGCACACAACATTTTTCTGACTAAATTTATTTGAATTTAACCTTGATCTGCACTTATTATATTTATGTCTGAATGAATAACATGTGTAGCAATAACCTTGAAAGATTGAATCATTCTACAAATATTGAATCTATTCATCATTATCTAACTTCTGCACTCAACAGCTCTATTCCCAACTTTCTTGCAAGCAAAAAATTGTCTAGGAAAGAATCCAACATTCTAATTCATTGTACTTCTACATTTTGTTGCCCTATGACCAAATTTATTGCAATAAAAAAAAACAACATTAAAAGATGGGTACCTTTGAGCATTAGGTTGTCAGATAGGAGTTCTTCCAGTATTGCTTCTTTGATTCTTAATCTGTCTAAAATTTCCTCGAGTCTTCCTTTGATTTTTGAACCTTGTTAGGAGTCTAATTTTTCTTTGAACTTTGTCCTTCTTCAATTCCTAAACCACCTTTATCCTTAGAAGGTTTATGAAATGCAATCAACTCATCAAGCATTGTAGTACTTTTTTTGAATTTATCCTCATGATCTCTTTCTTTCTCCAAGTCAATCCTTAGAGTTACCACTTCTTGTTCAAGCTTAGTACATTCATCAACCTTACTTTAAATTTCAGCTTTCTAACAATCCTCAATTCTTTTATTTTCTTCCACTTGCACCTTTAGTCTGGTGATGTCTACATTTTCTTTCTTCAACTGATCACTGACTTCTATATGCCTTCCTTTGAACTTCTTGATTTTCTCTCTCAATTTTCTAATGCATTCATTTGTTTCTTTTACGTTCTCCTTTAGGATTTATTTTTCACTTTCAATTTTGTCTAGATCTTCAAGAGCAACACGGAGTTCTTCAGTAGCAGATATTTCTTTTGGAGGAACATGACACTTTTTTTTAGCCATGTGTTTAGACTTCAAGATATTCCTCAAGTTGTTAAACCTTTCCAAAGGAACCAAAGTATTATACCAGTTGTTGAACACCCAAAATATTGAGAGGGTGGTGAATCAGTATTCTACTAAACCATTTAACTTGTAACCATTCAATAATTAAAACATATCTAACTACAACTCTAAACAAAGACATGAAAAGAATTATAACACCACATGGCACATGAACACCAGGATTTTTACATGGAAAAACCAAAATGGGAAAAACCATGGTGAGGATTAGCTCACAATATGTTATAACCAGTTATAAGATATTATAGGGGAACACTACTATGACACATTGTCCTTAAAAGGCTCATAGCTTGAAATAATTACAAAAAGAAGTGTGGATCATTTCCAAAATGATGAACTAATAGAATACACCTTCTATGTGTTAAGTTCAATTCCAATTAAGCTATGGAATACAAAATCCTGCACCAGTTCATAGGTTCACAAATAATACATATAACTTCGCACAATATCATATTGTCACACATCTCAAATTTACTACTTGTACCTTCAATATAAAAATGTTTCATATATATATATATATATATATATTTACATCTACATACATCAATTAGGTCTTCCTAATTGAGTGTATACATACTTAATTCAAAAAATCTTTGTCAGCTCAAACCAAAACTCATTTCACACTCAAAATAAAACATGCAAGACATAAGTTACATCATCCTAGACCAAATAAGGATCTCTTTGATCATCCACAAAGTGTACACCACTTATCTATGTCGTCTAAAAGAGGACCAATACCACTTTACACAACACAACAAAAAACTATAAGACAAACTTTTTCCATTTATATCTTTCATCCAATTCAATGAAAATAGTTAAAAACTTGTCCATAGATGCAATTAATAGTTCTAAATAACATATTAAAATCCCATAGGTTGATCTTCTAATATGAAAATTTTTGGAGTAGGTTACCAGAGTAGAGTAATAGACACTATTTACCAGATAGACAAAAATTGTTACCAAACAATGTTGGCATCAATGAAAACACACCAGATGGTTTCTTCTTCATTCTTCCAACATGAAATATACCTCCAATGGGTGTTGCAAGACATTATTTTGATGGAGCCTCTCATAGGAACCCATGTGCATCAAGTGTTGGTTGTGTACTAAGGAATCAAGCAGGTAATATTATTGATGCTCTTGCACTAAAATTACCAAATGGTACAAATAATAAGGCTAAGGCACAAACATCACTTGTAGTTATAGAACTAGAAAAATCAGTAGACATCAAATGAATATGGATTGAAGGGGATTCTATGGTTATAATCAACACGTGTAAACAAACAAATTCAACCAATTGGATGTTAAGTTCAATCCTAATCCAATGCTTCAAAATTTTACTATAATATTTTGATTCTTACAAATTCTTAGATTGTTATAGAGAGGGTAATACAGTAGTGGACATGTTGGAAAATATGATATTGAAACTATATGTTGGAGCATTATAAATTAATCAAATATATCTTGATAACTATCATGCTTTGGCATACATATAGCCAACAATGAATTACACCCAATAAAAGGGAATTGACCTAACATTATAATTGTCTTAAGTTTGTAGGTCGTACACTACTAACTTATGATAATATTACCTATCCCCAAGTTATGTGGGCCCTTGGGTGGGAATTTGGTTCTACCTATGAGCCTTTATCTAGTTGTGTCCCCCAAATGCCATGTTTCATACTGGAATAGTCTAACAAAGCCCTTAAATATCACAAACAACTCTTGGAGTGAGATTGGTAGGTCCCACTGATGAGGTGATGGGCTCTTTCTTTCACTGGTTTCTAACTTTTCAATCAAGATTTGATGCTTCTCAAAACCAATCCGCTCGCTCCCTAAAAATAAATTGGTCTTAAGTGTGCAGGTTATAGATTGTTGATCCACAAGCAATACCTCAAGAGAAGAACAACGAAAGGAGGACACTTCTCGAACAATGAATTTTGAGACAAATACTAAGAAGCAACAAGAAGAATATGTTGAAGAACAATTGGATGGATTAGAAGAGGAGATTTCAAATATTTCTTCAGAAATAGATTCTAAAGATGAGCATATTAAGGAACAAGAAGAAACCCCTTTGAGGAGATCCATAAGACAATGGAATCTCATTGATAGGTATAGCCCACCTTAATTTCCATTGTATTTTTTCTTTAATGAGTACTAATGATGAACCCAGTTCTTATAGGGAAGCTCTATCCTTAGACGAGAACAAGCTTTGGTCACTAGCTATGCATGAGGAAATGGAATCCTTGGATACTTGAGACACATGGGATCTTGAGTTTTCCCAAAGATAGAAAGGCCATTGGTTATAAATGGATTTTTAAAAAGATTGGTGTAGATGGTAATCTCAAAAGGTACAAGACTAGATTAGTAGCAAAGGGCTACTCCCAAAGAGGTAGTTGAATTTAATGAAATCTTCTCTCTTATTGCTAAATTAACTTCTATTAGATTATTTTTATTTGTTGTTGTTGCTTATGATTTTGAAATTGAGAAAATGGATGTGAAAACTACTTTTTTGCATGGGAATCTTGATGAGGAGATTTATATGAAGCAATCTGAAGGTTTTGTTGTAAAAGGAAAAGAAGAATTGGTTTTCAAGTTAAAGAGATATTTACATGGATTGAAACAGTCACCTAGAATGTGGTACTAGAAGTTTGATGCTTTCGTACATTAAAAACCGGTTATGTTAGGAGTAAGGAAGATCATTTTGTTTATATAAGAATTATTGATGATCAACTTTTAATTATTATCTTGTATGTTGATGACATGTTGTTTATTGGTAATAGCAAGGTAATGATCAAAGAATTGAAAGCACAACTCTCGAGCACATTTGAGATGAAAGATCTAGGGGCTGCAAAATATATCCTCAGTATGGATATCAGTAGAGATAGAGGTAACATAAAGCTTTTCTTAAGTCAAATCAATTATGTTGATACTATTTTGAAAAGGTTTAACATGTAGGACAATAAACTAGACAATATTCCTTTACCAGTTGGAATGAAGTTAAGTTTAGATATGAGTCCTGAATTTGATTTTGATATTGAGGAAATGTCCAAAATTTTGTATGCTAGTGCAATTGGTAGTTTAATGTATGCAATGGTCTATACAAGACTAGATATAGCACAAGTAGTGGGAGTTCTTAATAGGTTTATGTATAACCCTGGTAAAGAACATTAGACTTATGTTAAAAGGGTGTTTAGATATTTATGAGGGACTTCAGATTATAGTTTAGTTTATCATGGTTCTAATAATATTGATATTATGAATAGATAATTGGACATATATAGGGGTTTGTTGATTTGGATTGGGCAGGAGATCTGGACAATTGAAGGTTGACAAGTGGTTATGTCTACACTTTGTTTGGAGCTAGGGTTAGTTGGATTATTAAGAGGAAGCCATGATTGCTTTGTCCATGACAGAAGTAGAGTACATGGCTGCCACACATGCCTCTAAAGAGGCAGTTTGGTTACAGAGACTTGGGTCGAGTATTGGTTTTATGAATGTGATAGTCAGAGTGCTATCTGTTTAGCCAAAAATCTTATGTATCATGTTTGTAATAAACATGTAGATGTTCAATATCACTTTGTGTGAGAAATAGTTGAGAGTGGGAAAGTATTAATTGAAAAAGTTCGCACTTTGATTAATGTTGCAGATTATCTTATGAAGCCAGTTTTTGCAAATAAGTTCTCATGGTACAAGAAGGCCATTGGCTTTGAGTCTTGTACTTGATTTAAATTATCATTCCTTGTTTAGAATAATTGTAATGTATAATTTCAAGTGGGAGAATGTTGGAAATAGGATGCCATTTAATTGCAAATTCTAAACATTAATTATTTCATGTATCTCCCAGATTCTTGGAATGTGTTCAACAACACTAAGATTAGGACGAGATTAATATTTGATTAAATAATCATGATTATTGGCATTTGTAATTAATTCTAAATGTTAAGAGTATGTGAGGGCACCCATTGTGAGTTCCTAAATAATAGGGGCATGTGGGGCACCCACATGGTAAGGTAACACTCACCTTTAGTTCAGTTAACTATTCAGAGTAAGAGATAACACTTTTGAATGCATGTAAAGATCCTAGGAGTTAGGTTTTGATGTTTGCATGCATGAAGTTTAGTTTAATTCACTTTAGATCAGTTTAGTTTAGTTTAGTTCAGTTCAGTTCAGAATCAATTTAGTTTAGTTTAGTTCAGTTTAGTTCAGTTTAGTTATGGTTCAGTTGTCTTCAGTTAGTTTTATTTGTATGCTAGTTAACTTCATTTAACTTGGAATACATGGCTAATAACTTGAGTTGTATGACAGATAATAGGGACTACCTCCAGTTAGTAGGCGATGACCATTCTTGCATGAATGGTTTGAGTAAATGTTTTAGTTAACAAGAAATCACTTGGAGCCAACTTGGGCGCCCAAGATGCTTTCTTGGATTTACCTCTCTTGCATGATAAGATATTTTTGAAGGCTCAGTTAAGTAGGATTACTTTTGGGTGCCATCTTTTAGGAGGAGCTTTGGAATTATCATCGAAGTGAAGGATGAGTTGTAGCTTTAGTTTGGGATGCCCAAATGGATGAAGCACGTGTTGTAAGCTTTAGTTTTCATAGAAGAACTCAAATTCAAGCAATATGGCGTACCTTTTCTAGGGCTTGAGCTTGGGCATTGTAATTTTCATCTTTTGGAGATTAAAAAATTGCTTATTGCCTCTATATCTCATTCAAGTTGAAGAGAGTTTCCATAATTGTTATTGCAGGTGTAAAGAAGATTGGTAAAGATAGAAGCATTCTCAAGAAAGAATTGGAGCTGTTGTATTTTAGAGATTGAATAATAGAATAATTCTTGGTGGAGTTTTTTCCTGAAAGGTTTTCTCCATGTTACATCTTGTGCAATCTTTCTAATATCCTATCTAGTTCTTCTATCAACTTTTGTCTACATTCTACAATAGTAAAATGGATTAATCAAGATAATCACCCATAAAGAATATATGTAACAAATAAAAATATTACTTAGATCAGCAATATTAAAGTGTTACAGAGTATAAAGCTAAGAAAAAACCTCATTTTTCAACACTAATGAGATGTAAATCTAGAAATAATTTCCTCTAAGTGGCTATGTAGTACTTTAGGAGTGAGTTGGTATGTATAAAAATGGTAATAAAGTGTTTTGAAGCTTCATTAATATCTCTCCTAATGAGAAGTAAATCTAGAAATTATTAGCTCTCACTTGAAGCAAGGGAGAATGAAGCAACTTGCTCTATTTAAAGTAGAAGTGTGATATCCTTGTTATTCTTCTTTTCTCATAGTTGGTAGGAGTCCATGTTGAGAATGGAATCTCCTATATTCCTTAGATGTTCATAGTGCTAGATAGCCTTCATGAGTGCTATTACAGGCCAATGGTTGAAGGTGATAATGAAACATCCCACAAGAAGGGACTTAAAGGTAGTTAAGACATTTGATACTTAGCATTGATTTCCTAAGGGATGTGGCACATTATAGGGTAAACATGGATATCACATCATGGTTTGTGGCTTCCCTCGTTGATTTAGGAGAGAAAAAGGAGCTATTGGGGGCTCTATTAGTAATTTTTTTTAAAAGCACAACCTAGGTGGGCTCGAGGTAACCCTAGAAGTAGTAAGGCTTAGGATTGGCATCTCGATGCCATGGGATATCCAAAATTTGCACGAGGGGGATGTTGTTTTGGAATGAATTCCATTCCTCAATAATTTTTGCATGGTGTCACTAGTACAAATGTATGTACAGGATCATGATGGGCCAAAAAGTGGTGATATGATGGGGTATGTAGCTGATGACTTTTTTTTTACACAAAATTGATGAAACAAAAAGGGTTTTTAAAAGAGATTCTCATATTTCCACCAATATAAATTATGTTGTACTTTGAATTTAATAAATAATTATTATTCATTTTCTATTTAAAATAAACTAATGTCCTAATTGATAGGCTGATTGAAAAACATCTATAGCTTTCAAACAGTGTCACATTTTTTGAATCCAAAACATGCATCACATTCTATGCTTTGTATACTATAGGATTAAAAAAAAAAAATGAATTTCATGAATTTTTGACCAAGTTAAGGTGGTCAGACATACGAGTTTTTATATTTTTTAAAAGTTGTAATAAAAAATTCATAATTAATTATTTACTTAGAAAAAAATTACACAAAAATATGCATCACAACGGGGCATGAGTCCTCTAATTATATCTAAAATATTATAAAAAATATATTATTATTTTATTTTGGTTACGGTGGTCATACATACACCTACTTATTTTTTCCTTGAAATTTAAGTACTTCTACACTAAAATTTCAAATTTTTATCAAATAGATTTTTTATTTTTTAAAATAAACTAGGTAGTAGTTTAGAAACTAAATTCAATTTTCTACAGATTCTATTCATACATATTTTTGAAATAATATAGATAACTTATTCAAATTTTTACATCAAGTTGCCTAACTCTGATTTTTCTAATTTTTTTGCCACTTAAAGGCCTATTTTTTCCATGATGATCCTGCACATACCCACATGTTGTAACATAGAGCTCTAGCGCATATGGGTAGCTATTTTTTAGAGAAGGTAAAAAATTTAGATCCTATGAAATAATCTCCAATGGATTATATATTTTGATGCCACCCCTAAAGTGGTATGAGGAAGTTTATCCCCTGCATAAAATATTTTTTCTTTGTATTTTTTCACACTTTTTGGTTTGAGGTTTTTGTTATGTTTTGCCTCCATGCATTAAACATCTGGTATATGGGAAAAAAAAAAATTGGCCCCCTAATCATATTATATTTTGTAAGCTTTCTATAAGCTTTTTATAAGCTTTTTTGTATATAATTGTAATATTTGAACTTTTATATTATTAATAAAATTTAGGCTTCTTGCAGAAAGAGGATGGCAGGTCTATGTAGCGCACAGGTGAGGGCTCGCGGTCAGTAATGGAATGGTGCAGGTCGTCATTTCTCTATGCATGTGTTGGTTTGGTGGGGGATCAAATTCTTCAGCCTTTTGTGCATAAAGGGGTTGATCTTTTTCCATTTTCAGGGAGGGGTGTCTTGTTTTTTGCTATAGATCTTATTCGGTGGTTCTTGAGGAGCTATAATTTCTTCTATTTTGGACTTGGCTTTGGTTGGGTGCACTGCCAGCTTATAGTTTGGTGTGTGGGGCTCTCTTAGTGCTTCTTGTTTCTTCAAGTTCGGTGGAGTTGGGGTTGTGGCATCCACGGTTTGGTAAGTGGAGGTGTGTGGATTGAATAGTTGGGTGGCTTTAATGGCTTTGAGTAATGATTTAAATGGGGTACCAGGGGATGCTGCTATGGCAGAGGTAGGGGATGGGGTTCCCACCCCATCTTCTCTTGGTATAGGCTTGTCGAGGATTGGTGCTTTTAAGTTGTAGAAGGGTAATGGTTCCTTGGAAAGAGCTCAAGTGCACCTGGTGGTGGTTATTCAAAAATAAGCGGTTGCTGATGATTTAGAGTATTTCAGTAAACATTTTTTAATCTATAAATTTCTAGGGATGAGGGTTTCTTTCCCCTTCCTTGAACCTTGGATTCGAAGGACTTGGAACCCAAAGGGGGATTTTGAGATTTTTCTAGCAACGAACAATTTCTTCTTGGTAGACTTCTCATGCATCTCAGATAGAAATAGGGCTTTCAAAGGTGGTTCATACTTTTATAATCAGGTTGAGTTGTTCATTAAACCATGGCATGCATGTTTTAATTTGGCGAAGGAGTTTCCATCCAAGGTCCCAGTGTGGGTACGTCTTCCTCAGTTGCCGCTTGAATGTTGGAGGAGTGATATTCTGCAATCTATTGCCATGGATTTGGGAAAATTGATTGGTTCCTCTAAACAGACTCTGGAGAAGAAAATATTTTCCTATGCTCGGCTTACAGTGGAGATTGACTTAAGCCAGCCTTTACCTGACTCTATTGACCTAACAGTGGGTTCTAGTTCATGGACACAACCCCTAGATTATGAAACCATGTCATTTAGATGTCGTTTATGCTGTGAGTATGGTCATCTTCTGAAAAGGTGTCCACGTGCTTCTAGTGTGGGTAATGCAAGGAATGGGAAGGATACATTAAACTAAGGATCTGAGAAGGGAAAAGGACCCATTTAGGGGGTGACTCTAGATAAATATGGGTTTGTGCCTACCAAGACCCAAAATAAAGGTCAAGGGATGAAGAGGACTTTTTGGGATAGCCAGGAGGAGGGGTTTTCAACAGATTTGATGCACTGAATGATTTAATTCACGAGGAGGGGGTCTCTCTTGACATGCATGTGAAGGCTACCCCAGTTACTTTGCTCCACCTTGCGCCTTTGGCTCTTACGTCTTTGGCTTCTAGCCCCACGATGGATCCTAAGGAAGTAAAAGATTCTTCTATTTCCCTACCCTGAGGTTGGGCTTGGGGATCCATGTGCTAGGGTTGGTGCTTCTTTGGTCTCTACTGATATAGGAGTAGGCTCAATTGGAGGTTCAGGTTCTGGAGGCTCTGCAAAGAGTAAAGCTTCCGCTTCTTCTCATATTTTGGGTGTGCATCAAAAGTCCTTGAAAAAAAGTACTCCTGACAAGTCCCAAAAGGTGGGTGGGAAGAAGGATCAAGAAAAAGTTAAGTTGGCTGGTGAGATGTTGGTTGAATCTGGGTCGGTGAAGACCTTGGATTCTCACTTTTCCCAACCGTCACAATGATTGTGCTCTCATGGAATGTGAAGGGTATGAATAGCATCCCTAGACAAAAGGCTATTCGGGATTTGGTTCGTGCTCATTCTCCATATTTGGTTTTTCTCCAAGAGATGAAGTTATCTATTGATAGCATGATGCAGATTGCTTCTAAAATTTGGAATAGAGGTTTATGTCAATGTGTGGGTGCACAGGGGAGCTTTGGAGGTCTTTCCTACTTCTAGGATCCTTGGCGAGTCTCTCCTATTTGGTGGTTTTCTAGTAGATTCTCCATCTCTCTTGTTGCATTAAGTTTGGAGACTGGGGAAAGAATTTTTTTGTCCAATATCTATGCTCCATCAGATGTCCTTGGTAAGAGTCTTTTATGGTCTCATACAAATTTTTTGAGATCATTGGATCCTTTTTTACCCTAGATCATGTTAGGGGACTTCAATGCAATTGTCTCTCTTGAAGAGAAAAGGGGGGTGTGCCTCATCTGGACATCTCCTCTAATATTCTATGGGAGAATCTAGCCCGACTTCAGCTTGTGGACATCAAACCCTTAAATGGCATATTTCCTTGGAATAACAAGAGGCTTGGGGAATAGGCTATTTCTTAAAGATTCGACAGGTTTCTGGTTTCAAGTTTCTGGGTTAGTGACAAGTGGATAACAAGCTCTGGAATCTTAGATTGGCGAGGATCAGATCACTCATCGATCAAGTTATCTACTCGCTTGGCTAGTGGCTCCAAGAAACAAACCTTTAAGTTTCATATTATGTGGCTTAGGGAGGAGGATCTTTTTGACTTAGTGTCTAAATGGTAGGTGGAAGGTCGTCTAGCTTTTGGGACTGCTATGTACACTTTTATGAAGAGGCTTCAATATGTGAAGTATAAATGAAAGCATTGGAATAAGCATCAGTTTGGCAATGTGTTTCAGCAGAAAAGGGCAGCCCAGAAGCATCTGGATTTTATTACTAGGCAGATCAGGGAGCATGGGTTGGATGCGGTTTTGAGCAAGTTAGAGGATACTGTAGTCAAAGTACTTGAGGAATGGGAGCTTCATGAGGAAATTTTTTGGAAGCAGAAGGCTCGTATTGATTGGCTTTAGGATGGGGATAAGAATACCTTCTTCTTCCATAATTCGGTAAAGGCTAAAAGACAGGGTAACACTATCTCTTCTCTTCATTCTTTTGATGGATTTGTTCTGTCTTCCTCTTTGGAAATTTCTAATGAGGTTGTTCGTTTCTTCTCTAATCTTTTTACTGAAGATACCCCACTGGCCATTGAGGAGGAAGACTCTATCCTAGCATGTATCCCTCCTTTGGTGACAATGGATATGAATTCCTCTCTTCTTCAGCCGATTTCTCTAAAGGAGTTAGAGGATGTGGTGTTTCAGATGAAAAAGGGGAAAGCCCCTAGTCCTGATGGGATCCTTGTCGAGTTCTATCAGGAATTTTGGGAAGTGATCAAGCTTGATTTGTTGGAGGTTGTGCAAGAATCTCTAAGGAACAAGCAAATGCTGAGAGCCATGAATGCCACTTTTCTTTCCCTTATTCCTAAGCTTGAGGGTGTCGATTCTTTAGATCTCTTTTTCCTAATTGCTTTGTGTAATGTGGTGTATAAAATCATCACAAAACTAATTGTTGAGCGCTTGAAGCCTTGGTTGGATAAGCTAATCTCAGAGGAATAAGGGGGTTTTGTAGCGAGTAGACATATTCTTGATGGAGTTGTGATTACAGCAGAGGCTATTCATTCTATGGCCTCTTCAAGGGATAAGGCTATGTTCATAAAATTGGACATGTCAAAGGCCTATGATAGGGTCAATTGGGGTTTTCTAATCAAAATTCTTGGAGCCTTTCTATTCAGCAGTGAGTGGATCGATTGGGTTATGTGTTGCATGAAGATGCCCTCCTTTTCGGTTCTCATAAATGGGGAATCCTCTGAGTTGTTTGGTGCCTCTAGAGGTCTTTGACAAGGAGATCCTTTATCCCCTTATCTATTCATTTTGATGGTTGAAGGTCTAGGAAGGCTCATTAAGTCCCAGGTTGTGGTTGGGCTTATACATGGTTGGAACTAGAACAACCCCCTTTCTCCTCAATCCCATCTTTAGTTTGTGGATGACTCGGCCTTGATGGGGGTTGCTCAGGTAGCAAAAGCAGTTGATTTTTGTCAAAATTTGGATTGCTACCTGGCTGCCTCAGGACAATGCATTAATGAAATTAAGTCATGCATTTATTTCTTTAATACCCCTAGGCTTATTCAATAATGTATTGTCAGGATCTTAAGGTTTCAGGTGGGGAAACTTCCCTTTACCTATCTGGGTATCCCTCTAGATGTGCGCCGACCTCCTAGGAACTTTTGGCAGGAGGTGATTGATAAATTTTGAGGACCGGTTTGTCACTGGACCTATAGATGGTTATCAACGGTGGGTAGAGTCACTCTTTTAAAGTCTATTGTGCAAGCTCTACCTATTTACATATGTTTTGTGATGACTGCTCCTTCAAGTTTCATCAAGGATTTTGAGGGGCTTTTTAGGCAGTTTCTTTGGTCAGGTAATCTCCTCTCAAGAAAGTGGAGCTTAATTAAGTGGGAAGTTGTTTGTCGGCAGAAGCAAGATGGGGGCCTAAGATTGTGTAGAGTGGATTGGAATGGAAAAGAATTAGCAGCTAAGTTGTATTGGAGGTGGTGTTCACATTAGCATCAGACCTGGGCTAAGATTCTTACCTTCAAATATCTTGGGGAGGTAGATGGCACTGAGGTTCCTTGATTTAGTCTTTTAGGTAGAGAGTCTATGATATGGGAAACTCTCAAGAGGGGAGCTCCACTAGTTAAACAAAGCTTGTTTTGGATTTTCCATAGAGGTTTTGATGCTCTCTTCTGGCTTGACTCTTGGGACGGCTTCTTTCCTATCCTCTCCTCACATCCTCACTTGGAGAATTTAAGCAGGATTTTTGTTCAAGCTGGCTAGAGTAGAGTGATGGACTTCAAAGCCCCTCAGGTCTTGGGGTAAAATGTCATTTATCAATGGAAGGTTATGCAAGAGTGGCCTTTGGGCAGTTCTTTGGAGGATAGGAGGGAGTTGTCCTCCATTTTATCTAATAGAGTGTGTTGCTTGCTTCTGGAGAGGGATGTGTTGGCTTGGGGCTCATATCCTAAAGGTAAGTACTCTATTGCTTCAGGGTATCGTGCTCTGGATAGGTAGGCTTTACGCAATACTGAGGTTCCTTGGTGGAAAAATATCTGGAATAAATTCTCCTTGCCAAAATGCAATTTTTTCTCTTGGCTAGTGGTGTATGGTAGGTGCTTGACTTGGGACAACCTCTACAAGTGGGGTTTCCAAGGTCCCTCTTTATGCTTTTTGTGTCTCAAAGATGTTGAGACTACTCATCTTTTCTTTTAGTGCCCCTTTGCAAGGACTATTTGGCACTTTTGGTGGGGGGCTTGGAATATTTCATGTCGACATCCTTGATCTCTTGGCGAGTTCTGGAAGAATACTAAGCCTTCAAAGGCAAAGACTTCATTTTTGCACACTTCTTGGCCTATTGGCCCTAGTCTAATTATTTAGAAAATTTGGTTGGAGCACAATCGTAGGATCTTTTTAGATAGGAAGTTACAGGTGGGCCAAGTTTGGGCTCGCATTCTCGATGCTCTTCAAGAGACGCTATAGGGTAAATGTGATTTGTCAGTACTGGTTGATCCTAGGGATAATAGAGTTATTCAGAAGTTGGGGATTTATGTTGGTAGTACTGGAAGGCTCAAGGTTGGGCAGGGCAGGCACTCTAGATGGAAGGTCTTCAGAGGAGGGCATCGGATGCTTCCTCCCTCTGGAGTCTTGAAAATCAACACTGATGGGTCTTCTAGAGGTAATCCTGGGCACGCTGGTATTGGTGGGGTGGGCAGAGATAGTTCAATGGTGGTTATGTTCTTTTTCTCTGAGTATATGGGGCAACACTCCAATAACTTCATGGAGGCGTTGGTGATTCTTTCGGCCTTGAAGAGGGCATATGCTCTCGGTTGGAAATAGATTATATGTGAATTCGATTCTCAGGTGGTGGTAGATTTGATAAATGGATGACATTTTGATGTTGTTAGTTGGCAATTGGCAGTGGTGGAAAAACAAATTGTCAACCTTGGAGATTTACTGGATTCAGTCACTTTTTCCCATATCCCTCATGAATGGAACAAGGTGGCTGATGGGCTGGCAAAAGTGGCCTCTGAGAAGAGTGGGACGTGGTTGGTGGAGGATTGGGATAGTTTACTGAGGGACCTTACCTAGGATTTGGAGGGTTGGGTTATTGAGGATGTGAAATGCTACATTAATGATTCTTGATCTCTTGCTTGTTGTCTTGGGGCCCCTTCGGGGTTTCCTTTGCCTAATGCTTTGTACCTCTCTTGCTTATTAATAAAATTTTTTACCCCTCTTTTTATTAAAAATATTTAGGCTTCTTGCATTTTATCTAAAAGTAAAACAAATAAATTTTTTTTAAAAATGGTTGATCTTTTCTCCATTTCCATGAGTCTACAAGCAGTAAGGATATTCTAATGCTTTGAATTTTATAATTACAAATACATGTTAAAAAAAAAAAAATTTAAATCATAGAGATAGATATTGTACAATAGATATTTTTCATTGAACGTCTACTTGGTCATGTTTAGATCTTTAGGAAAACACTTAAGTGATGAACTATGATAGCACTATAGCCAAGGATTTTTTATTGCCAAATTTATTAGTGTGATCTTAATACACTTTTTTTTTTCCTACCCTTTAAACATGTTAAGTTTTTATCTTCAATTTTTTTCTATTATCTTCCTTTTTTATCAAAGCCTGTATGCATATTCTTTTTCATGCCATATTTTATTTGTTCTTTCATTTATTTAATTTATATTTTTACATTGTAAACTTTATACTATACACATTGAAAAATGAATTTTGATTAGTTTTAAAAAAAAGGCAGAAGTAAATTAGCATATATATAATTAGTAGAAAAAAAGGCATACATTCTATGATCTTAGCTAATTTTTTACTAAAGTGATTTTTAAATAATTTAATAGATTAAAAATTTTATGGTAAGTGGATTATATGCTATGTTATGGTTTTCCTTAAAAAAATAGAAGCACTTTGTTTTCTCCTCCTATTTTAACCTCTTAATCTCCACCATTTAAAAAAAATGTTTTGAAATCAGATTCTAAGTGCTTTGAATCATGTTATTGTCACATCTTCAAAATTTGAGCATAACTATCATCAAATTCTCATTGAAGATCATCTTTTACTTATTTTAGAAAAAAAGTGATGACCTTTTACCTCCTTTTGGTCCTTGATTTCCATGAACATAATTCTTAGTAACCTTTTAAAAGGAATTAATGCTAAAAAAAATGGTGTGTGGGACTAGTTCCCCTTCTATGTGCTTGAGGATTTCTTCTACTAATTATTGAATCAATCATTTAGTTTGAAGGATATTTCATATTCATGGACCCTTTAGAGTAATTATTGACTAGATTTATAAATTATATGTATTTCCTATTAAATACATATCCATCATAAGATGAGACCTAGAACTTCATAATTATGTGTTTCAAAGCTCAAAACCTAGACTAATTTATGTTATACATTAGAATACTCTCACATATATAAAAGAGGAAAGTTAGCAAACAATCTCCTTGAAATCCCTAGAAAATATTGCTACACCAAATTAATTGGAATAATTGTAGCTTAGGACCAAACTATTATTTTCTAAGGACTCTTGCAGTGATTTTTTTAGTGGCTAATATTCGCCAATTAGCTAATAGTTGAAATTTGGGAATCCAAAATTGGATAATAGTTTGAGCTACAATGTTACTTGAATCGCCACATTTTTACAAAATTTTATTATACTTTTATTTAAACTGCCAAATAATTTATTTTAAAAAAAAATTAGCTTAATTTTTTTTCACATTATTAGATCAAATTCGCATAAATTTTATAAATTATAGTAGAAATCTATATTAATTCACCAATAATATATCATAATTATTAGTTGCTTTAGGACCATATTTCTAATCTTTAGTTTCCACCATTGATTTATAATATAATTTAATGGCCCTTAATGTATTCCACAAGGTAAAATGTACCCATGATCTGTAATGCTCATGGGGCCCACAATTTTGGGTCTCATGAGCATTATAGATTGTGCGTAAATTTTACCTTATAGAGAACAATGAGGGTCATTAGATCAATTATCTAAAAGAAATTTTGAGCCCCATGAAATTTACAGATCATGGGTACATTTTACCTTGTAGAATAAAATGAGGGCCATTATATTATATTTTAAAACAATGGTGGAAAGTAAATATTATAGTCTACCTCTTCAACCCATCGATATTTTCCACCCTCGGGTCCCTACTTTTCCATGAGAATTATTTTTAGATTGGATAGATTTTCCATCATAATTAATGTATTTTCATATTATTTTTAAGATTCACCAAAAAATTTTAAAAAAATTTAATGATGTAAAAAAAAATTGCTAATAAAATTATTTACTTTTTTTGAAAAAAAAGAAAAGACTTGCCAATAGAAATTAATATTTTTTCCTAAAAATGGAAGATTCACCAAAATTTTATATCTTTTTTTGAGGGGGGGTTCTTTAAGTTATCACTACTCTTGTTACCTTCAAATTTTGGATTCATATTCTAATATAGTCTAAAACGTACTCTCACATCAATGGATTTAGGGAAGTGAACTATTGTTAATTTTGGAGATAAATTTATATTATATTATATTCTAGTAAGGCTCATTTTCATTTAACCCCTCAAACATAAAGTAGTGAGAATTTTGATCCCAAAGGGCTTAAGTAAATTAGTGGTTAAATAAGAGATTTCATCTATAAGATATCAAGGGTAATTTTTTAAGAGAGTTTTTGGAATGAAGTAGCTTATTAAATTAGGCTCCATGAAGTTCTTGCATGCATAAGAGTAATTAGAAATGAAAAGGAATTAGGTTTGTCTTACACAAGGAGTGTGAGTATCCCATGAGAGTGACATCCTACATGATTCTATGTGCCTTATGATAGCTAGATTTATGGGCCTAAATATTTAAGCACGTGAAGGCTACTAGGCTATGTGTCACCCATAGGGAAAAATTATTATAAATTAAGGAAGCATGTATCTTAATCTAGAAATGTTTACTCCTAATTATAGTACCCTACCAATTATTACATATAGCAGATCATTGTTAAGAAGTAATAGTGAGGATGGTATATTAGGGAGAAGCTACATGTAAGCTACATAATAATAAGATAATAAGCTAGGTAATACAAGCATCTCAATTCAATAAGGTCCCCTAGATAGGAACTCAAAACTAACATAAGAACTAAGAGAGATAGGGAGACTAAATTTTAGGAACTAGTTTGGATCCAAATAAATCATATATTATAAAATCTTAAAAAATTTCCTAACAATTGATTGATGTACCAAATATTTATTTAGTAAAATGATACATGAAATAATGTTTTAAGTGTATTTTTTTTAACCTAGTTACGGTGTTATTGTATCATAGCCTATGGACTCGCATATAAAATTCTAATATCCTTTATAAATACCTCATATTTCAATTTTTTTGAAATTAATTAACTTGAATCACATCTAGAAAATGTTAACTATATATGTTTAATACAAACCGATTATCTAATAATGAATTTTTTACTTTAATATAATCATACCTAACCACAACATATAATGGTTTATACTCATAAGCTATATTTTTAGGTCACAAATCTTGTCATGCAAAAGAACTAAAATAGTCTAATGTGGTGTACTTTAAAGGTGCATGCCAAGGTGTAGAATTGATTGAAAATATAGCTAAGGAATTACAAATCGTAATCCACTAGGCTTACATGAAGAACCATAAGAAATTTGACATTTAGCACCAATACAAGATGTATAATATAAAATAATATAAAGTAAAATTAGGTCAAGTGTCTCCTTTCAAAAAGAGAGTGGAAGTGATGACCAAATCACCTAAGAAAGAAGAAAATAATATGTGGTAATATAACTCTTTTATAAAGAAAGTGATCTCATTTATGTGAAAGGACATCAGAAGTGAATATCAACATGTCAAAATCAATAAGGAACCATCAATAGATGCAAAGAATATGAGATCAGGAGAATCCATAATATTAAAATAAGGGTTCATACAAGGATGTAGATACACAACAATAATAAATAAAGGCTCAACCCATTTATAGAAGTAAATAAATGATACAAATAAGATGTATAGGTAGATTTAAATTGGAATAATATATTTAAACAATTATAAAACATTAAACATAAAGCTAATTAGAGTAAGGGTATGTTGGGTGGGTGACACATAGGAAGAGTAAATAAGAACCACCCTAGGAGAAAGATAGATAAATGTAGGATAAATATTAAAAATGAGTATTAGATCTAGAAGTGATGTGAAACAAAAAAAAAGGACTAAAAATAAAGCATTAGAATAATTGGCCTAGGCTAATCAATTAAAATGCATACACATAAACACAATTAACATTGACTAATTAGTTAGTGTTTTAGAGAGTTGAGGAATTGAAATATTAAACTATTGAAATGTATGAAAATATAAATAGAAAATAAATGTTCTTAATTGAATAACTAATAAATTTCAAATGAATAAGGTTATACTATTTGTATCATTATCTAACCTTAGAATACAATGCCTCTTTTTCAAAATAATTGTCTACACTTTTATGTGGATATCTCTCCTATTAGAGGATAATTTGCAACCCTAGGGCTAATTCAAAACTATAGATATGTACTTATCCTCTTATTAACTTATTAGAACAATCTGTAAAAATCTATCATAGAACTATGGCTAATGCTCTATCTATAGTGTTACCTTTTCCAAAATTTTAAGGACTAGCAATATAGATAAATAACTTTTTTATGTTGTATAATTAAGTTGTAAGGGAATTTCGCTTTGTTCAACACCTTGAAATTGAACACTAAAAACAACACGCAAGAACTTAATATGTGGATTCTTTATTCTTTTTACTACACCAAATCAAAATATATCTAAAATTTGGTTTTTGAATTAAGACAGATGATGAAGTGAGATAATTATAATGAATTTTTTGGAGACCTTTATGTATAGGAACATAGAAACATATCAAACAAATTTGGGTTTAGTTGTCACTATGTGGGAATGGTAAAGGTGAGAAGTCAATCAATTTTAAATTTTAAATTTTAAATTGGAATAAGATGTGACTATGAACTAGTCCCAAGCTAGAAAAAGGGATAGGTTAGCTAGGTCATTGTGGATAATATCTCCATTGCAATAAGTGTAAACATAGAATTAATAAATGGATGGATAGAGTGAATATATAAGAGTGTGTGAACATAGAGAAGGGGATAAGAAGTAGGTTTATGAAAAGATGTATAAATGGTACGAGAATAACACAAGCCAAGGGATAGTCTATCTTTGCACAAATTTATAATATTTATCAATGTATTTATATATGAAAACACACAAATTTCACATACACTCTTTTGACTTAAACTTTATCTAGGGGAAAGGACCCAGTAGTTGTGCACCCTAACTTCGTGCTTCTATTTATCCTACATGGAAATTTCAAATCACTCCCAATTTTTTATAGCAGCTTACTTGGCAAGTCCCCTGCATATAACTAAGGTTTCAGGGCCACATCATCAAATATGATGCCACATCAGCATGCTTTTTGTCAAGGTGTCCAAAAAGGCCCCCAAAAAAAGTTAGATCAATACTTGTGAATTCACAACATGTTTTATTAAGCGTTGATGTGGAATCACATGATTGGTTGCTTTTTAGATCAAATGAATAAATTTTGTTTAATTATGGGTAGCGATCATCAACACTAACTACTTTAAAGTCACAACTATTGGTCCAATATTGATAAAAATATTAGGCATTATAAAAACAACTACTATCACAACTATTGAAACATGCTCATGTAGTGGGTCCTCTCCCCTACTTGATTCTTAAAACTTTTTCTATCCTACACAATAGGATTCACACTTTGCGTGTTTTTATTTAATAATATGGAGGATGCGTCATAGAGTATATGCATTTGATTAAAATAGATATTGTTGATTAAAATAAAATTGACAAGCTCGTAATTTGGGACTCTTCCTAATAATACGGCATGTCTCAACACTAATCCGCCTCTCGCTGAACTGGAATTAGAGACATCCTGGAGAGATTACATGGTGGAGGTGCAAGTCATTGACTATGTCGCATTTCGAGGAAGCCGAGGGAGATGTTCAATCTCACAATTTAGTCGAAACTTTTGAAAGGATTGAATGCATTCCATGCAAACTTCGTATTCTTTCAATGTTTTAATTAATAACTGCCATTTATCCATAAACTCATTAGATTTGGATGTCTCAAGATAATGGTCAACAATAGTTTTTAATGAGGGGTCTTCACCATTCAGAGAGTCGCCATCTACACACACAAGCTTATTCCAGTGCTGCAAGAGACCTAAGCCTTATAAAGAGACCTCGAGAGGTAAAAGTGGATTTCCAAGGAAAAGCCAGAGCAAAATAAAATACCTTTATAATAAGGTTGATATTGTCTTTCCATTGCCAGCAACAAATATCCATACAAGTAGTTGCACCTGCCAACCTGGCAAGCTTTCCACTTGCCCAATTTGTAAAAGGATGTTCCAGGCTAGACGATGGTATGTGAGGAATCTTTTCCATTCACAAGGAAGCTGTGGGCTATCCGTTGCTTGTTTGCTCAAGAAATTTATGGCCTTCTGGTCCTCATAACTGTAGTTTTGAAGTATCAACTGGCTATTTATTGACGTGCTTTGCAGTCTGGAGGTTAGTATATTTGATTCTACTGAAATGCCAAAATTCCTCCAATCATGAGTTAATTTGAACGACATATTTATATTTATGATGTGAAGCTCCTAGAGAGGGGTTTTCAACAGAAATACTTGAACTACTACATCGGCATAGGATATTCCACAACGCCGTAAAAGGTTCACATACTTGGGGAATTATTGACCAGCTGTCTTTATCGCTTTGTTGAAGGTTTTCTCTATTGCCAGTTTCAAGATCTGCATCAATCAGAAAATGTTCCCCTTTTATAAAGAAAGGCTATTGAAATGAATTGATATCATCATATAAAGGATGGATTTTAATTATTTCTCTGAACCTTGCATTGAAGATGCACTTTCATCACTTTGTGGAGGGTTTCCTGTATGGTTGGTTTGAGCTCCTGCGTCAATCAGATCAATAAAAAGATGTTTTCCTTTTATAAAGTAAAGGAATTGAAATGGTATTTTAATCTAAGGAGGGATTCTATTTTTTCGAACCGGGCTGCGAGTTCATCTCTGTGTGGGCTTGTCTGAGATCATTTGAATTACTGTCGTTGTCTGCTGTTTCTTCGAACCCTTTCCCAGTCCCAGCTGCTGCTCTAGAAAGTTCATTGTTTCATCATGGCTAGAATCCGGTAAAGCCAAGGGAACCTGAACTATTTTGCTTAAATATTTTTCTGCCAAATCTGCCAGACCTGCGCTATCTACATTATTATTGTCTTTGTATTTATGTGCTATTGCTTTTGCGATCATTTTCTTGTTCATTCCAAGAATCACGTTGATTTCACAAACGGCTAAGACCAAATTAATTGCAGAGAGTACCTGATTATGCGATTTTGAAAAAAAAAAAGACTCATAATTTTAGTGGTCTATATCATGGTATATTAAAAGGCTCTAGGAAAATTCACTGCGAGCAGTTCATAGCTGGAAAATTTATGCTAGAAAATTCATGTCATGACAAATTCAGTTCAAGGAAAATTCACCACCAGCAATTTATGGCTATGGAAAATTTATCACATTAAAAGATTACGAGGTGGTGAATTTCTGGTGGTGAATTTTCCTCGAGGTGAATTTGTCATGATGAATTTTCCCCATAAAGTATTGAGATGAATTTTCCTGCAGTGACAATAAATTTGTCTGATGCCATATTAAACACCTTTAGAATAAAAATGATTCAAAAAGATAAATAGCTGTAAAATAACTGTAGGCATTAATTTCTACCAATGAACGAATAACCTAGTCAACAATGCATTTAATACAGAAGCTTCTCGCCTTTGATTCTAGACTCTTCTCCAACCATCTTCCACCGACATCAAACAGATTTTATGCATGTATTTTGTGACTGTAATAGGTTATGGAGAATTCCTGAGCCCTCTATAAATAGAGGCAAATGTATTGTGGCTAATCACTCTTTCAGCAGGGTCCAGCTCCGCAGAGCTGTTATAGGATATAATTTATGTAATGTTTTCTGATTATTCTATATAATTTGTGGTTGCCATTTTATTATGTTTTGTTTTGCTTTCTGTCTCTATTCTGCTCCTCCCCTGTTTCATCTTCTTCATGTGGTATCAGAGCCTAGTGAGATCCGAGGGAGTCTTCCAGTTTGAAGATAATAGGCCACTACGTTTAAGAGAAAGACAAGTTACTCAGGTTGATTACAGGTGTTTTTGCAAGGGCTGTCGAAACGAGCTGCTATTTAAACAGTGGAGAACTGTGTGTGCATATTGTGGAAGACCTGAAGGTCTGAAGATCTTGAAGGAGTCACGTTGGATTGAAGGATGTTGTTTGTTTGAATCTGTATACTGCTACTAGAGAAGATTTTAGCTGCTGCAAAAGTAATGAAAAAGAAGCTATTGCAAAGAGATTGCTACCATTAAAGTAGCTGCAAACCAAAGCACAAAGAGCTAGGTTAATAGCAGAGGGAGATTTGCGAAGGAATGGAAGGTTTTTTTGTGAGTTTTTTAAAAGGAGCCCCAGCTTGAAAGAATGTTTGAAGGAGATATTAAAGAAGCAAAGCCAAAGAAGCCCATTTTGAAGGAAGCCCAGAAGGAGCTCTTAAAAGAACCACTTGCCATTATCCCAGCTGCCAAGCTAGTGCCTAGAGGAGGCCGAATCATTGCAAATCATAAGCTCCAGGCCATAGCTCACCAGTCAAAAGGAATCTATGCATATTCTATTGTTAAGAAAGCTCAAGCTGCTGAATTGTGGAGTTGCCAAAGACAATAAGTGTCGCCGATTGTTTAGTCACTAAAGAAGCTGGCAGATCAGATCTGAAGTCGCCATTATCTAATCAAAGAATTCTCAACTGCAAGGTATATCTACATTGTTAAATTCACAGTAGTTATTTTGAGGCTGAAAGTTTGTTTGTGGCTGTTTAAAAAAAAAAAAAAGGGAGAACAGATTGAGGCTAAAAGGAAATCAAATTGTGGAAGAACCATCAAAGGAGTATTTTTAAGTAGTTTCGTAGTTGTCAAGTGAAGAGTCATCAAAGATAAAAGGGAGAAGCCGTTGTTTGCAAGGAGACACCAGTCAAAAGGAAAAGGAGTAGATCCTATCACCATTTGTGACAGAAGTCAGTAGAAAGTTAACCAAGATTTAAGAGGAAATCCTGTCACCATTTGTGACAGATGTCAAGAACCTACTAGGATCCCCAAGCACCAGCAGTGTGACTCTATGGGAGGTGCTAAGAAAATACAAGTATTGAGCACCTAAACCTACAATTGATTGGTAACCAAATGTGCCAAAGCTCGTGGTTAGAGCATCCCAATTGCAGCATGGGATTTCCTAGGTTTGATCGCTAGAATTAGAAGATTTTAGATGCCGCAGCATCAATGAAAGAAACTGAGAATTTGTAGTAGAAATTAAGGGGGAGTATTTGTAGGCATTAATTTCTACCAATGAATGAATAACCTAGTCAACAATGCATTTAATACAGAAGCTTCTCGCCCTTGATTCTAGACTCTTCTTCAACCATCTTCCACTGACATCAAATAGATTTTATGCATGTATTTTGTGACTGTAATAGGTTATGGAGAATTCCTGAGCCCTCTATAAATAGAGGCAAATGTATTGTGGCTAATCACTCTTTCAGCAGGGTCCAGCTCCGCAGAGCTATTATAGGATATAATTTATGTAATGTTTTCTGATTATTCTATATAATCTGTGGTTGCCATTTTATTATGTTTCTATTCTACTTTCTATCTTTGTTCTGCTCCTCCCTTGTTTCATCTTCTTCAATAACTATGTCTTGACAGCTATCCAAGTCGTCAACAAAGACAATTATGCGAACATCATCTTTGGAAGGCGGAGGTGACTTTGGAATGGACGTATCTTCAATGGTGTCAGGATAGAGGCCACACATTCTCCATAACCAATTTCCAGTGACAAATTTCCAAATTAAAGACAGATTTTCACGCATTTCTTTATTTAAAAAGTTGATGTCAGATATCACTTGATGTTGATAACCTAGATTTGTACTATGGTTTGGTAGGCGAACATATTTCATAATTTGAACACTAACAGGTGTAAAAACATAATGAATTTTTTGTAGATTCAAAATTGAATCCTCTGTTTCTCACAGCCAGCTGATAAACTCAAATAGAGAACAAATGAATCATAGTAATTACTTACAGCTGCAATTGAATACTAATGATTGTTGAAAAACTAAATTAATCATATATAAAATTCTGTTCTGATTTGAAAACATAACTTTTCTCTTATTGCAGCATGCGCTGTTTCAAAAAATAGAGTTTGTTTGTTTATTACAGCTGTCAAAGAATACATAATAGTGAAGATAAATAGAGATAAGATGCAGCTTCTATAGACAGTCTGCTGCCCACAAAGGAAAGCATTTAAAAACAAAAAACTGCCGAGGTTTTTTCCTAAGCTAAGCATGCAACACATGTTTTATTGGATGAAAGTAGGAATAAAACAAAGTTTGGAAGAAAGACTACTTTAAAACTAAAAAACTAGCTAAGATTAGCCATGCTAAAAAGACAAAGATCTCATCATATCAATTCCCTTCTTGATAAGAGTCTGCCAGGTCAACATCAATTATCCACATACTCCCCCTTGATGCTAAGAGGGCTCACAATCTGATCTCGAAGAAACATAAACTGATCTCTTGCAACTGCTTTGGTGAAGATGTCTACTAACTGATCCTGAGTGTTGATGTGTTTCAATTCAACTTCCTTTTTCTGTACTAAATCATGGATGAAGTGATACTTCAAATCAAAATGCTTTGTTCTACTGTGATGAACCAGATTCTTTGCTAACTTGATGGCTCTTATATTGTCACAATAAATCACTGTAGGTTGAATTTGCTTCTCTCCAATTTCTTCTAAAAAAATTCTAAGCCAAAGAGCTTGTGTACCTGCTAAAGTAACTGCAACATACTTTACTTCTATGGATGAAAGCGCAACCATGCTTTGTTTCTTGGAACTCCAAGTAGTCAAGCCAGAACCAAAAGAGAAACAATTTCCACATGTATACTTACTATCATCCATACTACCTCCCCAATCTAAATCACTAAAGCCAACAAGATTGAACCTTTTAGAAGAGTAGTAATGAATACCAAAATCTAGAGTGCCTTTCACATACTTCAAAATTCTTTTAGCTGCCTTCATATGTATTTCTAACGGATTTGTCGTATACCTTGAAGCAAGTGAGACTGAATATGCGATATTAGGGCTTGTGTGGGTTAGAAACATCAAACTCCCAATAATACTTTTGTAAGCAGTCTCATCAACTAATTCAGCACCATCATTCCTACTCAACACAACTCCATGAGCACTTGGAGTGGAGTATGGTTTACAATCAACCATGTTAAACTTCTTCAACATATCTTTTGCATATTTGGTTTGGCAAATGAAAATTTCATTTTTACATTGATAAACCTCCATTTCTAAAAAATATTTCATGAGACCAAGATCTTTCATTTCAAATTCTTTCATCATAGCAATTTTGAACTCATCTTTCATCTTAGAACTGCTACCCATAAACAACAAATCATCAACATACAAAATTATAATAAGAATATCATTACCTTCTTGTTTGTAGAAAAGGGTAGGTTCACTCTTACTTCTCTTGAAGGCATTCTCCTGAAAGTATCCATAAATTCTTGCATACCATGCCCTTGGTGCTTGCTTGAGGCCATACAAAGCCTTCTTCAATTTGTAGACATGATTCTCTTTTCCTTCCACTTGAAAACTTTGTGGCTGTTCTACATATACTTCCTCTTCTAAGTACCCATTCAAGAAGGCACTCTTCACATCCATATGATGTATGCTCCAATTCTTTTGAGCTGCTAATGAAATCAGCATTCTAATGGTCTCTTGTCTTGCAACTAGTGCAAAAGTCTCTTCATAATCAATCCCATACTTTTGTGTGAAGCCTTTAGCAACTAATCTTGCCTTATGCCTTTCAACACTTCCATCACTGTTATGCTTAGTCTTGTAGATCCATTTGGTGCCAACCTTCTTCTTGTCATGTCGAAGCTCTGTAAGCTCCCAAGTATCATTCCTATGAATGGAATCCATCTCTTCTTGCATTGCTTGCATCCAAACCTCATTAGTATATGCTTCTTCAAAACATGATGGTTCAAAATCAGCCTTGGTAAATAAAGCAAAATTAACTGTCTCACCTATTGGATTTTCTTCATGTGCTTGATTGGCACTCCTTTGATAAATATCACTCAAACTTTTTACCTTCCTTCTAGAACTTGGAGTTGAAGATGGACTTGAAGAATTAGATGAGGGGCTGCTTGGTGGATTTGTAGCAATTGGAAAAGCAACATTAGTGGGCTGCTCATGATCAACATCATCATTCAAAATAGATTTTGACTTCTCCATATGGCCTTTTTGATGACCATAAACTCCCCCTTCATCAAAAATCACATCTCTTGAAACAATAAGCTTATTAGTGAGAGGATTATATAACCTATAAGCTTTGATTTCCTCACTATACTCAACAAAAATACATGACTCACTTTTTGCATCTAACTTTTGACTATTCTGATCAGGGATATGAACATAAGCTAAACAACCAAAAACTCTGAAATGATTAACATTAGGCCTTTTCTCATACCATGCTTCATAAGGAGTCATCTTCTCAAGTGCACTGGTGGGACTTTGATTGAGAATGTACACTGTTGTAGCAACTGCATCTCCCCAATAAGAGTTACTCAATCCCTTGGTTTGTAACATGCTCCTTGCCATTTCTACCATAATGTGGTTTTTCCTTTCAGCTACCCCATTCTGTTGAGGTGTGTATGGAGTGGTGAGTTGCCTCCTGATGCCATTCATATCACAATAATCTTGAAAGGCTCTTGAACAAAATTCTCCACCACGATCAGTCCTTAAACATTTGATTTTGCACCCTTTCTCATCTTCCACAAGTGCTTTAAACCTCTTGAATGTATCAAGGGCTTCATCCTTAGCCTTCAAAAAATACACCCAACATTTTTGTGAGTAATCATCAATAAAAGTGATAAAATATGATGGCTTACCCAAACTCTTTGTTTGCATAGGTCCACAGGTATCTGAATGAACAAGTTGAAGGGTGTAATGGGCCCTCCATGCAGTGCCTTTTGGAAACTTTTCCCTTGCATGCTTTCCTTTAGCACATCCTTCACAAACCTCCTTATGCTCTTCAACCTTGGGCAAACCAGAAACTAACGCTTGTGAGGTCAAAAGCTTCAAACTGTGAAAGTTTAAATGGCCATACCTTAGATGCCATAGCCAACTTGTATCCTCAAATGCCATATTGGCAAGGCTACTGTTATGTTCACCAAATCTCAATGGGAACATCTTATTTTTCGTCATAGGAACAACTGTGACTACTATGTTTCCCTGACTCTTTTTAAAAATTGTACATTTCTTATTTTCAAAGACAACTCTATACTTCTTATCACATAATTGTCCAACACTTAACAAATTATGTTTTAACTCAGAAGTGTAATAAATATCTTTAACACTCTTCATACCTTCTTTTGTGTGGACCTCCATAGCACCTTTTGCAACAACCACCAGTGATTTATCATCACCGAGCTGAATCTTTGACTTAAAACTTTCATCTTTTGTTGAAAACAACTTCCCATTTCCTGACATATGGTTAGAGCATCCAGAATCTAGGTACCAAACATCTGTACTAGTATTTTCACTTTTAGAATAAAATAAGAATAAATTATCTGGAGGATTTTCATAACTTTCTTGAGCATAATTAACATTTTTACCTTCTTTTAATCTACATTCTCTTTCAAAATGTCCATACCTATTACAATGGTAACATTGAACATTCCTTTTATCAAATCTTCGTCTACCTCTGCCTCTTGAACCACCTCTTCCTCTTGAAAAACCTCTGCCTCTACCTCTTGAATTATTCTGATTTTGACCTTTACCTTGGCTTTGATTGCTTTTGCTACTACTGTTGCCATCATCATTCTTTGTGATTTGTACTTTGGAGGAAAAGGATTTCTCAACACTTTCTCCAAAATAATCTTTTAATCTTTTTTCATGTGAGATCAAAGATCCAACAAGGTGATTGAATTGAAGGGTTGTCAAATCCTTACTTTCTTCCATTATTATGGCGACGTGATTCCATCTTGGTGTCAGAGATCTCAACACCTTTTTTATCAGAACCTCTGTGTTCATAGTTTCTCCAAGTGTAGCCATCTTATTGACCATATCTTTTACTTTGACACAATAATCACTCACACTTTCTACTTCTTGCATCTTTAAATTCTCAAATTCTCTCTTCAATGTCTCTAACTTAACAACTTGGACTTGATCACTGCCTTGGTAAGCTTCTTTTAGAGTCTTCCAGGCATCCTCAGCTATCTTTGCACCTGCAATTCTTGGAAATAAACTCTTGTCTAGAGCTATTTGAATATGAAACAATGCTTGAAAATTCTTCTTAGCTTCCTTCCTTATTGTTCTTTCATTGATTGGGAGGGCATTCCAATCAGTTGGCTCCTGATAACCAGATTCAATAATCTCCCACAAATCTTTTCCTATTAAAAATGTCATCATTTTTATACACCAATAATCATACTCATTTCCATCAAATTCTGGAATGGGCAAGCTATTAGAATTCGACATGGTAATCTTTGGCGAAATTCGAACAACTAGATCTTAAACCCAAAACAAAATACCTGCTCTGATACCAATTTTAGATCCAAAATTGAATCCCCTGTTTCTCACAGCCAACTGATAAACTCAAATAGAGAACAAATGAAACACAATAATTACTTACAGCTGCAATTGAATACTAATGATCATTGAAAAACTAAATTAATCATATATAGAATTCTGTTCTGATTTGAAAACATAACTTTTCTCTTATTGCACCGTGCTCTGTTTCAAAAAATAGAGTTTGTTTGTTTATTGCAGCTATCAAAGAATACAGAATAGTGAAGATAAATAGAGATAAGATGCAGCTTCTAAAGACAGTCCGCTGCCCACAAAGGAAAGCATTTAAAAACAAAAAACTGCCAAGGTTTTTACCTAAGCTAAGCATGCAACGCATGTTTTATTGGAAGAAAGACTACTTTAAAACTAAAAAACTAGCTAAGATTAGCCATGCTAAAATGACAAAGATCTCATCGTATCAATTCCCTTCTTGATAAGAGTCCGCCAGGTCAGCATCAATTATCCACAATTTTGTCATCACAGTCCAAAATACTATCACTAGAGTTACAGGTATGGATCCATATTTTAAGTGTGCCAGTTCATTGTGCTTTGATCTGCTTAACAACATCCAGACAGCCAAAGCAATCCAGCATGAAAGAAATAATGCAAGGAGGCTGGGCAAAAGAAATTAGAAACATATTTTGTCTCCATGTTCCTTCCATGCGTATCTCCAGCGAGACCTAGTTCTCTGGGACCTGGTCATTTTTTCTTCCATCGTCTTTGTTATTTTAACAACCAAACCTGCCCATGCTTCCAACTCATTCTGGTAATGCCATGCGTTATAGTGAACCGTCAGAATATTTGGAATATTATCAAGGTTGTTGCTTGAATCTGATGTTTTATCCTTCAAACGAAACTTAGACATACAAGACAATTAGGCCGGAAATTAGTGGAATACTTCCTAGAATATCCATGAAGCTAAGCTATTTTGTTTTGTAAAGGAAAAGAAGTTCACCATTTCACCGCGATTCACGAGCGCTAATGATTTATACACTTACACTAACGGATCAGCAATATGATGGGCATGCGCAAACGCTTTAGAGGATTCATAATGGTTAGAGCTATACTATCCCACTTTCACCAGAGTTGATTTAATGTTTTCCTTAATAAACTACACTTACATTATCGGTTCGAGTAGATGTCAATAAATCTTTCACTCCATTCTTAACTTGGTTGTATTTTTCTCGACCTTCTTGAGTTAGCTCGAACTGTCTGGATCCAGGAAAGTCCTCAATTGGTAGAATATTTGGAAATGATAGCTGAGCTGCTTCTTGAAGCAAAATCATTTCCGTCTGTCATTGCGTAAATTGTAAATGAAACTGGATTTTTATTATCATTGAATCGACAAAACATATGTGAAATAACTTTGAAGAGAAGATTTAACAAGTACCTGCAACATTAAGCTGGACTTGCCCACTTCCCAGTCACCAGAGATGCCCACTTTCACGGGGGATTTGGCATATGGGTTTAGAAATAGTGCAGCCAAGCCTCCTCCAAAAGCCCTCCTTCCTGGCCCATTGGAAATCGCTTCAAGTTTTCAGGAGATACTTTTACGCTATTATGGCTTTGAAAGGTCATTATGAATCTATAATAGCCTAAGAGTATCACTTACATATTAGGGAAGCTTAAGACGTCATCTTTATGCTATGCTGCATCGATGCATTTGACATATAAGCGAATAGCATTGCTACTTACCGAGGCTATCGTGGATGGTTGGTTGATCTTGGCCTTCTTGAATTTTCTCTAGTCGCTGACGAACTGCCACGTTCCAAAGTTAGTCATAAATTTAATTGTAGCGCTGAAAATGGAGGCTTCTTGTACAGTTAAAGAAATAAAGATCAAACTTAGGAAGTTCTTTGTTGTCCCAATTTTAGGGTAAACGTCTCACTATTTTCACAACTCAAAAAATTTCCCAATGAGGAGAACAGATTCAACCAATATTAAACACATCATAGATATAATAGAAATGGGATTTGCACGGTGTGAGAATTGTAAAACGACTCCTAAATATAATGAACCCCCTTTTCCAAAGCCTCCTAATCAGATCATCGTATGAATAATTCTCGATGTTGGAATATTTTGAAGTCGATGAAGTATTCACGGATCGTCGATAAAGTATTCACGGATCGTTACAGTGATTTGTGTATGTTTATTTTATTTTGTAGGTTTTTTAATATTAAAATTAATTTGTAATAATATTTAGTTATTTTTTGTTTTCCGGTTGTAAGGTTTTTTTTTTTCTAATTTTAAAATAATTGTTTAGTCAAGTTCTGTAGTAGTATATGTAAAGATATTTTATTGTGATTTTAAATATAACATCTAATGAGTAGTCTTAACATGTTCATGTAATTCAATTTTTTTTTTTTTATGTGTTACGATATACAATATCTTCATCTCATTATAAAAAACAATAATAATTAGACTATGTATCAAAGTATGTAAATTTCATGTCAATCATGAGTTTATCTAATTAATTATTGGTCCTAGGATGGGTGACAAATGTAATTGCATTGAATTTTGAAAATCTTAGCTCAATGTATATTAGAAGAGGTGGATTTGCACATTTTCTAGGTCAGCTATCTTTTTGACTAAAAGATAGAATCATTTTACTTGAGACCATTGAAACTTGAACATATTATAATAGAAGAAGACGACCAAGAAGAAAGATGTTGATGGCTATTTCTAATATTGGTAAGAGAACTAGAATTGAGGTTCCTAATTATGTTGGTAGTTTCAATCCTTTGGAATTGATTGATTGGTTAAAATTTTTAGAAACCTAATTTGATTATGAGAAAATTTCTAATTTTAATAGAGTGAATTTAGCATAGGCAAAGATTAAATGTTACACCACTATAGATATGGTGAATAAAAATTTAATTAGAAATAAATAGGAAAGAAAATCTAATATTAAAAATGAGATAGGATAGCATATAAGTTGGAATCTAAGTTCATCCTTGCAAATTATCATTTGGGATTTCATCAAAAAGTTACAAAATATAAGACATGAAAATTTAGTGTCAAGAAGTGAAAGGAAGAGAATTACAAGTGAAAAGTAAAAGATGGTCATCTTAAGGCTATTAAAGAAAATATAGCAAAGTATAAATGGTTTAAAGGGACTTGTTCAAGAAGAGTTAAGTTTGGTAAATATTCAAAAAAAAAAGATGATGGATATTAATTTATCTTGAATGTTAAAGATAAGTTCAATAGAAGATTTTAGAACAAGAAAAATAAGCAAGAAAGAGGTTTTAAATATTTGAAGTAATACATGAAGATTTAGAGGAACTTATAAAGATGATGTGGAAGTAAAAGAATGCTTTAAAGGATAGTATAGAGGTAGAATTAATCATTATTAACATAATAGGGGAGGATACAAAATATGTGGTAAAAGGATGTTTATTAGAACTTGTTAAAAATACGGAGTTGATTGATATAGAGAATTCTAATGTCATAATCACGAGGAGGATATGACATGAGATCTAAAAGAGCCACAAGAGAAACACATGTTTAGGAAGGATTATTCCTATGGTGAGCAAGTATGTTAGAAAAATGAAGTAATTATTGATCACAACAAATTTTAGGAAACTAGTAATAGATTGAAATTAATAAGTGTAAAGAAAAAAAATATTTAGAACTATTGTGAATCTAGAGCTAAATTTTCTAGGTAATATTGATAGTTGATAAGTTGGTTGCAAGTGAAATAGTAGAAAGACATGAATTCCAAAACTCCAAAACATCCAATTCCTTATAGAGCATCTTGGTTATTATTATTATTATTTTTTTTAATAGTGAATAATGTCTTGTTAGATTTAAAATTAAGGTTTATGAAGATCAGTTATTGATAAAGAGATGATATTTCTACATATTATGTAATAAATTTTTAAATTCTTATGGAGAAAAACTACATCTACCCTTTGTTGTATCAACATTTAAGATTAGACTCAATGATCTATCATGAGTAGGAGAATGAATTATTGTATCATATCATCCATAAAAGGATGTTTTGATTTATTTATAGGGTAAACCATCATAGTTTGATAAAAAATATAAATGATAGAAGAGAGAATACTCATAGGTTTGTGAAGAAAGAGTGAAGTGTTAATTTTAGCCTTGAATGAAGAAGTTGAATTGATGAATAATATTGTGAGAGTACTATTGGTAAATTGTATATGAATTTTAAGAATATTAAAAAAGATAAGTTTTTCTTTATTGTTTTGAAAATATGAAAAATAGGTTTTGAATGGACCTGAAACCATTTACAATAGGTTTTAAATGGACCCAAAACTATCAGGTTTTAAGGGGACCCAAAACCCACACAAAAGAGGACAAGCTATCCAAAAGATAGAAACTTAAACATCTAGCAGCTAAATAGGGACACAACAAGCCAACAACCAGCCAAAAGCTAGCAGGTTGCCCAGAAAATAATCAAGAAACTACTTGAATCTTGACCTCATTGGTTTTGATGGGACCAACAATCCACTACAATCCATTGGTTTTGATGGGACCATCAACCCACTAAAACAAGGTTTTGGCAGGGACCTTAAACCCAAACCTATGGATTTTGAAGGGATCCACAACCCTATACATCTAGGTTTTGGTAGGGATCTTGAACCTGAGAATATTACTTTCAAAACATGGATCAAGAACAAAGATCCATCAACAGAAGTATTAGAGCCCAGGAAAACACCCTTTCCACTTTTATAAGAAAGGTAACCACAAATGCACAAAGCGCGAACAGTGTTCTTCCAGAACTAGTTGTTCTCTCCACCTTTATAGGAGAGAAACCCAAGCTCCTCCATACCATCATGGCTATGACAACCATAAACCTTGAGAGTGAACACCTCAGAGATCAACTTGCTTTTCAAGATCTCCACTTCTATAGAAGATAAATAAAAGAAGGCAACAAGAAGGTCATTATCAACTCATGTGCAGCCACAAAACATGGCTTCATCAACCCCCCAATAGCACTTCCAGGCATAACCAGTAGCATCCCATTCCACCTCTTTAGAAGAAAGGTCACTTCCAACCACATCCATCTCCCCATCAATAGAAGATAGGACCACCTGCATAGGAAAGACCATAGTAACCCATAGATGCACTAAGAGAAACATAAAAAGTGAAGCTATGGAGCCAAGAAGGTGAAGGACAACAAAACCCTCACCACAACTATGCCCAAAGGTCAGAAGAAGTAAACAGAGGAAATCAGACCCGAACATAAAGAAGATCACAAACCAAAGAGATTCCAAAGGATTCCAAAGCAAAAGAACCTCTCCCAAAAAATCAACATACACTTCAGGGAACAAGGAGAGAAGAGAAACAGTGAGGCCATCATTTTTCTACCATGGGGACAAAGAAGCTAAGACATTCACAAAAACCCTCAAATAATTTTTTCTTTATTGTTATTCCAATGTGTATGCAAATAAAAAAATTACAATAATCATGTATTAACTAATGATTAATTAGTATTTAATTGATTATTAGGATAATTTATTTTCATGCATTTAAGCTAAATATTTTTTTCTTGTTAACTAAAGTGAGTTATTATTAGATCATTTTGTCTTATGACATAAGATGATGATACTTGTCATGAACTAATTCCTTTACTATTTATGATTTCTCTTATAAAACACTCTCCATCATTGTATTATGAAATTAAAAATATATACACAATTGATACTAGTCTAACTAAAATACAAAGGCATGTAAAATAGTACTAATTCTAGATACAACTAACTAGTTAGGTGGATTGATTTAAGATTAATTGTTTTAGGGAAGTTGCTAGTGTATTCTAAATATTTATAAGAAATAAATTATTTGGAAAAACATAATTTGTTGAACCAATATAACCATTTTATCAGATAAGGTACTTGTTTTGGCAAGTAAAAATGATTATTGTCCTATGTTATATATGGATTGGAGAATTTTTCAAGTATTTAAGGAAAGTAGATAGAATGTGAGGTCATAACAATTAGTCTATATTGAGAAACATGGGATGAAGTTAGTATAGGTTTTATACTAGATTTTCTTTAGAATTTTGAGAGGATTTAATTAAATTTTCAATTATCGATAAATTTTAAAGATGATAAATTTTATTATTTGTAGGAAAACTAACAATATTATGTACATAGTTCACTTTAGTTTGAACAATTATGAGGTTACATTAATTGTCCATTAATATTATTTCAAATGCACATGTGGAAATTTTAATCATTTTTTGTGTGCATTATTTCAAAAAACGAATAATAATCTAAATTGTGTCTCAACAAGCCATCCAAGAATAATAAATAGTAGCTATAAATAGAAGTATGATAAATTTATTAAAATGTTGATTAATTTGACACTAAAGCAATTTTATTTTTCTTATAATAAATTTATGAATAATATTACATGAAAGATATCACTTCAGAATGTGTATAGATAGAGCCCAAATTATTATTTGATAATTCAAAAATTTTAACAAAAACAATAAATGGAGTGTTATTCATAAAGGTTAAAGAAAAAAATGCTAGAATAAATTATTGCACTAAGAGGTAAAAATGTAGTTGGAGAATATAGAATATTTAGGTAAAAATGTAGTTGGGGAATATAGAATATTTAGCAAGTATAAAGAATGTGTAGATTAGAATAAGATGGAAAAAAATTAGACCTATTTTTCTTTTAGAAAATAAAAACTTTCATAAATAACACATAAGTTAAATAAATTAAATTAAATAACCACATAATAGCGTTATAAGGAAATAAATCAATTATTATATACAAGAACGCCACTAATGAACAGAATTATTAAATATAAGAAACTTATTAAAAATTAATAAAACATGTCAATTACGAAAATACTAAATCTTATCTACGAAAAGAAATCAATGCATGGATCGAGAGGAAAAGAGTGTGAAAAGAGCATACAATTAGTGACGCACTATTGTTGTTCTGGTGTCATGTCTCTCGTGGAGATATCAGTATTTGCGTCTCTCTTGATAAGTTCCCATGCCATTGTTTTATTTTCGAGTTTAATCGCGCTAACAAACAAGTTCGGCGAGCTTCCAGCCGTAAGTCTTCTTTGTTCCCTTAAATAATGTATAACTTCTGATGAGAATTGTGCACTTTTCTCCGCTGTACCAATACCAGTAACCCACGCCCACAGCAGAAGCGATTTCTCTTCTTCAGACCGGCAATATTGTAGCAATTTCTCAGCAATGTTTATTGCCTATTGTTGGTTTGGAAATTGCACAGCAAAATGCAGAGCGGTTTTGCCATCAGAGCTGCGTTCAACGAGTGGCCTCGATCCCAGCCTCAAGAGGCACTCAACGGTTTCTTCGTGACCAGCCCTTGCCGCTTTGTGAAGTGCCGTTTGCCCGAACAAATCGGCTTGACCGATATATTTATTCAGAATTACACCTTCCATGTCGCGCACTAGAATTTCAATAATTTATGTTTTTCCCTTGGCAGCTGCTTTGTGCAACGGTGTCTTACCCTTGTCGTCCTTCGATGTAACCAGACTCTTCATCCCTTCAATTAATAATTTTACTTTTTGTTCATATTCATTGCTGTTTACAACAAAATGCAGTAGATTTTCTCCTTTTCGGTCCTTTTCTTTAGCTTTCAACCCACATTCTTCCTTCATTAGTAACTTGCAGAGGTCAACGTTGCCACGCAGAGCTGCAAAATGCAGAGCAGTTCTCTCATATTTGTCAGCAGCTTCTATCAACTCTTTTCCACATAATTTTTTTTCTAGAACCAAATTTACAATGTACTCTGCATGTGCATTGCCAGGTTGATCGGCTACGTAATGCAATACCATTCTACGGTGAATGGAAGTTTCCCCCAGGATTTTGGTCAACCGATCTAATTCTGCTTGACGTGTGACTGGTGTCTCAAAACTCTCTACGATATTCTTTAGAACGAAAAACGACTTCTGTAAATTTATCCTCAAAGGAGAACAATAGGGCGGCTGTTCTTCCCTCCTCGTTCAGTACTACTCCAGAGTACATTCCTTCAGCGAATTGACCACCTGCACAACGGAAATTTTGACAATTAGTCTTCATCATTTCTGTAAACCAAAATCGAATCGAAATGTTACCGTGTGTATAGAATAAACAACTTACTTGAGCCCCTTTCCGTCGGTGTTTTAACTAGCAGCATATGCTCTATTCCGCGCTTGAACTCTGTCTCGGCATTATATCGATAGCCCGAGCCATCCACCCACCCATCCAAAAGGCGTGCAGTATCATAACGGAGGATTCCCTCTTTTCTAATCTGTTCCATATTATCTGTCACTTCCTTCACAGAAGCCAAGCGCCACTCGCCTGATGATAATAACGTCGCATTTCTTGCCCACCTTTTGAATTCCCTGGCAACAGTTCTGGAAATATATTGGAAAAAAAATCTCAAAGAAACGCACCGCTCAATGAGGTTAGTATGGTTTTCAATTGTATTCGAGAGATTTTATAGAAATTTCAGGATGGCCTTTACGAAGTCAAACCAAACAGCTCGATTATAATATACATTATTTTAATATTTAGTTGACTTTGATTCGGCTTGGAATCTTTTGCCAGTCGTAGAGCTGGCAATGCAGCGGGAACATGCATTGCGAGCAATGCGGAAAGCCCATTCATCGGTAATACATGATAACTTTAATTAGTGGAGAAAAATAAAATGTTTAATTAGAATCTTGTCTTAAAAAATAGCAGTCTTTATTTTTTAATTCTAAAATTTAAATGGGTGCAAAAGAGCTAGAAATTGTCCCACGAGTTTGGGTTTTTTAATCTAGAATCATACGAAAGTTTAAAAATTCCCACCAATTCATTTTTTTTATTATTTTATATTTATTTACATTATTGAATTGAATATACAAAATAATAAAATTTATGAGACCATCAACTTCTATAAATTTATGAGCTTAAACTATAATATAAAATTCATAAGACCACCCACTTTAAAATAATCAGAAAAATTTTTAACATGAAATTATTTAGGAAGCCCCTCTCCATAGAACCCATCCATCCATATTTACACCTAAAAGACTCTCATAACTTATAATAAGAAACTAAAGAGATCCACACCTATTTTGCAAGTTGTAAAGAATGTCATACAAGTCCAATCCTAATTACTATTACTAACTTTCCTTTTAATTTCATTGTTCAAATGAAGTAAAGTGACTATCTTATATGTGCAAGGATAATTCCATAAACCATAATACATAAAGAGCTCCACTACACATGCAAAAATTGTTTGCACTTTATATATAATTTTCTAATTGACATTACTAATTGTATTTGGTGATTGCAGATCTGAAATGAATTAATTGTACAGATATAGAGGCAACTCCATATGTCATAATAAATTAGGAAAGAGATTCGCCATTCAAATAACAATACAATAGTCACAAAAAGGTTGCATGGATATAATGACATCATATCTGACTAATTTTTCATACACAACCAACAACAACAAAAAAATTAGTGAGAAAAAAGTTGCAACTTCAAATTAATGTATTTGTGTTATTTTTTATTTAATTTTGTGTTTACTTTTTTGGAATATTTTAATGTAATAACATATTGTTAAGGCTTGTATTCTTGTGTTTATGTATTAAATTTTCAATATTCATAATTTATTTATTGTAATTGCACCTTCATTATATATCCTTATTTTCTTATGTTTACAACAATTTCTAGACATATGCTATATATTTTCCATTTTTGCACCCTCATTTACAATTAATTCTATGCATTTTCTCCCTACATCGAGACTACTGTTTTATCCCAATTGTTCATTTTTAGAGGAAAAAGGTTGATCTATTTCAATCATGCAATGCTTGAGGTTCCAGTTTTCATATTCATTCTTGCATGCTACAATATTGAATCAATTATTCTAATTTGAATTCCAATTTTTCTCACAACTAAATAATTTGAATTTTGAGTTATTCTTGCACTCTATAGGATTGAACTAGATCAATCCAATTTGAATCTTTTGTTTTCCATTAGTAATAGTTGATATGAGTTGATTTGGTACATATTTTTAGTTGGTATTATGTCATTCTATTTTAAGACATTCAATGCACACTTAATTTCATACAAGATAACAATGATAAAATCATTAGGTCGGACTTTGACTCCCTAAAGGATAATAAATTTGTATAATCATGTATATGTCATCTATAGGGTTGAGTATACCTTTTTATACTTCATCATTGTTAATCAAAACAAGCAAGGGAATTATCTTCAGAGAGCTCGTTGATCTATCAAGTCAATATGTCCCCAATAGTGTCTCTAGTAACCACCTTGACAAACACAAATATCGAGAAGGTGAAGGTGAATATGGATTTTAATTTTCTACTAAGTTAGATCTTGTTTGCATGTTGTAGATTATTTTGTAGATTAGATAGGGTGCACATTTCATGGGATTAACTGTTAAACCATAGGAAGCTCTAATATTGCACAAAATTTGGCACATCCTTCAAACTAAGAATATTAGTTTCAAGGCAATGAAAAATAAGTTATACACACCATCTACATCATTTTTCCATCATTAATAAAAAATCTAACTATCCCTAATACTCTTATTTACTGAATTTTTTGTTTTTAATGTGGTGACCACATGATGACTAGAAAAATATTTTAAATATCCAAACAAATGAATAGACATGAATAAGATTTTTTTTGGTTAGAATAAGATTTATGTTACACCTTAGATGCTCTTGCATAAGTTTTTTGTTTGGTAGGGAAAAGGATGAAGAGCTTCTTCCCTAATTGGATTAATTGGATTAAAGATGACCTCAAGGGCCACTTGGCTGCAAACCTATTAGGGAGATCCAAAATGATGGATCATACCTTTAATCCAATTGTTTAGAGGGAGTTGAGGCGTTTGATTGATGTGAATTTTAATGTTAGTGTGATTAAGTAGTCTATTCACTATGTAGACACTCAAATTTTTCCTCCACCAGTAGTAATGATATTCATCTAAATGATTAAATAGATATTATTATTTACTTAATCAATTCGATTACCAGCCCTTTTCTTCTATTCATGCGACAATCAAATCATTGAATCATCTCATGCTTGTTCAATATCCGTTGCATTAACATTCATGTCCATTTGCACTATTGTTCATACTCGTTTGCATAATAAATCATAATCATTCATAATCCATTTGTATAATAATTCATAAACATCATTTCCATATTAAATTAATTATCATTATCATCCATAATTGTTTCATATTCATCCCCATTAATAAATCAATTATCATTGTCATTTATTATTATTTCATAATAAACTAATTATCATAACTTGCATATTAATCATATCATTTGCATAAATCGTTCATGAAATATTGCATTTTAGTAAAAGCATCTTTAAATAATTTTATTCATATTTAATCATTTAGATTCATTTTAATCTAATATCCCTTTTATCACTTTCACTCTCATGCATAACATTTAACCCAACAATGTGGGATAATGGAATTTGCTTCTCTCACATCTTTTATCCCACATTTCATTTTCAACCCCTCTCCATCCTCAAAGAACTCCTATTTAAAGTGTGATTTCCCTCTCATTTTCTCTCTCACAAATTTTGCTCACAAATTTACATACTCATATGATCTTTGCATCTAGCTTGCATTTCTCATTCACCATAGCCTCTTTATTGCATTTTGTGCTCATAAAAATATGAGAGCAAGTGCATAAACAAAGATCTTGGTGATAGGGAGACAATGGAGATTGATTTCTTTTAAAAGCATTTTTTTGTTTTCTGTAGTTTAGATTTGCATTTCTAGTTTTGCTTTTAATTAGAATAGCTCTATTGATGTGGGCTGAAATGGTGGTTCTTACTCCATAGAATCATCCATTTTTATGGCTCTACAATTGGTGAACCTGATGTGAATTAAAAGCTTTGTTTGAATAAAATCTCATCCATATTCATGCTTTGAATGTTTTAAAAGATTATACTATTTTAAAAGCTTTCATTTTGGCACAGAAAGGGAGGATGCTAATGGAGCAAGCTTTACACCATATTTTGCTTGCATCTCATATTTTTGTATTAGCTGTGTTTTGAAAAAAAATTTTGCATCTTTTCTATGCTCATTTGCATTTACATCTTATTGCTCATTTGCATTACATTGCAGTGCAGTAATCATTACAGTTCATGGGGCAGTGGCTATTCTGAGATATTTTGTTAGGCTGCAATCTTTTGTGTCTAGAGGATGTTTATTGTCAACATACAATTCTATTTTCTTCTTATCTGACTTTGATTCTCCTTTTCTTTTAATTTAATAGTCATTTTTAGTTTCTTTTAGTTTTCTTTTTTAGTTTGGTATTAATATAGTTTAAGTTTTTAATTTGATTTTGTTAGTTTTAGTTTGAGTTTAGTTTTATTTTAATTTAGCTTAGTTCAATTTAGTTTTAGTTTAATTTAAGTTAGTTTTTAGTTTAGTTTTTTTTATTCAAGGGAGTAAGCGGCTTTTTAGTAGAGACTATGAATGGAATACAACCATTCGACAATACCACCCCAATGGGGTTGAACCTTAATTGTAACAACAACAATGCACCACACGTAAACTGTCACACCATGCCAATATTGGGAGTTTTAGTTTAGTTGTTAATCTCTTTATTTAGTTAGATTTTTATTTTTCTTTTTAATGTAGTTTAGATTTTAGTTACTAATTTAATTTAGATTACTTTTTTTTTTGCTTTATTTTTTTCTTTCTTAATGTAGCTTTTAAATTTAATTTTAGATTTAAATTATATTTTAAATTTAATTGTAGATTTAAATTAGATTTTAAATTTCATTTTTATTTTTTATTTTTTAGCTTTCTTTAATTTAGCTTAGATTTTTAAATCATGAAAAATCATTTAGATCTTACTTAGATTCTTAGTTTATTTTTTTTATTTTTTAGATTTTGGCTTTCTAATTAGATTCTTAGTTTAGAGTTAATTTATACTTTAGATTAGAGATTTATATTTAATTTAGTTTTTAATTCTTACATTATTTTATTTTTAACCTTAGACTAGTTTTAATCTAGAGTAATTTTTAATATTGGCTTTTAGTTTTAGATTAATTTTAATTTAGAATAGCTTTTAATACTGATTAATTAGAATAACCTTTTTAAAAAGTTTTAATTTGCGCTAACTTTTAAATTAGATTAGTTTTTAATTAGTGTCTAACTTAGATAAGTTTTAAATTTGGATTAACTTTGAATCTATATTAGTTTTCAATCTCTAACTTTAGATTTTTAATTTATATTAACTTTTAATTTTAAATTAGCTTTTTATCTTAGATTAGCTTTGTTTTTATTTTATTTTTCCTAGATTAATTTTTCTTTAAATTTATGTTAGTTTTTATTTTGGTCAAGTTTTGGTTTTGTGACTAATTTTGTTAATTTGGTTTCTTTTGCTAGGTTCATTTGGAAAAGAATTGAAAATCAAAACATACGCTTGTCAAAGAAAGGAGACATGAAACTACTAATGAGATTTTGATGCAGAACGTTCATCGAAGACATGATTTTGAAACGAATTGTCTTTTAGATTATAAAACACTTCAATTGGTGCATTAAAAAATGAACAATTGTCTTCTTCCACATAGGCTTAACTAGGGGGTCAATGAACATGTGCTTGATTATGTTTGACTGTGCTTGAAGGTGGTAGGTGATTATGTTCTCCCCTTGTGAAAACTAGGTGATCAGAAAACTAGACCCACCTTATTTTTTTTGTCACCTTCATGACTTAATAATTGAGATATCCTCTCCCCTTGCACTTTCAAGCGATCTTGGGTGTAAGAGAAATGGTTATTATTTCTAGAAATGGGCCTACCTTAAGGGAAAAAGTACTCACCTTAAGGAATGACTTGACCGGTAACAGGCTAAAACCAAGCCACTTCTAGCTGGGATATAAAATGGGTTCTTGAGGAAAGTTCAAGTACCATGAGTGTGGATGTGTCACACGGATGGAGTAGTACTCCCATAAAACCTGTTGAGTGTAACCTCTTCAAGCTGGAGTGCCACCTAATTGGTGATTAATCTCTCGCCCCATGTGTGGCCACTCGAACAGATGCCCTAACTAAACATCTATTGTTTTAGAAGCCAACCATTTTCAGTTGTTGCTTGGTATAGTGCAAGGTACAGTATCATGCCCAAAGATACTCACTACTAACTCCTTTGAGTAGAGATAGCAATTCTTGGGAAGTGATAACCCAAGAATCTGAAGTTGGTGTGCTCGAATGACATTAATTAGCCATGGAGGGGAGTCAATGCCACCAAACTTCTAAGCTATCCATTCTTGAGAAGGAAAGGTGTTTAGCACCAATCTGGGGTATATCAGTGGGCTATATCAAGTATACAAACCCTTGGCCTATTAAAATTGTGCTTGTCTCATGTGCATTTGTATACACCAAAACATCAGGCTTGTCAAGTGTTTTCTGGATTTTCAAAAAATATACACCACATTCACAAATCTGAACACAAACAATCAACCTCAAACAAACATCACACCTAGTAACTTGCAACACCTCAAAACATTTCCAAAACCATCAACCAAATATGTCTAACCACTATTCTCCATATTCATCCACGGCCTATGAACGAAACCAAAGGATTGAATATCTTGACCATCGTTTGAAAGAGCTTGAAAAACAACTTGAATCCCAACATTTGAATGAAGTGATGCAATCATCTCATAAACCTTTATCCTTACCCCAAACTACATCATCCAAGTTTAATATCCATGATTTTCTGGAAAGGATAAATGAGAAACCCAAATCTAAATCCTCAAACACAAATGATGTTGTGCAATCCTACCATGTCATGCATCTATCTTCATCCCCCATAAGTCAAAATAAACCTCATGAGTCTTCCACCCAAGTTAACGATTTCATCCAGCCATCCTCTCTCATCATACCATCTCCATCCAATGAGTCATGTCAATCTATGAGTCCAAAGCATGCTAGCATAGACTTCCCTACATATCAAGATCAAAGTATTCGTACCATTCCATCCAATGATACCAAAAATCTCCAACCCCTTCCAATATTTGACCAAGATCCCATCTCTCAAGAACCTCATGATGATCCCCTTATCTCTTTTTGTTTCATTCAAGATGATTCCCTTCCATCTCAAGAGAAAATTATCCTTCAAAGTCCTCCTTCCATCTCATCTAATGAATCCATACCATCTCATGATTCCATTATATCCAATGAACAAGATATGCTTTCCACAAAATTTCAAGATTCCCTTCCTCATCAAGATCAAGATAAACCTCCATTCAAGGATACCCTTTCATTCCATGATGATGTTCATCCTTCTCATGATCAAGAAATTCCTTTCATACCACTTCGTAATGATTCCATACCTAATAAAGAGCAAGCTAGTCAAGATAAAAGTACCCCTTCATCCCCATGTCAAGATCCTATCACCCATCCTAATTCCCCTCATGATCACAATCCTTTACAAGAGTCTATCACCCCTATTCAAGCTATCCATGAACCCCTTACCTATCAAATGGGTTCCCTCACTTTTATCCAAGGTGGTTTACTAGAAGATCTTGTTATTCCTTCCATATCACAACCACCTCACGATGAACTTGCATCTCATTTCATAAACAATATATATCCCATTGGCAAAAGAATGTGTCAAAGTATGAACTACAAAGGCAAAGGATTAGGTCTTCATGAACAAGGTATCCTAGGACCCATTTATATCCAAGAAAATCCATATTATCATGGCCTTCGTTGTACACCTCACGCTCAAGACATTGGTATCCATCGTAAGCCTAGATTCCATCAAAATAAACCTACTTATCCTAGTCCATCAAACCTTTCATCTATCCTAGGTCCTTATCCTAGCCAATCAAACCTTCCATCTATCCTTGGTCCTTATCATCCATACCCTAGTTCATCAACCCTTCCATCCATATTGGGGCCCTACATCCCTCCATCTCCTATTCATCAAGAACAACAAAGGCACACATCCTTGATGCCCTCTCAAAATTCTACCTACATTAACCCATCCATAAGACCTCCAAGTCATTCATCTCCATCCACCCATCCCATTGCTCTTGGAAGCAATTTGGGTGCCAAATGTCAAAATATTCAATATCAAAATCCATATGTATCAAAGGATCAACATGTCTCCTTGAAGAGCCATGCAAAAATAAAAGAAAATTCGATCCCAAGTCAAAATAAAAATCCAAAATGCCACAAAGGCCCATCAAGTCAAAAGAAAAATCCAAAAGGCCACAAAGGCCCATCAAGTCAAAAGCAAAAAAATCAAAGGCCACAAAGGCCCATAAATCAAGAAGAAAAATTTCAAAGGCCACAAAGGCCCATAAATCAAGAAGAAATATTTCAAAGGCCACAAAGGCCCATAAAGCAAAAAGAAGAATCTCAAAGGCCACAAAGGCACATGAATTAAAAATCAAAGTCAAAAGCTATGTGGATTCCTAAAAGTCTCGTAGAAGCAATAAAATCTAAATTGGCATCCAAATTTGCTATTCCAAAAGCTTCCTCCTATCGTCCATCTAAAAAATTATCACCTTCCAAATTCATTTCTCCTCCATCACTCCACCACCCTTCAAGGTGTGTGCTAATGTTGATCTTTCCATCCTTTCCATCTATCCATCAACAAGCCTTCCAACCTCCTATCGATTATCCACCATTCATCCCCCATTATCCTCCTTTAATCCAAACCCTTGCATAAGTCCTTATCTTCTTCCATCACACCATTAATATACCAATGTTTATGAGCCTAATCCTTCTTTCCATGGTTTATTAGAGCACATATTAAAGGGATATTAGCTATGAAACTTGATGCTTGAGTCCTTCCTCCATCTCCCTATCATGCACATATTACCTTTCATTTTCATTTATCCCTATTCATATCCTATCTTCCATATTCCTCTTGTACTCTACACTTGGGGGCAAGTTTCATCCATCGTTTCATTCATATCCATTATCCTCTTTACGTTCATCCTTTACCTTTCCACCTTTGATCTTGACAAGGTTAAGGATCTTCTTAAACATCGTATATCTTATCCTATACACTTTATCCATATCTTCCGTACCATATCCTTCACCATATCCATATTCTACCATCCTATCTTAATACATCCTTTCTTCCCTTCCTTGGTCTTGATGAGGAATAGGAGCAAAATACTTAGGCATTGTGTCTATATCTTATTGATCTTGATCATCCTATTCATTATCCTTATCTTTGCATTCTTCCATCCCATATCTCCTAGCTTATCAAAATCCATGTCCCATTTCCTTCCTTTTTTCTTGATGAGATTAGGGGAAAAATTTCAAACGCATGCTTTGGATTCCCTTTCATATCCTTATGTGTTACCATTCCATCATAGTTCACATCCTTATCATTTATTCATGATTGAATTATCTCCAATGTTGGTCATCATGTCCCTTTGCAACCTTGAATCTTATCATGTGAATCGTATTTGAGCCTAGCTGTAGAACATTATCCAATCCTCATATTTCTTTTGTCAGTCAAGCATAAACAATCATCAATCTTATCGTACTTAGATGAATCAGTGATCCTAAGTACTTATCATCATCATGCCTTATGGAATCGATCATTCTTGGCATCCAATCAATGAACCATTATCATCTTTTGACAAATGATATGTTGCTTGTGTGACATGTTTTGCAATGAATCTTTCATTTTGATCTATCATTTATCCATGGTTGCATTACCTCTACTGTGGAAGATCTTATTCATTCAATCAGTCATATCACATTTCATTTCACTCCATCTTTAAAACTTTAAAAAAATCCAAAAAAAAACATAACATATCCTAAAATAATCCAAAAAAAATCATAAAAATAATCCAAAAAAAATCATAAAATGTCCTGAAATAATCCAAAAATCATAACATGTTCTAAAAAAATCAAAAAATGACCTAAAATAATCCAAAAAAAAATCAAAAAATGTCCTAAAATAAACTAAAAAAATCATAAAATGTCCTGAAATAATCCAAAAACAAAAAATCATAAAAATGTCCTGAAAAAAATCCAAAAATATCATAAAATTTCTGGAAGAAATCCAAAATAAATCAAATATTCCAAAAATCCCCAAAAAATAAAAATTCCAAAAAATAGTGACACTTTCAGATAACCACACAGCGTTGAACTTCAACAAAATCAAAACATGCAAGTGTTGACAATCAAGCAAACATTATAACATTGAATATTTAACTATAACAAGAATCCAACCCATCTTACAAATCCAACCAACCGCATAAAACCATACCAAGAATTGGTTCTATATCAAAGTATGATCCATGCTTGTTTGTTTATCTTTGATTGTTTTATGATTTTATCTTTGGTGACATGCCTTTTAGCTTCTCCAGGATGTCTTTGACTAGAGCGGCAAGGATGGGGCATGTTCATTTGTTTGCTATTTGTGGATTGTTTCTTATTCACAAGATGACTCATTTTAGGACATGGTTTTCTAAAACCATCGAGGACCTATGAGTCTAAAGTGGATAAGAGCATTCCTTGTCTGATAGTGTCTTCCATGCAATAAGTATTCAGGTCATCTAAGGTTCTTATACCTATATGCTTATACTTCATTACTAAATAAAAATGCAAACAATATTTAGGTCATCTAGATGTTCATGTTATCTAGACGCTTATACTAATTTGCGACATAATAAGCTCAATGATGATAAAAGCACTTAAAAGGCACAAGAGGCTTCATCACCTTCATTTTCTTCCATCTTGCATTTTTTCCATCTACCATTTCTTGCATTTCATTTTCTTCATCTTTCTTGTCGCTGAGAAATCAATTGATTACTTTATACAATTTCTATATGTCTCTTGAATCAAATCTCAAAACAATCAACCTACTTCTCAAAATTTCATGTCCCCTTAACCCATCAGTCAATACATCATAGCAACACCTTGTCTTGCGTAAGCATCATTCTCAATCAGCTTAATCAGCTCAATCAGCTTCATCAGCTCATTAACCTGGCTATACTAATCATTTCCATCAATTGTTCAATTATGCCCATCAACTGTGCATTTTCATCAAAATGTACATCACTACTTTATTAATTGTGCAATATTAGGTATCTAATCACTTTCTAGACATCTATCGAGAGATTAATCTTCTTACAATCTGTTCGATCAATCTTTCGAGGGGGCATATCATTCTTATCATAATCCTTACCAAGATATCTTTGGGGCATGTATCAGTTGATCAATCTTTTTCTTTGAAACAATGCAACAAGTTGCATTGTCTCAAAGAGGGGCAAAATGTAGACACTCAAATTTGTCCTCACAATCGTAACGATGTTCATCTATTGATTAAATAGATATTATTATTTACTTAATCAATTCATTCAATACTTTCTTCTATTCATGCATTTCATCAAATCATTGAATCATCTCATGCTTGTTCAATATCTATTGCATTAACATTCATGTCCATTTGCATTATCATTCATACCCGTTTGCATAATAAATTATAATCATTCATAATCCATTTGCATAATAAGTCATAAACATCATTTCCATATTAAATCAATTATCATTATCATCCATAATTGTTTCATATTCATACCCATTAATAAATCAATTATCATAGTCATTGATTATTATTTCATAATAAACTAATTATCATAACTTGCATATTAATCATATCATTTGCATAAATCATTCATGAAATATTGCATTTTAGTAAAGCATCTTTAAAACATTTTATTCATATTTAATCATTTAGGTTCATTTTAATCTAATATCCCTTTATCACTTTCACTCTCATGCATAACATTTAACCCATCAATGTGGGATAATGGCATTTACTTCTCACATCTTTTATCCCACATTTCATCTTCAACCCCTCTCCATCCTCAAAGAACTCCTATTTAAAGTGGGATTTCCCTCTCATTTTCTCTCTCCCAAATTTTGCTCACAAATTTACATATTCATATCATCTTTGCATCTTGATTGCATTTCTCATTCACCATATCCTCTTTATTTCATTTTGTGCTCATAAATATCTGAGAGCAAGTGCATAAACAAAGATCTTGGTGATAGGGAGACAATGGAGATTGATTTCTTTTAAAATCATTATTTGTTTTCTGTAGTTTAGATTTGCATTTCTAGTTTTTCTTTTAATTAGAATAGCTCTTTTGATGTGGGCTGAAATGGTGGTTGTTACTCCATAAGAATCATGCATTTTTAAGGCTCTACACACTATACTTAAGTGTACTTAGGTTGATGAGGTTAGACAACATCTTGTCTAACCAAATGTGCAACATTTAAACTTTTAGAGATTAACAATTTATTTGGTTAACCTCATGCACATACCTTTTTGAAGTTAGAAGTCTTTCCATCTCACCTCAAAGTTCACTCAACACTTGGCACGCAAGGTTAATGACTTGGTCATAGAGGTTGTTGGTTTGCACACTCTATGTGTTCCTAAGGTTTTCACCTATAGGATGTGTTTGCCTACTCTTTTGTGCCACTTCATGGGGCACTTGTCATAGGTGGATTGCCTCTTCTGTGCCTATATATGCAAGGCTTTGTACTCATTGTAATTTTGACCATTTAAATAAAATATATGTATTGTTGTTCATTGTGCTTGTTTCTCATCTCCTAGATTTTCTTAATTCTAATATGGTATCAGAAGAGGAAGGAGATAGTTTCAAGCCTTTAGATGAACAAATTTCATTGTATTTAGGTAGATTCAAATTGTTGTGTGTTAACAATTGTAAGAAGATGTTTAGGAGTTTGTTAGTTTGGAGTTGACCTGCATATTACCACACTATCTACAATTTGATGACCACACCCTATGGTGTTTAAATCTATGCTTTTCATCTTGCCTGGGACGTCTAAACTATGGAAGAAATTGGACGTTTCAATCTGTTCTCTATATTGGAATACATTGGGGATGTAATTTTTCTAAGAAAGGCACAAATTTCTTCTTTGAGAGGGACACTTTTGCTGAGATTGACGGCATCGTATGGAGAATAAGTGACCAATTCGGTCGCCTGCACCAAATGATCCCTCACACCACCATTTTGTGGGCTTCATTCCCACATAGTGGTCATGCCATATCAGAAGTGCGCTCTCATTCCATTCACCATTGTGCCCATATCTCAGTTAGCAACAAGGCTTTCTACCCAGCGGATTGATTCTTTGGTGGGCGACAGATTCTTTCTGTGCACAGTGAGAAACCCCCCATGCCCCCCCGCGTATTTTTATTCATTCTCATAGAGGAAAAAGGCAATGTGAATTCCAGGCCATGGGAGGTGAAGAATAGAGGCAAAATCATTTCCTACTGCACCAAAGTCATTTAATGATATTTCGATGTGCCCAAGAAAAGTCAAAACTTAATCTATGTCTAGGAATCTCTACAAATATTGTAGCGAATTCACAGGAAGGCTCAATTTTCTATAGCAATGCATTTTAAATGAGTTGAAAATTATTAAAGTAAGGTTTTAATTGATCTACTAATCCACAACCACCCTCACCCTCTTTCAGTAGATTGTTGTGTTGCAACAATCAACAATTTAAGAAAACAAATAAGAAATTTTTAAAGATAAATCCATCTCAGAAAAACCATGTTGAGCCTCAATTTGTTGCTATAAGCTCTACTCCATGCCAATTCTGGCCTAGGGATAGACAATTTACTCTATTACCCAATTCCCTCCATTCAATCATGTTACAATTTTGAATAAGAATCTAATCTGTTTTCCTCTCGTCAAACACATGGACACAACCAAACCCTTCCCTCCAAATTATAGCCCAAATGCATTTTTCTAATATCATGAACAAATTGTACATGACACAGAATGATGCATACATCTTAAACTTGTGTCTTAAATATCAAGTTTAGGACCTCATTGATTCTAATCGTATCTAGTTGGAAGGTGTTAATGAGAAAGGCAATAAGTCAGTTGCTCCACCAAACCTAAATTTGCAAATATTCACCAACCCAATGCCAAACCATTCAACCAACTTTGTGAAAGCTAGTGAAGATAAGAATGATGTGATGAATGTCGATAAGATAGAAGACTTGACTGATGATGTTAAGAGTGATAATGAGGATAATCTTCTACAAGGCATGGTCAAGCTCATTGACATTCAACCTCATAAGGGCCAAATGAACTTGTCACCTAGTATTGCTTTCACACATATTGATGCACCTAAACATGCACCTAATGTTCCTCTCTATATCACTAGACGAATCAATGACAAGCCCATGAATGGGATATTAATTGATCATGTGTGTATGGAGAATGTGATGACCAAGGAATTATTTTGTGTGCATGAACTTTATCAAGTTTCTTATGAACAATCGAAATTATGGATTAAAACACATAATGGTTTTTCTTTCCCTTCAATAGGTTTGATCACTCTTCTATTAAAAGTTGGATCAAAAAAATTAGATGTCTCATTCTCCATCATCCCACCATCAAACCAATTTCATGTGAAGCTAGGCTATCCATTGTTTATTCTCCTTGAATTTTGTCATATTGCTTATTCACAAGTGCATAAAGTTTCCCTTTGAAAATGAGGTATTTACAGTGCACCGTAGTGGATTTAATTCTTTATATTCCTATGAGAATTTTTCCTTTGATTTCTTTTGGCCTAGACTTATGGAAACTATAAAGACTCATGAAGATTTCTTTTTCAAGTCATATCAAAAGTTCAAGGAAAAATGCATAGCATAATTATCTCTTAGCAATGTTCCTAAGTCTAATAGGTCCATTGTTGTTCCTTTTCCTCAAACCATCATTGATGAACCTATGATTGAGCCAAAAGCCCTTCCAAATAACCAAGATAAGTATACCATAGTTACTCCACCCTCTCCTACAAAAGACCAAGAGAAAATAAATGATTCCTTTTATGACTCCAATGATAAAACAAGTATATAGACCTAAAGAGATAGTAGTTTCCCAACCCCGGTTGTTCTTTTAGTTCCTCCTCCAATGGAAGAAAAGAGACCGATGGTTGATAAACCCACTCCTACCCTATCACAACTTGAAAATCATGTAAAAATAAATTGAAGTGGTAAAGAGTGTAGGTGTAGATGACATGCTATTGCTCGCCAATTGGAAGAAAAGAATAAACCAAAATCACCCACACCTATAGAGACGACTCAAGAAGAAACCCAACTTTTAGCAAAATGAGACATAGAACCAAAACAAGAAATGAAACAAGAGAATTCAAATGCAACTATCATAAAACCTCATATCATGATTAATTTGGATGATGATGAGATTGCTAAGATTGATGAAGAAGTGAATAATGAGATGAATTTGATATTTTCCACTTCTATGAACTTAGATGAGGGAAACTGTGATGATCCTCTTGATGAGAGTGAACCACCACGTGTTGAACTTGATGATGCTCTTAGTACGACACTTGTTGTAGTCCCTTTAGCAAGTTATCTACCTTTTATTTATAATGAGCAAGATTGGGATGCAAACGACTTGCTTTAGGTCAACTTGCATGTGTGGTACTCCTTTATGTTTGTTTCATGTATTATTGGTGTTTGCATGCACGTGATGTGATCCCCCATGTAGTGATAATTGATATGTCTTTATGTTTGTGATTTTTCTTTGGATAACCTTTTTTTCTATGTTGGCACAAGGATACAAAGGAAACAAACCTATTTTGACATTCTTCTATTTGTATCTTTATTCTTCTATATACATCATAAACTTAATCTTTTCTTTTTTTTCTTGTGTTTTACTTTTGGGGACAATCCAAAGCATCAAGGCATCTAGTTATTTTCCATGTTGACCCAAAATCTTGTCCGTCTTCTCTATCTATGTGTCATTCCTCCTTTGTGCTTGTTGTTCTACGAGTATTTGGGGAATGATGTCAGTTCCAAGCTCTATTATATCACTAGATAGAAAAAAAATATACTAATCCCAGATATGTGGATTCCTTAGTGTACCTTTCAATGTTGTTTGTTGTATTGCATTCTAGGGGAAACCCCTTTATCATGATATTGTTTATTTAGAAATATATCTTTTGCATAGGGGTTTCCAAATAAGCTCTTGTGATATTTTTTTATGGCATTTATTATTTTTCTACTTTAAAGTAATTTCTCACAATATGGTGTAATTTCTTTAAAGTGGGGGCATAAATTGCCATTCTTTTGCTTCACTTTGTTCATAAAGGTTGAGCTTAGTGGTGCGTTGACATTGAAACTTAGCATTTTTGCTTCACTTTGTTCACAAAGAATGAACTTAGTGGTTTGTTGACATTTAACATGTTTGACATTTTCTTGGCTTCACTTTGTTCATAGGGGTTGAATCTACTATAAGCATTGGCATATCATTTTGATCATTTTTTAGCACTTTATCAAGGTTATCAAGGAGTATAACTCTTGGTATAGTTATGGGAACACCTTGTAGACCTAGTGTGTGTTTCTTATTTTGCTACATGTTTTGGGAGCTCACCTAATAAAAAATGATCCTCACTAGCCTATGTGTCTTCCTATTTGTATAGCCACTAGCATAATACAAATTGTTAGCCCATACCCCTTGTTTTTCTTTTTCTTTGCATTTACTTTGACATTGTATGTTAGTGTATGTTGTCTTGTTGCATATCATGCATGTGCCTTCCTTTATGATTATGTTTCTTTTTCCATGGGATTTTAGATTCAGGGGGCTTGATCACCTCACTTGATCCCTAGTCATCCTATCTCTCTAACATTTGGGCAATTGAATCCCTCTTTACATATATTTCTCTAATTTAGTATGAGTCTGAGTTTAAGTTCATATTCTCACTAAAGTGGGGGCTAAATGTAACGTAAAAAAATGTATGCACTTACAATTTTACATTATGTTTGGCCCCCCTAATTTATTGGACTTAATTAAGCTTCTAATTTTCCAAATTATGTATTCCAAAGCTTAATTTTTTCTTTTTCTGAAGGAGGAAAAGTATTAAACAAATGAATTTGATCATTAAATTATCCACAAAGTTAAGTGTCCTAAAATTTTGGGCTAAGATCCAGTCGCCCATGGGCGACTGGGTCCCCCTTCTTAGTTGGGACCCAAATTTAAATATGTTTCTGGGGGTATTTTAGTATCCAAAATTCAAATATAATTTTTTGTATTTTGGAATCAAAGTTTTAGGAAATTAGATAAACACCTATAAAACCTAGTCATTTTATCATTTGAAATCTAATATGCTCTCTAGAATTCAAGAGAAAAAATTAGTATCAAGAGAAAATCAAGAGCAACATTTTAGAGAATTATTATAGCAATCCAAGATCCAACATCATGTCAAATTTTATGTGCGTTCATGTTTTATGAAGGCTAACATTTTTTAAGCTCTTCAAGCATCCAAGCATTCAATCATTCAAGCAAGTCTATCAAGAAAGATCCAAAATCCTTGAAGTGACATGACTTCAGTCCTTCAAGACAACCATTGAAGGGTGGTTTGTTGCAACATATTATGATTTCATCATTCTTTCCTTTCAATTATCATTTATCATTAACATATTACCATTGTGGAAGTGAAAACACTTACACGGGGTTTGACTAAGGCACGCCAAGATATATGGCACAACATCTTCTCTCTTTGTGAATGTGTAGGTTGCAGGTTTGGAAAGGATTGAAGATATTTTGAAGCAAAATTCTCCATTGTTGCATAAATGTTGACATCAATCTTGTCAAAACACATAAACTCAATCACAAAATTTATTTACAACATTCTAACAATGGTACAAGCAGAAAAGAGAAGATAATATCAAAATATAGAGGACCCAAAAAATTGAGAAAGACACCCTAACAAAGACCCCACTCACCTAGGGGTGACTTGATCCTGCTACAACACTCAAATCCAACTTTTGGTGACAAGTACACATCAATCTGCAACTTCCAGATCCACTTGCAAAGTTTTGTTTTATTCAATTTACTTTCAAGAAACTATATCTATCATATTAGAAATTTATTTTAATTAGATTAATCATTTCAAATCATTCCCAAATCATTCCAAAGACCAACTAGAAGATGGAGATCTAGGTCTGATTGACTCACCCTTGAGGTTAAAAGTCAAACTATGCACCTTGCTGATTTGCATCTTAATGAAATCCATAAAAGTAACAAAATACACCCTATATTATCAGTGTTAACTTAGGGTGTACCAAATTTTTATGTTTCAAGAATGAGAAGAAGTGATCTTCTATTTTATATTCTTATAACACAAGTGTCTTATGGATAGTAGTTTCCTTCTTATAATACTTTTGTTATATGGTGTGTTGAGATATGACTATTGAGTTATTATGCATTTACATAATATATTTATACCAAGTCAATTAACATGGAGAGTACTTGACCATATTTATATTGAGACTAATTAATATTCTACTTGTTGACTATCCAAAAGAGATTATTTTATGTTGCATTAATTAGTAAAGATACCAATGATAATTTTTAAACTGTTTCTTTATGGACTTTAGACATGTGGCCACTAATTGAGATTATTTATAGGTTATTTATCTATGTTTTCTAATGTTATGATATTGTGGAAGTGTTTGTTGATTGTTGGAAATAGGAACCATATTATCATGAATTCATTGGTACATTATGAATATCATAGATGTCTTAGTTAATTTGTTCAAATTATAAGGAATAATGAATTTAGGTATGAAAATTTTGTTAAGTCTTACATTTTGATATCATGACAAGTTAACTTCTTAATGATTATTTAATGCTCAAATTTGAAATTTATGTGCATTGAGACGATGTACAATTTAAAGGGGGAGGATGTCATAACCTTCTTTTGAATTAATTCAGATTAATTTTAAATTTAGTATTTATCATGTGAATGATGTTATTAAAGTAATACTATTTTGATAATTGAAATAGTTAAAATTCTTTGAAAATAAATAAATAAATAATATATAATGATTTTATATATATATATAATTATAGTTTTGGTCAATCTATATTTTCCTCTTTTATTAATCCGATTTAGTAATTTAAGTTGATAGACAGTTACAAGAACTAGGGTTTCTTTTAGTGAGCAGGGAAGAAATTTTGTAATGGCCGGAGAGGATGGAGCTTTGAAAACTACCCTAAATCTACTAATAAGGGGAGGAAGGCATGGGAAGAATGGAGGGGTAACGGTTCGACTCCAAGAATATAAAAAATCTAGGGGAGCTCAATATGATCAAGGAAAATGAGGCCTTGGTTACGAAGCTAAATTATCTTTTTACTCCTAGAGTATTAGGCCTGTATGGTAGATTTGCACATGTTTTCTACCCATGGCCATGAGCTCTATGTTTTGAATAGTTACCAATGAAATAACATACAACTTGCCGAAATAGTTACCAATGAAAGTCCACAAGATCCAGTCTAGCGTTGAAGCCCCACTTCTTCCCATTTTAGATTGCACAAAAATTGAAGTCCAAGTGAAAATGGAGATGAATAAGAAGGAAATGATGTATGTCCTAAGTATACTCGTGCTATTAATATGCAACTTTCAAATTGGATGGAGTGCACCAAACCAAAAATTCAGAGTTGGGTGTCATTGTATGCGAACAAGGTCACTCGTTTCAGAATCCTAGGTACTTTTTCACTTTTTTCCTACATTTATGTTCCAATCTCTATATCTTCATTGTGCATGCTGCAAATTTGTAGATATAGTTAGTCTTAAGAAAATTTACCATCAATTAGCGTCCGTGTCCCTATAGATCTCAACACCCATTTCAGATTTGTGCGTTATTCAATTTAGCCTCCCGAATTTACATGTGGACAGGATTGGATTACTAGATTCAGGAGACCGCATATCTTTAAGGCATTCTATCAAATAGTTTTGTGCATATCCTGCAATCATGGTATTTCCACAAGGACACGTTTCGTTGAGTGTTTTCTTCCAAAGTTTTGTGCATATCCTGCAATCATGGTATTTCCACAAGGACACGTTTCGTTGAGTGTTTTCTTCCAAACAATTATCGTATCTTCTCCATGCTTCCATATCTTGCATGCATGACTATCACGACAGTTGCAACGACTTTTTTGACAAGTTTCCCTATCCTCTGTGTGATAATGGATGTCTATGCCTTCCTCCACTGCTCCCTCACCAAGCTTCTGCTATGTTCAATTTTTTTATGCCCATGGCTATAGGCCCATATTGTATTAAATGGAACTACAGGTCCTCCTTCTCAGTCTACACAGCCCATGCCTCATTATTCACCTCCCCTCAATTCATGAATACCATTCAAAAATTTGTCCTTTCTTCTCCATTAAATCTTCTTTCAGCTTTGATAAATGTCCTCTGTCTACCGCGAGGGATGTGACACATGATATGTTTTAAGTTTGAAGTATAAATAAAATTTTAGTTGTTTTTAATGTGTTTAGGGAAGAGAAAAAATAAATTTTATTTCTGTTAGAGTGGCAGGGAAATGCTTGCATCATTTTTTTCTCATTTTTCCCTTTTTGTTACCATATATGCAATATATGTTTGAACTTGCATTATATGATAACAATTACATTCCTTGATAGCATATTGGATATATTTATTTATTCACTTATACTGGAGGTTCCATTAAACATATTCCGAGCTTTTCTTCTGGATGTTGAGTATCATTCCTAGTAGGTTTAACATGTTAGGAACTGTGATCCATGAACTAATCAAGTAACTATTCTATTAGAATCTATGCATATGATTCTACTACACTTATTTTGTTTGATGTCGTTTAGGCCTAGTGCTTGGCAAATCATCTAAAGGTAATGAAAATGTTATTTTGGTTTTGTTATTTACATGATATTTATTAGCATTCAATAATAGCATGAGTTGAAGTTATGATCTCCCTCTTATGGATTACTTTATATGTAATTAAATGTGTATTTTTTCTTAAACATTTTGTTGGGTTAACTTGAATTTGAGATCCATTTTTTTTTTTAATATTTTTTTTTTTCAAATTCAAAATTTACAATCTTACTTTCTTCAATGATTTGAGTGAGATTGTTTATCTTTTTCCTCGTACATCAAGTGTTGTATGTCCCAATTTCTTACAAAAGGAACATTTGACATGGTTTTTAGTATTTTCCTTTTTTTTTGTGATTTTATTGCTCGTATTTCTTTCTAGAGAAAGCAATTTGGAGTGGATTTTTAATCACAACTCTTTGACACCCCCTCTTTTTAATATTTTTTTATTTCCCCCTTTATTTGGCACTTTATTTTAGTGCATATATTTGCATACAAGAATGAAGGTGAAAAATGCCACTTTATATATTAGTGTGAAATCAGCATCATTGAATAAAGTTTGAAAAAAAAAAATTCACTCTATTGCAAATTTACACCAATAAAAAGTTTGCATTTACAAAATTGAAAAAATCAAATATTTTGAAAAGGTGGAGAGAGGACAAAACAATAATTAATGTCCTCGTGGGCTGAAAAAACCAAAGGCTATAACCCCATACAACCAAGGGTTAGCAAATGGGTATAACAGACCAATGAATACTGCGACCAACTACGCTTTTTAATTTGACACCCATCAAAAAATTTGAGGGAAAATTTGAATCACTTTTCTGCCCAAATTTGAGGGAAAATTGCATCCAAATTTGAGGGTAGATTTCCCACACTTCCTCTCTGACTTGAATGCGTCTTCGAACGCTTGCAGTAAGGCCTCCTCGTGCCCCCCTTCATGGGTTTGAAAACCTATTATTAGGCTTGCGGGCTTTTCGCATGCCCTCTCAAAGGTAAAAAAATGCCCCTTCCATGATGACTTCGGTCTTCTAATGGGAAGGATCACACCCACCTTTTCTGCACAAATCTCCACCTCCTATATGAAATGCCTACAATCCTCCTTCAAATGAAAATATCCACCTTCTAAACATTGATTGGGCTCTCCTAGCAATGATATGGCCTCCCCTTTGTTTGTCGGCCTACAGAATGAATGTTGGGCAGAGAGGATGCATCAGCCTCAGTGAAAAAATGTGCCCCTCCTCTGTTTTGAATCGACCCCTCTTCAATAGGAGAAATCATCCCTTTCAACAGAGAAAATCGGCACTCGCAGAGAAATAGAGATTTAAAAAAGCATAAAAAGATATTTAGAATGCAGAAATAGAGGATTCTATTCATCTAGAATAGATAGAAAATTGTCTTAGATGAGGAGAGTCGGCATGCATTTCCTGGAAACGTCCTTGAAAGGCTCTGATGCCATGTAAAGGCCAGCAAATACGATGATTGTTTATCAAGCACAGTGAACAAATTTGCATAAACTCTATTAGTTTATTAGATGAATGCAATGTACATAAATAGGAAAGTGTTTGAGCACCCAATCTTCATGAATGAAGTGGTGGTAGGTTTGCTCACACAATTGTATCATGAGGTGTCAAAATACAATCAACAGCTCAAAAGCAATCCTAACTAATTTGACACCTTGCGTGTGCAAGTGTCATGTACATAATAAACACCCAAGTAGGTTTAAAAGCTTTATGTGTAAACAAATAATTACACTAACATAAAAAAATTCATGTAACATGGCTATCCATGCATGAGCATTGTGAATTATTTTTTGCTATACAATTGGTTAGCTTGGGTCATGGGCTAAATTTGTTGAAGTATTATTTTTTTGCTTAATGGAGCTTTAATTTTATATATTGGTCAAAATCACATTTGTATTCTACACTCATGCTTGCGAAATATTTTGAATAATGAAATAAATTTTACTTTTGATGATAGTTTAAATGGTTGTTAATGTTTATACTCATATATAGCCTTTCAATGCCAAAGTACATAGTTTCTCTTTCTAAACTAGATTGGATATATAGATCAATGCTAGGAAATAGAAAATAAATAAGTAATTTCCATGGGAAAGTTCCTTCTTCGTAGCAAATATTTGGGACATTAATAAATAAATAAAAATGAATATATTTGATCTTTTTAAATATTTTATTCTTCATACATATAGACTATTCGAAATGTCTACACTAATTGTTATTTTTATCATAGGAATTGGGTGGGGATTCATATCAATTACTTATGCCTAAATATTCTTTCTATTTTTTTTAATTTCATATTTCAACAACAATCTAATTAGAAATTGGGGCGATGGGCCTAACTCGATTGGCTAAAAAATCATGTTGTAAGCAAGAGGTCACGAGGTCTAGTCTCCCCACCATCTCCATGGTAACAAAGGGCATGTCGTGCTAGCAGCACTGGTCATGTGAGAAAAGGTTTACTAGGTGGACTGCAGTTTATAGGGGGGACTACCCAATTCCTGCAGTCTAAAAAAAAGAAAAAGAAGCAATCTAATTAGAAATTGGGTATATTAAATATGGATTTAATTCTCCTTTGTGACATGTGGATAATGGTGGAAATAAATTTAGTTAAGAATAATCTAAAAAAAAAAAAGAAACAGAAGCAATCTAATTAGAAATTGGGTATATTAAATATGGATTTAATGCTCCTTTGTGACATGTGGATAATGGTGGAAATAAATTTAGTTAAATTTTCTTATTTATGTTTTGATAGTTCGGGTATCAATTTAATTGTATAGTATTACTTTCAATAGTATCAAGTTAATACTATTACATGAATTATCAATAGCTTATTCATTTATCAAAATTGTTAGTTTAAAGGGATGACCTCATTTTTCATTAGGTATTCATTAATTATTATATAGTAATTGATTTATTGATAGTTTTTCATATATTTGATGAATTAAAATAGGTATAGATTTATTTTTTACATAATATATTTGGAGTGGAATGGTATGATGAAATTTTAATAATAAGAATACTTATGCAATATTTTATGTTAGAAAACTAGAATTGTTTGTAACATTTCAATTGCGAGTAAAATCTTAGGAAAGAGTGCAAATTTTGGGAATTATTCTTATTCATATTTAAAATTAATATTTGTTAGCATGAAAGGGTAGAGATGAGAAATGAAAACTCTAATGGGATCAAGTGTAAAGTGAATGAAAATAACATAAATCAATTTATCTCTCAAGATGTAGAATAAATAACTACATGCGACAATAACCTTATAAGGAAATAAATCAATTATTATATACATGAACGCCACTACTGAACAGAATTATTAAATATAAGAAACTTATTAAAAAATTAATAAAACATGTCAATACGGAAATGCTAAATCTTATCTACGAAAAGAAATCAATCCATGGATCGAGAGGAATAGGGTGTGAAAAAAGCATACAATTAGTGAAGCACTGTTGTTGTTCTGGTGTGAAGTCCCTCGTGGAGATATCAGTATTTGCGTCTCTCTTGATAAGTTCCCATGCCATTGTTTTATTTTCGAGTTTAATCGCGCTAACAAACAAGTTCGGCAAGCTTCCAGCAGTGAGTCTTCTTTGTTCCCTTAAATAATGTATAACTTTTGATGAGAATTGTGCACTTTTCTCCGCTGTACGAATACCAGTAGCCCATGCCACAGCAGAAGCGATTTCTCTTCGTCAGACCGGAAATATTGTAGCAGTTTCTTAGCAATGTTTATTGCCTATTGTTGGTTTGGAAATTGCACAGCAAAATGCAGAGCGGTTTTGCGCTCAGAGCTGCGTTCAACGAGTGGCCTCGATCCCAGCTTCAAGAGGCACTCAACGGTTTCTTCGTGACCAGCCCTTGCCGCTTCGTGAAGTGCCGTTTGCCCGAACAAATCGGCTTGACCGATATATTTATTCAGAATTACACCTTCCATGTCGCGCACTAGAATTTCAATAATTTATGTTTTTCCCTTGGCAGCTGCTCTATGCAACGGTGTCTTACCCTTGTCGTCCTTCGATGTAACCAGACTCTTCATCCCTTCAATTAATAATTTTACTTTTTCTTCATCTTCATTGCTGTTTACAACAAAATGCAGTAGATTTTCTCCTTTTCGGTCCTTTTCTTTAGCTTTCAACCCACATTCTTCCTTCATTAGTAACTTGCAGAGGTCAACGTTGCCACGCAGAGCTGCAAAATGTAGAGCAGTTCTCTCATATTTGTCAGCAGCTGCTATCAACTCTTTTCCACATGAATTTTTTTCTAGAACCAAATTTACAATGTACTCTGCATGTGCATTGCCAGGTTGATCGGCTGCGTAATGCAATACCATTCTACGGTGAATGGAAGTTTCCCCCAGGATTTTGGTCAACCGATCTAATTCTGCTTGACGTGTGACTGGTGTCTCAAAACTCTCTGCTATATTCTTTAGGACGAAACACATGACTTCTGTAAATTTATCCTCAAAGGAGAACAATAGGGCGGCTGTTCTTCCCTCCTCGTTCATTACCACTCCATAGTACATTCCTTCAGCGAATTGACCACCTGCACAACGGCAATTTTGACAATTAGTCTTCATCATTTCTGTAAACCAAAATCGAATTGAAATATTACCGTGTGTATAGAATAAACAACTTACTTGAGCCCCTTTCCGTCGGTGTTTTAACTAGCAGCATATGCTCTATTCCGCACTTGAACTCTGTCATGGCATTATATCGATAGCCGGAGCCATCCACCCACCCATCCAAAAGGCGTGCAGTATCATAACGGAGGATTCCCTCTTTTCTAATATGTTCCATATTATATGTCACTTCCTTCACAGAAGCCAAGCGCCACTCGCCTGATGATAATAACGTCGCATTTCTTGGCCACCTTTTGAATTCAATGGCAACAGTTCTGGAAATATATTGGAACAAAATCTCAAAGAAACGCACCGCTCAATGAGGTTAGTATGGTTTTCCATTGTATTTGAGAGAATTTATAGAAATTAATGAAGTTGATTTCAGGCTGGCCTTTACGAAGTCAAACCTAACACCTCAATTATAATATACATTATTTTAATATTTAGTTGACTTTGTTTCGACTTGGAATCTTTTGCCAGTCGTAGAGCTGGCAATGCAGCGGGAACATGCATTGCAAGCAATGCGGAAAGCCCATTCATCGGCAATACACGATAACTTTAATTCTTTATAAATCTCGAAGTTTGGTCCATCACTTGGTGGGGGGTCTTATGAGGGGCTTTAGGATCTATTTTGAAGGAGTAGGGATCTTATGGAGTTAAAAAAAAATGTTTAATTAGAATCTTTTTTAAAAAATAGCAGTCTTTACTTTTTAATTTGAAAATTTAAATGGGTGCAAAAGAACTAGAAATTGTTCCACGAACTTGAGTTTTTTTATCTACTACTTGTGAATCATACGAAGGTGTAAAAATTCCCAACAATTCATTTTTTTAATTATTTAATTATTTACATTATTGAATTGAATATACAAAATAATAAAATTCATGAGACCATCAACTTCTATAAATTTATGAGCTTAAACTATAATATAAAATTCATTAGACCACCTACTTTAAAATAATCAGAAAAATTCTTAACATGAAATTATTTAAGAAACCCCTCTCCGTACAACCCCATCCATCTATGTTTACACCTAAAAGACTATCATAACTTATAATAAGAAGCTAAAGAGATCCACCACACATACTACGAGTTGTAAGGAATGACATACAAGTCCAATCCTAATTACTATTACTTAACTTTATTTTTAATTTCATTGTTTGAATGAAGCAAAGTGACTATCTTATATGTGCAAGGATAATTCCATAAACTATAATACGTAAAGAGATTCACCACACAATTGCAATATAGTGGATAAATTAAGGTTGCACACATGCAAAAGTTGTTTCTATATAATTTCCTAATCTTATTTGATTTAAAAATTTAAAATTTTTGACATTATTTACTAATTGTATTTGGTGATTGCGGATCTAAAATGAACTAATTGTAGAGATATAGAGGCAACTCCATATGTCATAATAAATTAGGAAAAGATTCACCATTCAAACAACAATACAATAGTCACAAAAAGGTTACATGGATATAATGACATCATATCTCACTAATTTTTCATACACAACCAACAATAACAAAAAAAATTAGTGAGAAAAAAAGTTGCAACTTCAAATTAATGTATTGTGTTATTTTTCATTTAATTTTGTGTTTATTTTTTTGGAATATTTTAATGTAATAACATATTGATAAGGCTTGTATTCTTGTGTTTACATTAAATTTTCAATATTCATAATTTATTTATTTTAATTGCACCTTCATTATATATCTTTATTTTCTTATGTTTACAACAATTTCTAGACATATGCTTTATATTTTTCATTATTGCAACCTCATTTACAATTAATTCTATGCATTTTCTCCTTACATCAAGATTATTATTTTATCCCAATTGTTCATTTTTAGAGGAAAAAGGTTGATCTATTTCAATCATGTAATGCTTGAGGATGTTTCCAGTATTCATATTCATTCTTGCATGCCACAATATTGAATCAATTATACCAATTTAAATTCCAATTTTTCTCATAACTAAATAATTTGAATTTTGAGTCATTCTTGTGCTCTATAGGATTGAACTAGATCAATTCAATTTCAATCCTTTTTTTCCATTAGTAATAGTTGATATGAGTTGATTTGGTACATGTTTTCTATTTGGTATTGTGTCATTATATTTGAAGGCATTCAATGCACACTTAATTTCATACAAGATAACAAGGAGAAAATCATTAGGTTAGACTTTGACTCCCTAAAGGATAATAAATTTGTATAATCATGTATATGTCATCTGTAGGGTTGAGTATACCTTTTTATACCTCATCATTGTTAATCAAAACAAACAAGGGAATTATCTTAAGAGAGCTCATTGATCTATCAAGTCAATATGTCCCCAATAGTGTCTCTAGTAACCACCTTGACAAACACAACTATCTAGAAGGTGAAGGTGAATATGGATTTTAATTTTATGCTATGTTAGATCTTGTTTACATGTTGTAGATTATTTTGTGGATTAGATAGAGTGCACATTTCATTGGATTAACCCATGACACTTATAGTTAAACCATAGGAAGCTCTAATATTGCACAAAATTTGGCACATCCTTCAAACTAAGAATATTAGTTTCAATACAATGAAAAATAAGTTATACACACCATCTACATCATTTTTCCATCATTAATAAAAAAAACTAAGTTCCCCTAATACTCTTATTTACTGAATTATTATTTTTGAATGTGGTGACCACATGATGACTAGAAAAATATTCTAAATATCCAAACAAATGAATAGACATGAATAAGATTTTTTTTGGTTAGAATAAGATTTATGTTACACCTTAGATGCTCTTGCATAAGTTTTTTGTTTGGTAGGGAAAAGGATGAAGAGCTTCTTCGCTAATTTGATTAATTTGATTAAAGATGACCTCAAGGGCCACTTTGCTGCAAACCTATTAGGGAGATCCAAAATGATGGATCATACCTTTAATCCAATTGTTTAGAGGGAGTTGAGGCGTTTGATTGATGTGAATTTTAATGTTAGTGTGATTAAGTAGTCTATTCACTATGTAGACACTCAAATTTTTCCTCACAATCGTAATGATATTCATCTATTGATTAAATAGATATTATTATTTACTTAATCAATTCATTCAATACTTTCTTCTATTCATGCATTTCATCAAATCATTGAACCATCTCATGCTCGTTCAATATCTGTTGCATTAACATTCATGTCCATTTGCACTATCATTCATACCCGTTTGCATAATAAATTATAATCATTCATAATCCATTTGCATAATAAGTCATAAACATCATTTCCATATTAAATCAATTATCATTATCATCCATAATTGTTTCATATTCATACCCATTAATAAATCAATTATCATAGTCATTGATTATTATTTCATAATAAACTAATTATCATAACTTGCATATTAATCATATCATTTGCATAAATCATTCATGAAATATTGCATTTTAGTAAAGCATCTTTAAAAATTTTATTCATATTTAATCATTTAGGTTCATTTTAATCTAATATCCCTTTATCACTTTCACTCTCATGCATAACATTTAACCCATCAATGTGGGATAATGGCATTTACTTCTCTCACATCTTTTATCCCACATTTCATCTTCAACCCCTCTCCATCCTCAAAGAACTCCTATTTAAAGTGGGATTTCCCTCTCATTTTCTCTCTCACAAATTTTGCTTACAAATTTACATATTCATATCATCTTTGCATCTTGATTGCATTTCTCATTCACCATAGCCTCTTTATTGCATTTTGTGCTCATAAAAATCTGAGAGCAAGTGCATAAACAAAGATCTTGGTGATAGGGAGACAATGGAGACTGATTTCTTTTAAAAGCATTATTTGTTTTTTGTAGTTTAGATTTGCATTTCTAGCTTTGCTTTTAATTAGAATAGCTCTATTGATGTGGGCTGAAATGGTGGTTCTTACTCCATAAGAATCATGCATTTTTAAGGCTCTACAATTGGTGAACCTAACGTGAATTAAAAGCTTTGTTTGAATAAAATCTCATCCATATTCATGCTTTAAATGTTTTAAAGGATTATACTATTTTAAAAGCTTTCATTTTGGCACAGAAAAGGAGGATGCTACTGGAGCAAGCTTTACACCATATTTTTGCTTGCATCTCTCATATTTTTTTGTATTAGCTGTGTTTTGAAAAAAAAAAAAAAATTTGCATCTTTTCTATGCTCATTTTGCATTTTGCATCTTCTGTGCTCATTTTGCATTCTGTGCAGGTCTGGTAATCATTACAGTTCATGGGGCAGTGGCTATTCTGAGATATTGTGTCAGCTGCAATCTTCTATGTCTGTGGTCAACATGTAATTCTATTTTCTTCTTATCTAACTTTGATTCTCCTTTTCTTTTAATTTAACAGTCATTTTTAGTTTGTTTTAGTTTTCTTTTTTAGTTTGGTATTAATATAGTTTAAATTTTTAATTTAATTTTGTTAGTTTTAGTTTGATTTTAATTTAGCTTAGTTCAATTTAGTTTTCGTTTAATTTAAGTTAGTTTTTAGTTTAGTTTTTTTATTCAAGGGGTAAACACTTTTGACCTGAGCTATGAATCGGATTACAACCATTCAACAATACCACCCCAATGGGGTTTGAACCTTGGCAACAACAACAATGCCACCGTAAACCATCACACCATGCCAATATTGGGAGTTTTTTTTAGTTTAGTTTTTAATCTCTTATTTAGTTAGATTTTTATTTTTTCTTTTAATGTAGTTTAGATTTTAGTTACTAATTTAATTTAGATTAGATTTTTTCTTTTTGCTTTTTTTCTTTCTTAATGTAGCTTTTAAATTTAATTTTAGATTTAAATTATATTTTAAATTTAATTGTAGATTTAAATTAGATTTTAAATTTCATTTTTATTTTTTATTTTTTAGCTTTCTTTAATTTAGCTTAGATTTTTAAATCATGAAAAATCATTTAGATCTTACTTAGATTCTTAGTTTATTTTTTTTATTTTTTAGATTTTGGCTTTCTAATTAGATTCTTAGTTTAGAGTTAATTTATACTTTAGATTAGAGATTTATATTTAATTTAGTTTTTAATTCTTACATTATTTTATTTTTAACCTTAGACTAGTTTTAATCTAGAGTAATTTTTAATATTGGCTTTTAGTTTTAGATTAATTTTAATTTAGAATAGCTTTTAATACTGATTAATTAGAATAACCTTTTTAAAAAGTTTTAATTTGCGCTAACTTTTAAATTAGATTAGTTTTTAATTAGTGTCTAACTTAGATAAGTTTTAAATTTGGATTAACTTTGAATCTATATTAGTTTTCAATCTCTAACTTTAGATTTTTAATTTATATTAACTTTTAATTTTAAATTAGCTTTTTATCTTAGATTAGCTTTGTTTTTATTTTATTTTTCCTAGATTAATTTTTCTTTAAATTTATGTTAGTTTTTATTTTGGTCAAGTTTTGGTTTTGTGACTAATTTTGTTAATTTGGTTTCTTTTGCTAGGTTCATTTGGAAAAGAATTGAAAATCAAAACATACGCTTGTCAAAGAAAGGAGACATGAAACTACTAATGAGATTTTGATGCAGAACGTTCATCGAAGACATGATTTTGAAACGAATTGTCTTTTAGATTATAAAACACTTCAATTGGTGCATTAAAAAATGAACAATTGTCTTCTTCCACATAGGCTTAACTAGGGGGTCAATGAACATGTGCTTGATTATGTTTGACTGTGCTTGAAGGTGGTAGGTGATTATGTTCTCCCCTTGTGAAAACTAGGTGATCAGAAAACTAGACCCACCTTATTTTTTTTGTCACCTTCATGACTTAATAATTGAGATATCCTCTCCCCTTGCACTTTCAAGCGATCTTGGGTGTAAGAGAAATGGTTATTATTTCTAGAAATGGGCCTACCTTAAGGGAAAAAGTACTCACCTTAAGGAATGACTTGACCGGTAACAGGCTAAAACCAAGCCACTTCTAGCTGGGATATAAAATGGGTTCTTGAGGAAAGTTCAAGTACCATGAGTGTGGATGTGTCACACGGATGGAGTAGTACTCCCATAAAACCTGTTGAGTGTAACCTCTTCAAGCTGGAGTGCCACCTAATTGGTGATTAATCTCTCGCCCCATGTGTGGCCACTCGAACAGATGCCCTAACTAAACATCTATTGTTTTAGAAGCCAACCATTTTCAGTTGTTGCTTGGTATAGTGCAAGGTACAGTATCATGCCCAAAGATACTCACTACTAACTCCTTTGAGTAGAGATAGCAATTCTTGGGAAGTGATAACCCAAGAATCTGAAGTTGGTGTGCTCGAATGACATTAATTAGCCATGGAGGGGAGTCAATGCCACCAAACTTCTAAGCTATCCATTCTTGAGAAGGAAAGGTGTTTAGCACCAATCTGGGGTATATCAGTGGGCTATATCAAGTATACAAACCCTTGGCCTATTAAAATTGTGCTTGTCTCATGTGCATTTGTATACACCAAAACATCAGGCTTGTCAAGTGTTTTCTGGATTTTCAAAAAATATACACCACATTCACAAATCTGAACACAAACAATCAACCTCAAACAAACATCACACCTAGTAACTTGCAACACCTCAAAACATTTCCAAAACCATCAACCAAATATGTCTAACCACTATTCTCCATATTCATCCACGGCCTATGAACGAAACCAAAGGATTGAATATCTTGACCATCGTTTGAAAGAGCTTGAAAAACAACTTGAATCCCAACATTTGAATGAAGTGATGCAATCATCTCATAAACCTTTATCCTTACCCCAAACTACATCATCCAAGTTTAATATCCATGATTTTCTGGAAAGGATAAATGAGAAACCCAAATCTAAATCCTCAAACACAAATGATGTTGTGCAATCCTACCATGTCATGCATCTATCTTCATCCCCCATAAGTCAAAATAAACCTCATGAGTCTTCCACCCAAGTTAACGATTTCATCCAGCCATCCTCTCTCATCATACCATCTCCATCCAATGAGTCATGTCAATCTATGAGTCCAAAGCATGCTAGCATAGACTTCCCTACATATCAAGATCAAAGTATTCGTACCATTCCATCCAATGATACCAAAAATCTCCAACCCCTTCCAATATTTGACCAAGATCCCATCTCTCAAGAACCTCATGATGATCCCCTTATCTCTTTTTGTTTCATTCAAGATGATTCCCTTCCATCTCAAGAGAAAATTATCCTTCAAAGTCCTCCTTCCATCTCATCTAATGAATCCATACCATCTCATGATTCCATTATATCCAATGAACAAGATATGCTTTCCACAAAATTTCAAGATTCCCTTCCTCATCAAGATCAAGATAAACCTCCATTCAAGGATACCCTTTCATTCCATGATGATGTTCATCCTTCTCATGATCAAGAAATTCCTTTCATACCACTTCGTAATGATTCCATACCTAATAAAGAGCAAGCTAGTCAAGATAAAAGTACCCCTTCATCCCCATGTCAAGATCCTATCACCCATCCTAATTCCCCTCATGATCACAATCCTTTACAAGAGTCTATCACCCCTATTCAAGCTATCCATGAACCCCTTACCTATCAAATGGGTTCCCTCACTTTTATCCAAGGTGGTTTACTAGAAGATCTTGTTATTCCTTCCATATCACAACCACCTCACGATGAACTTGCATCTCATTTCATAAACAATATATATCCCATTGGCAAAAGAATGTGTCAAAGTATGAACTACAAAGGCAAAGGATTAGGTCTTCATGAACAAGGTATCCTAGGACCCATTTATATCCAAGAAAATCCATATTATCATGGCCTTCGTTGTACACCTCACGCTCAAGACATTGGTATCCATCGTAAGCCTAGATTCCATCAAAATAAACCTACTTATCCTAGTCCATCAAACCTTTCATCTATCCTAGGTCCTTATCCTAGCCAATCAAACCTTCCATCTATCCTTGGTCCTTATCATCCATACCCTAGTTCATCAACCCTTCCATCCATATTGGGGCCCTACATCCCTCCATCTCCTATTCATCAAGAACAACAAAGGCACACATCCTTGATGCCCTCTCAAAATTCTACCTACATTAACCCATCCATAAGACCTCCAAGTCATTCATCTCCATCCACCCATCCCATTGCTCTTGGAAGCAATTTGGGTGCCAAATGTCAAAATATTCAATATCAAAATCCATATGTATCAAAGGATCAACATGTCTCCTTGAAGAGCCATGCAAAAATAAAAGAAAATTCGATCCCAAGTCAAAATAAAAATCCAAAATGCCACAAAGGCCCATCAAGTCAAAAGA